>JAEOAE010002254.1:0-39683 GCA_036365155.1 Meriones psammophilus
ATCATTCACCGACTCTATGGTGTAAATATCCCCTTCGTGGACAATGTCAAGATCCCATGACTTCACTGGACAGGTGCTGAGAAGGCGCAGCAGGGAAAATTACCTGTTCTCAAACACACACACACACACACACACACACACACACACACACACACACACAGTGCACCACCTCAAGAGCAAAAGAGCAAAGTAGTAAAGCAGGGTGCAAGGAGCCTGAGCATTTGCTGTCTCTTGATGTCATCTATTCAGCCTTTTACCGATACAATTTTCTTTTTAGCTATAGTTGTGTTGACCAAATTTTTAACATTATAGCGATTTCTAAAAGTTAACTGTAGCCGAGCACATCACACACTCTTCGGGGCTCCTGGGACCAGCACTGCCTTCTCTCTTCCTATGAAAGCCACCTTAAAGAGCCACGCTCTTCTACTGCATGGTCCCAAATGGGCCATGATGAGTAGGTTTTGAACGCTCTACTTTGTCATTTGTCTGAGAGGGAAAGCATTCACGCATCTTACTGGCAACATTTGGCTGGCAGCAGCTGGGCTTAAGCATGGCAAGGGATCGAACTACTGAAGGCAGCAAGAACAATAAAAACTGCTATCTCCCATGTAGATGTCCAAGAGCATTAAGAGAAAGAATAAATTCACAGGAAGCAACAGTGCTATAACTCTTAGGAAATTCAAATGCAAATGAAAACGACTATGTAGCAGACATTTGGAGGTGACCAGTCGTGCTTGCTCATCACTTTTTTAAAAAAAAAAAAAAAACCTGTTTTTTTAAATGTGTAAACAGGTTTTTTAGATGTTTACACATATCTGCTCCCTGATGTATCTCTGTATAGTGCTGGCACAGGACAAGCAAAAACCAGAATGCAGAGAATACTCACAGGTAAATTAGCTCAGGCTACTTTTGTGGATGGGAGATTCTGACACTGAATAGATAAATGCAGCCTTCCAATCCCAACTTCGCTTTTAGTCTTCTAGAGGGAGTAGGTGCAGGAAAGTGTTCCTGATATTGGAGTGTGCGGGGAGACTTTTTGCCCTTAATTTAAATCATTGTTTTCCTAGGGAAATTTAATTTGGGGGAAAATGTTTTTCTAATTAACTGGATGACCGTGTGCTGTGCAAACAATAAAGATTCTTATTTGAAAGTAACACATGCCCCTGCTCCTAGGACTACCAAGGGAATTTAAGATGAAAAAAAAATGCAAGCAGCTCCGACCTCACATTTTATCAGAGCTAAAAAAGACTCCCCAGCAGTTTTCATGTCAGTTCCCAATTTAAAAGCCACAAGAGTTGAGCGAGGGTGCACTGTACCGAGCCGTTTCTCATCCCTAGAAATGGCTGCGATTGATTGCAACTGCGTCTCTTGGTGGGTGTGTCCTTCCCTCCCTCTCTGTTCCTCTTGTGCTGGGCTTGGCCTGCAAGGTTAGAAACTGCACATTTAGATGGCTCAGAGGAAGATTTCATAATACTAGTGTTGGGCTGGGCAGTCTAGCCAAATTCCATTCATTAGCTCAGGCGCCACCCAGAGTATGACCAGCAAGAATGCTGTTTTGGTTCCATAGTAGAGCTGATAGGAAATCGGAAATGTCCCCACCCCCCTTTTTTACGTCTGTCTCTTTCTGCTTTGGTTCCTAAGAGGCAATGTATGGACAAATGAAGGGTCCAGGATTCCGGGCTATGGAAGACAGGAAGCTAATCGCTAACTCAACCCCTAGTGGAGCAGCTCAGTCAACAGCCACTCTCTTTCTGGCTGTGTTTTAATCTATTCCGACACTATATCTACGTAGAGACATCAGAGTTGTACGTACGTTAGACTTTAAGCATCCCCCAAACAGAAATTGAATATCAACCCACCTGATGTTTCCAGAGATGCTGTTACTGAGTAAAGACCAAGATGGGGGCTTTGGGAACAACACATTCACAGATGGTCCCTGCCACAAAGGAGCTTTACATTTATAGAGGAGGTACCTGGGGCTGTCAAGGGAATCAAAAAATTCTAAAATCCCAAGCTCTGCTCTGACCTCTTTACACGCAAAACACAAAACAAAGGAGGAAGCGGGAGCTTCTTGGGAAGTCTGAAAGTTGCTGGGGAGGGGAGATTGGCAGGGGTGCGTGCCCTGGGAAGTTGGGGATCCCCTGAAGTCAAGGCAGCATAAGCAATGAAGCTGGGGTGGGGTAGTAGAGGGGCCAGGGAGAGGGTGGTGTAGAAAACCCAACTTTCACAGCCTGGTCTTCCCGAGTATGCTCTGGATGGATGAGGCACCTGTGACTGGAAGATCTGCAGGGTAGCAGGTCTTATTTGTGTGTTGGCAGTGTTGCTTCCTGTTTGGGATTTTTTTTTCGACTCAAGAGAAACCAGTTCAACACTGATACAGGCTTGTTTGTCGATGCTCTTGCTTCTGGGTTGTCCTTATCCTTTGGAATAAGAAGCAGCCTGAGACGGAGAAAAAGTGTGCAGGCCACAGCACTCCGTAGCTTGCGCTGTACCTGCTGTAGGTGATGTTCTCTGCTTGTAGAGTCATGAGTCTGTGACACCTTCCATTGCATCAAATATTTCACCTTCGGGAGATCTTCTTCTTGCTAAACTTCAGAACTGTATTTTAAAAAGCTGCCATCAAGTCGCTGTGGTATGAAGACTAGGACTTTCCGGGCCCGTCTTAGTTTATTTCTGGTGCTAGAACAATATATCTGACACTGGTTAATTTATGACAGAAAGCGGCTTTTCTCTTGGGTCAGGGTTCGGAAGCTGGGAAGTCAGGTGGGTGATACCAACAAAAACATCATGCTTCTTCACCTCACAGCTGAAAGCAGAAGCGTACAGAGGAGACAGAACAGGGAGACTGCCTCATTTTCAGATGACCCACTCTCATGGTAACTAGACAGGTCCCTTAGAACTGACTACTCCTGTGAGTAGCATTACTTCCTCTTAACAGCCAAACTGTCTCTCAAAGACACTACTGCTTCCCCGCCCTGGTAAATTGGAGACCATGTTCAGCACAGCCAGGACAAACCACACTCAAACTATAGCACTGCCCCAAATGACTCAATGCTTTTGAAGCCTGGGTGAAAATTAAATATTTGCTAAAATCGCAAAGCTTGTCATTTGAATAGCCAAAGTTATCTGACATAAATACAGTAAATCAGAGTTCTGAGCGCAGCCTGACTTTAGGGGCATTGACACCTTTTTGTGTTCACTCTCAGTTATTATGAGCCTCCTCATGGTTTAACCCTGCTTCTGTTCCCAAACTAAACAGAGACAGTCTCTGTGATCTTTGTGTTCAGGTTATGTATCTTATCTGGTCTTGAAGTTTGTCTATATAGCTCTCATCCTCTGGGGATTTAGAAAACATAATTTTCTCAGGGTTCTACTACGGAGTCTTTAAACTGCCTGCGGAGAACTTTCCAGAGGGTCATGCTCCATCACCTTCCTAAAATCTCCTGTTGCTCTCAAGGGGACTCCTGTGCCCTGCTCTCTTCTTCTACCCCAGCTGATCATGTACCTTCAGGCCAAAAACAGCTACCCCGTCCCCACCCCTGACCTCCCCTACCCCCAGCCCAAAGAAGGACATGGAGAAGAAAAACTGTTAGCAACCCAGAACAGGCTGGCTACCCCATGAGGAGAAACTTCACCCTCCGATCTGAATTCTTTTTCTCAAACTCCATCACCTTTGAAACCTATCAGATGGGTCACAGGATCTAATCAGACTTCCATGTAAGACCAGGCAGCCTCGAAGTGGAACCTACCTCTGGTTTTGTTTTGTCTGTCAAGAAGCCAGGTCCTCATGTTCTACTGAAACATGTTTTTGTAAAGCACATTTTAATAAAGCAGAAATACTTTCTGTTCAGACAAAAACAGTGGTTTCTTCAGAAATGTTAAGCATTGTGTCTTTGAGCAGAGTTTCACTGATGGCTTGCCAAGCGCTCTGTTATAATTCCTACTAAAGCTTTCTCTGATTTGAGGCTGTCAACTGAATTGTTAGACCATAGTCCCAGCCCTTCCCTGGAAAACTTCAGCATGGGGCTCTGTGCCGGGGTTATTTTCCTGTGGATCAAGATTTATATAAAAATACCCCTTTTTACTGGAAATTTTGGGTGACAGGAGTTGAGCCTGAAGTTTCTGCACACTCGTGGTGCTGTTGACCGGGTAGATGAAATGGCATTCCAGGTGACCATGGCTGCTGTTGGCACAGGTCTGTCTCGGTGGATGTCATCTCAAGAGGTTCCCATTTTGCAGCCAGCCTCGGGGGCGGCCCTTGTCCCACCGTTGCATAATAGATGTCAGTGTGATCCAGGCCCTCAGACTGTTGATTCTCATGTTCTGCATCAGAAAATAGAAAGGAGCCTGGGTCTGTGAGAAAGCCTGTCCAAAGCTGGCTGCTCTGGCCAGTGATTCATATATGTCAGAGGAGCAGCAGGGTTCTGCCTTCCCTGAACAGCTTTTGTGGGGAAGCTGAAGGAATCCCAAGGAACAAGAACAAAGACAAGCGCAGATGTCTAGTCACTGCTGCAGGAATTAGAGCAGTGGTTCTCAACCTGTGGGCCCACGGCCTCTGCAGGAGTGGAAGGCTGAACAACCTCTTCACGGGGCTCCCTAAGATCATCAGAAAACACAGATATTTCCCTTGTGATTCATAACAGTAGCAAAATCACAGTTTTGAAGTAGGCGAGAGTCGTTTTATGGTGGGGTCACCACAGCGTAAGGAACTGTGTGAAAGGATCGCGGCGTCAGGAAGGCTGAGCAGCTCTGGATGGGAGCAAACAGCTGAGCGGGGTGACTAGACTGCCTAGCTGCTGCCTGCTGCCTCGTGGGCAGACGTGCTCTGCCCTCTCCCGCTGAGGTAGGGGGTTCTTTGTTTCTCTGCAATAGCGGGTTCTTGATGCTATTTTCTTAGCCAGTTCTTTTCTGAGGGCAAGATCCAGGACTCCTCCCTCAGAGGCCTTCTGAGGAAGTCTGGCTGAATTCTTGTAACGAGCACCTGGTGCGGAGCAGTCAAGGGTCTCTTTGTTCCTAGAGTTTCTCCCTACGGGCTCCCAGCGTGTTGGTTCTTCTAGATGTGTTTGTGTATTTGCTGCCTTTAAAAGATGTTTTTATTTCATCTGTATATGTCAAAGCCTGTGTGTGTATGTATGTTTATGTGTGTATGCATTCTGTATGTATGTGCACCCCATGCATGCCTGATAGTCACGGATCTCCTGGAACTGGAGTTACAGGCACTTGTTAGCTGCCCTGTGGACAGGGGAACCAACTCCAGAACTTCTGTAAAAGCAGGCAGTGCTCTGAACTGCGGTCTCTCAGCCTTTGCTACTCAGTTTATTTTGTTTTTTTTTTTGTTTTAGCTTTGAATGCTAACTCTTGCATTGCTTTGTTGCTGCTGCTGCTGTTTACCTTCAGTTCAGTGTGACATTTTACTCTGATTACAAAGTTTTCTCAATTTCACTTTAAGAGACTCGGACTCTTCAAAGCTAGTAGCTCATCAGAAGAATAAAATAGTTTGAAATAATTATGTACATAGTTTAATAGATAATGTATTAATATATAATCTAGATGTAAAGAACATATATATTTTTAAAAGATCTTTTTATATTATATTTAAGGATATATATTATATGTTATATATTATATTTATTATCTATTTATATATTTTATATTACATATCATACATGTATATATTATTTATATTATAAATATATAAAATATGTAAAAATAATTAATATAATATATACAGAAGATATATATATGTCTTCTTTAAAGTATATATGTGAGCCAGATATGGCCACTCATACCTACAATTAGAAGGTTGAGGTAGGAGGATCATCATGAATTCAAGGCCAGCCTAAGCTATGTAGGGCGTTTCGCCCACTAGGGCAACAAAGTGAGACTCTGCCTCAGGCAAATAAAATATATATTCTGGGTTTCATGGTACACAGGATAAGGCAATGCGTAGGACCTGGAAGTTGATTCGTAATCTTACACATTTGATTCTAATTACATTTTATAATATGTCTGAGAGCTTTGAAGACAGGAGACAGGAAAAGTCTGATATTAAAAAAAAAAAAAATCACTGTTTTGTAGAAAGTACTTTTCTGGGAATGTGTGTATTTGTGTGGATACATACATAAACTACAAAATCTATATGTAGTACCAGGAAGGGAAAGAATGAGGACACTTCTGAGGTTTCTCACAATTAACAAGAGAAAAGGCCACATACCATAAAACAAAATACAGTGCTAATGCAGACAGAGCATGCTCATAACACAAATCGGGAGAATTAGTTATGTCCGAGGTCCCTAGAGTTGACTTTGCTGGGTCTCACAGGCTCATCAGCATTTCACCAACCAAAGACTGAAAGACAAAGAGTCACAAATAACAAAATATACATCGTAATCAGCTAAACAGGGTCTTACAGCAGAAAGCCCTTCTTTGCACAGAGCAAGGGAAAGAACAGTAGTCCTGGCTGGGGTCAGATATGAAGGTCCTTGAGAGCCTTGCTAAGATTTCATTTTTATCCCCAAAGCAACTAAATGCAATGAAGAGATAGGATAAATAATGACTTTAACCTTTAATTCTCAGTTTGAAGCTTAGCTATTGTTTGAAGATCTCTGTATGGATGAAGAGCCAAACTTGTAGCTATCAAGATCTGTTTCAGGATTGCCACAGTAAAAGAAGAAATGAGAGTTGACAGGAGACAGTTTAGAAATGGAAATTCCATGTTTAGTCATCAGTTGGTTGTAAGGAAGTAGGAGAAAGACAAGGATGTGCTGAGACTCTGGTCTGGTGGTTGGATAGATGAAGATTCAATTCACTAACATTGAGAAAAGACTCTTGGCAGGAGACATGCTTAGAAAGAATTCAGACAAAGCAGGGGTACTCGTGGAAAATTTACAGGAGGAAGCTCAAGTGCAAGAGAGGGGCCATACCTAGAGTCACATGTTTAAGACCCAGAGACACAAAAGGTAAGGTAAGCACCAGGGGCAAGTACACAGAGTAGAAGAAAAAAGGCTAACAATGCCACTACCCACCATTTCACCCCAGGGACATAGCATCAACTGGAAAGGAAGAGGAGGGCCAGGAAGAACTTAGAGACAGTCAAAAAGTGGGAGAAACCTAGAGAGCTGTAGCCTGGGAAAGGAAGGCCATAAAACAGTAGGAGGCCAGAAGCATGTCCTCCTTCATGGCTGCTATCAGTTAAGGGAGCTCTGGGAAGTTTAGGGAGAGTAATGCCTAGAGAGTGAAGAAAGCAACCTGGACTTTCAAGGGACGGAGAGGAGGGGCAGTGGACGGAGACAGCAGCCTCAAAATGAGAGACGGATGACCCACAGGGCAGCAAACTGAAACCACATTGTCTTAATTGTCAATTATTAAGGTGCCATAGAGAATATATCATAAGTCTTCATGTCTCTTGTTTGTTGTCAAAGGTAGGTGTTCCAAGTGGCTTGGCTCCTAGGGCTCCTGCTTTGTCGCTGTTTGCTTTTAGTCCCTCCTGTATGGAAACAGTTATGTAAGGCGCTAGCTACCACCTGTGATGTCAATTCATCTTCCTCTGACTGTGGCCTGTGGAACCGGTGGAAGATGCTATGAAAGGGTACAGTTGCATACTATGATGGGATGTTGGAATTTGAGTGATATGAGCGTGGATGAACACCTTCTTTGAGGATGTCAGAGGAAAAAGAGCACTGGACAGGTCAGCCACAATCCCCAGCTCAGGGAAAGCTGTGGAAAAGCTGGAAGAAGGCTGACTGGGAGCAGAAGAGCTTAGCATACAAGACACTGGAGGGAGAGGGTATTTTCAGGAGAAGGTGCTGGAGGAGGAGCTGCAGCAAGTGTCTTCACCTGAGATGAGAATGTAGTGAGACTCCGAGAAAGCATTGTCAGTAAAGGGACTCAGGGGAATTAAGAAGATCCTAATGGGCCCTTTGCTGTATTCCATGACCTGATGTCCCTGCTGTGTGTTTGTGTACACAGTGTCTTTACATACAATGGCCTCATGAACAAAACTTAGGGCGCTCACCCCAAAGACACTTCAATAAAGATGAGCTAAATGGCTCTGGCCTAGTGCATGCTGACTTAGGTTTGCATAAGTACAGTCTACAATGTTACTGCAAGGAAAGTACCTACTAATGATGACTTCCATAGAGCACATCCTTGTCATCAACCAATGCATATTTAATATGCATTATAGCTCACATTAAGAACATCACAAAATGCATGCACACTGTCATATAAATCATAACTATCAATATTTAAAAATGAGCTGTGTGAATGAAAATTAAGTTATTTTTCTCTGGAGGGAGGCTCACTTTAAAAAAGGTGAACTTGGAAAGGGAATGTGAGGACATCCAAGGAGGACCGTGAGCTATCGAGGATGGGGGCAGGGAGGGAGGACCACTGTTAAAGGCATTCCTGGCAGCACAGCTTATCATGTAACTGAGTCTGGTCTTACTCTCCCCCCTCCCCACAGTGGAATGGAGCATGTCTAAAGACTTTTCCCCTTTGGCCAGGGAGATCATCATGGACAACCTGCAGACCCTGAGGTGCACAATCACAGGACTCACCACAGTAAGTGTCCTCCTGATGGACTTGCCATCCTCTGCCTTTTGCACAGGGCGCCTGGTAGCAAATGCCCACTCAGCCAACATCCAGCCCTCTGACAAGAACTGCCATTCGTCTGGTCCCCATAATTTGAGTCTCACAAAGGGGCGAGCAGACAGCATGAACCACTTTGTAAGCTGCCATCTTCTAAGGAGATCAGAAAGAAACTGGCCTCGTGTGAGCCTTAAAGCTGCTGCTTTCTGGATCACAGTCTAATCTGCAAGGGGATCAAAGGCTCCAAGAGATCCAATTTTGACTCCCTGTCTGATGGTAAAAATAACAGCTTCATCTAGCCTCACCCCCACCGCCTCACTGAGATCTGTCATCAATTGGAGTCACACAATTTCCTGAGAGAAATCCTTTTCCTCTGATTAGGAAAAAAAAAAAAAAAAACAAAACTGCCTAAATAAGCTACCACACAAAAGAAATTTATACATGGCAAAGGTAAAATCTTTCTGTAACATAAACTAACTGTGAATGAAAAGCTGGAACTAGCCATCTTTATTTGTTTAACCAATCTAATTCAAATATTAATTATTCATTTATGAACCACAAATGAGCATCCACAGTGCAAAAGTAGAAACACCTAGCAAATCTGCTCAGACTGAAACTGTGAATTTCCTCAAACAATTACAATTCAGAAGATGTTATTATACATACATACATATATATATATATATATATATATATATATATATATAATTTTTAAATCAAGATCTTTTAAATGTAATCTCAAACTTCTAAAATCCAACTCAAATAATTAACATCTTAAGACCTTCATATGGGAGGAGCACAGAAATACTTCTGTTGTTTTCTTAGAGGTTAGCCAATTAAAATAGTTATCCATACTATATAACCCGGAAACCTAGCATTAAAAAGCTGCCGTCCAGATTATTCTAAGAGAATTGTTGGTGCTTTGGTCACCACCAAAATTCTGGCTTTTAGTCCTAATCGCATGTCTACACCCAGAGAGCAGAACTGTGGATCACCAGAGCAAACAAAGCCCCCAAGTGGGTGGCCCCAGAGATGCTATCAGGAGAAGACTGGCTCCCACACACCACAGCTTGCGGTGGAAGGAGGCAGGAAGAACCCCAGGAATTTCCACTGCTTAAAAGAAAAAGTGATATCGTGATAAAAGTGGAATACTCTCCACAGAGAGGTTCTCTGACATCTAAACTGGCTTCTCCAGGGATGAGGTTTTCCACTCTGCCGTCAATCAGAGTGGTGCAGGCATTATGCTGAAGTGAATTTATAGTTCTAGGCCATTCCTATAACCCTGAGGTGCATGAAACCCAATTTTCAATGTTAGAGAGAAAGGTGTTAATGTCATCATATGGTAAGGCAATATCATTGAAATCCTAGCAAACTCTCCACAAAGATTTCTTTTTTTTAACGCAAACACCGTTTTACATTTATAGTAAGCAATTGTTCACCCAATATTGGCTTCTCTACCACCCCTCTGGTCTCACAGAGGAAATAAAATAAAATAAGAAAAGAAAGAAACCTCAAAGCAAATACTAAAACCATACAAAACACTTTAAAGGTTTATCAGCAAGCAAAAATCAACACCTTAATTCTTAATGCCATAAAAAGACATTAAAGAAAATAGGCCATCCTTTTAATAGCAACTTTAAACTTGAAGTCACATCAGAAAGTTGATTTTTTTTTTCATGCTTGAACAGCTAAGTAAAGGATGCTCAGTGGAGCACTATTTATTGTGGCACAAAATGAAAATAATCCCAGAATCCACCAGTAAAGGACTGGTTGAATAAATGAAGGACTCTGGTCATAGTCAAGGACTATGCAGCCACTGAAAGGAGGAGTTCTGCCTTCATTAGCTAGCCTGCCAAGAGATTTATCACAGCTTGCTAACTTTCCAAAGAAACCTGAGTGAAGGCTGTCGCCTTTGGAGAGGGAAAACAAGTAGAAAAAGGTGAGGTGGGAGATTGCTGTTGTTAGTAAACCTTGTAAAGCTGTGTGGGTTGGAAGATTTTGTGTGTGTGTGTGTGTGTGTGTGTGTGTGTGTGTGTGTGTGTGTGTTAGTCTTTTGTTTCGTTTTTTTTTCAATTTTTTTTTCATGAAAGAACCATCTTTACTCAGATCATAAGACAATTAAGACTTTAAAGGATAAGAAGAATCACAATGGTAAATTGTATAGACAAAAACAAGCCACACATGGCATAAACATGTTTTTTTTTTTTTTTTTTTTTTATAGAGGCCTAAGAATAACAGTAGCTGAAATAAACACTTCTATCTGCTACACCTGTGAGGAGTGTAAAAAAAATTTTTTTTCAACAAACTTATGGCCATAAGAGTCTTGGCTTGTTTTCTTGGACTTTTTTCACAAGCACTCAGAAATCTCATATGACTCCATTCTTGAACTGTATTCTGATATCTCTCCCTTTTTAATTTTTTTTTTCAATGCAGTTTATTCAGGAACCTTGAACAATCCTCGGACCCTGGGGAAAGCCAGCCCACAGTTTAAATAGCCTCTGGGTAGCCAACCCAGGCGTGCCACGTGGGCAATGCAGATAGGTCCACATACATGGAAGCAAGCCAGATCCTCAGCCTTAGCCAAATGTGGAATTGTTCGTGACAGAAAGCACTCACCATCGGGAAGGTGGAAGGCGGAAACCAGCTCCATCTTTAAGGCATAGTATTCCGCAGCTCTCTACAGTTCCCCCTTTTTGTTTTAGACGCATCAGGCAAGAGTAGAGGTCTGATCTCTGATATTAGAAATAAATTGGGACTTTGTACCAATGTTCATTTAGGTGTCATCCACCCAAAGAGCATCAGACCCGTCCGATACCTTTTTCTCAGAGGGGGGACCTGGGGCATCAACCCGCATGCAATCAGACATGCTCTTCTCTGGGTCCAAAGTGGCTGACCCTGAGTGCAGTGCTTAGCCTCGCATCCTGAATGTAACATTTTAGCTTTTTATGGTATCCAACCATGCTTGGGGAGAATGTCCTGCTTCAATGGCTGTAAAGGCCTGAATGATCATGGCTGCATCACACTGTTGTGAGACTCTAATCTTGCATATATACCACAGGCAAACCAAGGAGACCAACACCAGAAGGCCTGCTAACGCTCCCATGCCCACCCATTCCTTCAGATGATTCATGGCTGCAGCAATCCATGATGATAATCCTGTGGCTAGTCCTGCATCCACTCTGGTAGAATTTACTGTGACAATGGCCACTCTCAGCTGCTCCATCGTAGTATCGAATTCTCAGTCAATTACCTAAAATATAGCTCGACAATTGTTTAGACAGATTTGCAGCACAGGAAAAATTCTCATGTTATATGCTAGTGACTCAAAGTCCAGCATATTTTCATTGACAGCCAAGTTGAGCGATTTGCCATAGGGTATCAATTTGCTCCTGCGAGGTCAATCCTCTGATTGAACACCATCAAGCTTCCTTTTAGTTGAGCATTAATTCATTTATGTACAACTAAGGCATGAGCTACATTGGCTAAATGATTATTCAGGGTCTGAGCAGTCTGCCCAATATGACTCATGGCTAATGCCCGGTGGTAGCTCAACAGCCGCCAATGAGATGGTAGTAACAATGGTGGCTGTAGTTCCAAGATCCCTTTTCTGTCTGAAGAGAGTCATAGCGTGAGGGGCATCAGCGGGCACAGGCACCCAGTGAGGCATCACGAGTAACCAGGGCATTCCTAAATTTACTAGCACATGCACACAGACAGACAGGTACACACACATTTAATAGTAGATACCTGGGTTATGAGTTTATGAGTTTTCTGGTTTGTGTGTTTATAATTTTCAAATGTTATGACAACCTTTCATCAAAGACAAACTATGAGCCAGGTGATAAATTGTGGGCTTTGTGCAGTGTCTCTCCTTGCCCTCACAGAAATCCTTCATCTTCCCCACAGCCTTGTGGATTTGCATCACTGTCATTGTCATCTGTGGCAATGCCACCATCAGAAGAACTTCCATAAGACTCATTTCGTTCTGGGCATTAACCTAAGAACTTTATACAGTAGCCGTGATCTCTTTGATGATGAGGAGGGAGCGATAACCTAGAGGCCTATTTTACAGAGCACAGCCTTCGCACAGTAATTCAGACAGAGGCTTTCCCGGAGGACACATCACGGGTACACAGCTGGACCGTGATTCAAAACTTGAATTTGTCAAGACCCTTCCATGTCTCCTATGGTAACCCAGAGCCCCATTATCAGACAGAATAACAGGCTGAAGACCAGCCAACCACGCCTACTACCTCCAGGAGGATTGTGTGGTGATACATGGTTACACATGGCCCTGGACCACTGATACCACTGCTCTCCAGACTCCCTCTTGATTTGATAATTTCATCATGAGAATTATTTGGACATTTCCATTGCTAAAGACTTTTCAGAAACACACTCTGGGACTAGCAAGGGTGAGACACTGAGAACCAGTCCTATTGGCAAAGGCAGGGGTGTGTAGTATTGGAGATGGAGCAATAGAAAGCACAAAAGGCTAGTCTCAGTTAACCTGGGAGCACAGGAGGAGCAATTGCAAAGCGCACCCCACACAAATACTTACTTGCAGATGAGGCTTAACTAAAGCTCAGATGTCTGGGTTCCATAAGTTTCGCCTTCTGTCCGGAAGCCCCTCAAACAAGCTCATGCGTAGACCACTCTCCGGAATGACAGGAACGGTTGTTCAGGGCTTAGATGAGTCATTTATTTGTTGGCAATTAACACAGCGAAACGCAATGCTTACTAAAATGGTGTGCTTGATTAGCAAGGGAAAGAACATAAAGCCTAGCATGTGGTTAGAGTTGCTGCAGACATGCCATATCACTTGGAAAGAACAATATAAAAACACTCCCATTCTATTTATAAACAAAGTATGACATTGTGATGTAACGTGTATCAGTCTTCAGATATTTACTAGAGGACAATGTACTCTCTAACATGACAAGTAATTGGAAATTTGGTAATATGTTCCAGTAAGCTATAAAACATTTTTTTTTATATTTTTACAAAAGGCCTTAATGTGTTTTTATAGACTTACGTTATATGATATGGTACATAATAAGAGAAAAGCACTCAGACAGGCTTGTCTGAGTTACGATCAGGAAAGCCCTGATATGGCCCAGTGAGTGTAAGCTCTGTCTGCATTGTGTTGCGATTGAAGTGTCTCATTACCAGAACAGTGAGCTGTGTTATGTGAAACAATCTGCCCTTTTCCTACCAGGCTAAGTTTATTCCTGTCAGAATCCTGATTTCTTAATATATTTTCAATTTTCTCCCTCATCCCTGAAGTCTCCCATTTTATGTAGTCTTCAGAACTTTCCCAACATCTATGAAAAAAAAAAAGAAAAACATTAAAAAAAAAAAAAAAAAAAAAAAACACTCTTTTCCAAAATGTTGGCATTGCTCAGAGCTTGCTTGGGCTGCAATTGAGCATTGCAATTTTCTTATGTATTATAAAGTCATCAGAGCCAGCTCACCTCCTAGGACTAGGCTGAAAAGCAGAGGCCCATTCCACTGCCCCTACACCCCTCCTTGTACTGATGACAGCATTAAGACTCATTAGAACACATTACCATGCTCAGGTCCATGTACTAACTCAGCCACCCAGGAGTATTACTCTGGCGCAGGCTCCTACTCATCCTCACTGCACCATGGGCACTTTGAGAGCCATGACTTCAAGTAAAGGAGCAAGGACCCATTCGGGGTCATGAGGGCAATTGTTTATTCTGTGTCCAGATGCAAGCTGCACTGTAAATGGTCTAAAGGCCTCTGGTGGTTATTTCCCTAAGCTTCAAATGGGCCAGCCTTCCTCAACACCAGCATGTTTGTATTCCCGGTGCCTCACCAATAGCATTCTGGGCATCTCCTGTGTGCTGGGATGCTACCTGACTCATACTCTTTTTCTTTCAATCTTCCAATGGATTTTAAAAACTGACTTTGCAGAGGAGAAAAGTGAGGCAAAGAGGAGTTCAGTCATGGATCTTGCCCACAAGGAACAGTCTACAAAGGCCAATGTTCTGTCTCCAGAGTTGACCAGAACTAAGCCCCAACAGAAGAACTCCAAATAAGATCTAACTCTCTTGCCCAAAAGTGCACAGAATAATGAAATGAGCATGACCGCTACACATGGGATCACTAGACCTCGTCACAATGCTGGCAGGGCCACAGAACTGAGTGACACAGGTCTGGAATGGGGAAGGGATGTTTCAGCTTCATCTTCCTCGAGGCAAAAATCTCCATTTTTACCTACATAGGAGAGAATGGGAATGAAGAGGGACTTGAAGATCTCTGAGGCCTCTTTCTTCTTAGATAATCATCAGATGGGATGAAAAGCAGTGTTTCCACACTAACTCACCTTCAAGTCTTATTTACAGAATGCCTGTTACAAGACAGGCTTTGTGCCAGGTCCCTAATAATGAGATGAGATGAAATCTCATTTCATCCCCATAAACCTCTCACAAGACAGACACCACCCTCATTTTTCAAGTTAGGGAGTGAAGGCTCTGATGACAGAAATGACTTGCCTGGGAACAGGAAGAGGCAGTGCTCAAGTTGGAGTTTAGAGCAGACCCCACGACCTAACTGTACCTTACCCTGCCTGATGTAATGAACCCTCTCTGGTTTAGCTGAGTACCAGTGATGTCCCTCCTAAATGTATTCATCCCTGGGCTGTGCATGGACCCCTGTGAGATGCTTGGACCTATCTGCTATGAAGTACTTGACTGTGTGAATGAGGAAGACTCTATTTTAGACTAATTCTGTCAGGGAGCAATTTGAGACTGACTGGCTTCTCTGAGGGAGAGTGACTAGCCTTCGTGGAGATAGATGTACTTGAAGTTGTTGCCTTTGAAATGTTCAGGGGGAAAAACTAGAAGAGGAAAAAATAGAAGCGGGGTTGCACAATGAAGTGACTGACCTGCTGGGGAAAAAAAATCTAGAGCAGAATTGCAATCTTGACATTAGTCCCATATGAGTTATTACTCTTGATATCATTATAGCCAAATGGAATGAAAATAGAAGGGAGAGACAATCTCAGTGGGGACTGTAATTTAAATTTGCCATGTAAGCTAATACTGTATATTTAGAGATGGAGCAGAGAGGGTGGTTGGTGGCTCGGAGTATGTGCAGGGGCTGCTGTGCCAGCTAACCAAAGCAGACATTCATTAGAGCAAAATGTAGATTTCCATTTCTTGGCATCTGACGTGGGCTCTTTCCTTGGAAAGAAATGTCAATTTGGCCAAAAGTGTGAAACCTACAATAAAAGCATTGGGACTGTAGATTTCATCTGTCTGCACATTCTCGCCTGTCTTTTCTACTGTGAAAATCCAGTTGAAATTTGGGGTTTCAGTGAAGAGGTAACAGGGGTGCTGATCAGGACAGGGGATGCTGAGTAAGGGAGGGGAGGCCTAGGAGAGGAGATATTGGGCTTCAAATTTCCTATTTCTTTTGGCTCTCAAGTACTATTTTCTCTTGTCCAAAAAAACTGCCCAACACAAGAAGCCAACCACAATTACTGTTTTGCATAGGGTTCTGAACAATGGCAGCTCCCAAACCGTCGGTCGGCATCGCCGCCTGCCAGTCTCTGCGTGTGCTGGGCGCTCACCCACAGAGCCTGTGGGCACTGAACACAAAACCCCAGCGCCTCGGCTTTAAAATGTCTCTCTGTTTGTTTCTTTTGTTCAATAGACTGGAAAGACTATGGCGACAGAGAGCCCAGACACAAGGGACAGAGCGAGGTTCTGGAGAGCCTACTGCAGCAGGTCGAGCCCTTCATCAGCGTTACAGCTGCGGGGTAAGGATGAAATCTGCGCTGGCCCATCGGCTGAGGTCTCGTGGCGCCCGGTAATTCTAACAGTTTCCCAGCTGGGCCATACCTTCTCATTCATCAGGAAAAAAGAGATATTAATATTTGTACATCTGGAATCACTTTACAGTACTATCTTGCTTTAACCCTTCCACTGAGCCTTCCCTCTCCTTTCCTCCCCTTCCTCTCTCCTTCTCTACACACACACACACACACACACACACACACACACACACACACACACACACACACACACAAAAGTTTTAAAATAAGCACAAGTTGGGGGGTGAGGGGTGGGAACAGCCTCTGCTACCATTCTCATCTCTGAGTGAGTCCTTCTCAACACTCCTCTGTGGGGCCTATGAGACAAACTCAACAATGACAGCCACGACAACCCTTCACACTGATTGCTAAAATAGCTTTACAATGCATTTCCACATCCACTGTGCCGAAATCTCGTCCTCACTTTGGCCGTCATGAGGGAAGCTAAGTTGGTTTGCCCAGTGTCCTAATGCCAAGCTACGGCCTGGGATTTGTGGTGCCATGTCAGTCATCTCTGCTGTGGCTTTTTTTTTTTTTTTTTTTTTTTTTCACTGTGAACTTTGATCCCACCTTGAACTTTAGTCTTCCTCCGTCCCCACTGATTGGGTGCGAGGAGGCTCACCTCCTCTCCGTTTTAGCCCGCTTCACCCAGAGGCTCTGTGAGATGCTTTTAAAAGCTTCTCTGTTGCTTGGGTGGCTCAGATGGGACAGGGTCGGGTTTCTGATCTGTGTAATGATTCGTGGAAGAGGCACTTAGTTTTATTTGGAGAATTAAAGCCTCCATAAAGTTTTCATTTTCCATGCTCCCATCAGATCTCCAACTGCTCTGCTCTCTAGATTCAGGCGCTGCTGAGCCAGCTGGGTAAAACACCCATGGCTCACGCTAAGATGCTATGCTCGCTGTTTAGACGAGGAGGCATAAATCATACTTAGCATTAGCAAAAAGTTTCCCAATTACTATAAAGCTCTGACAACAGGGCCCTTCAGAAACACTAGCTCTATCTGGAGATAAGGACAAGTGTTTGCTAGAAAACGATGTCTTTCTAATGAGAGGTAAATACATGCAAGGGCAGCTGGAGAGAAACCCAAGTGGGATTTTCATTCCCAGATCTCTAGGAAGATTTGATATCTCCCACACCCCACTTCACAAAAGGAGACCTGCAAATGTTCTACACTGACCAAAGTCCATTCAGTTCTGGTTTCCTGGGGCTCATTTAATCAAGTTGGGTGTTACCTAGGTTCCTCTCTTTTCTGCCTCTCCCTTGCTCCCCTGCCTACTGGCTCCTGTATGAAAGCAAAGGTGATGGAGCAATCGCACAGGTGATCTTTGCAACCCACAGCTCCTCTAAGGAAGGAAGCTGAAACTGTTCATGACCAGGAAAGTTGATTTTGGGTTTATATATTACTAAGGGTTCAGATGCTCTCCCTATTAACATATGACTACTATCCAGTAACCAAGAAATGACTTCCTGGATAGCCCAGTTAGTTCTATGATTTTCACTCAATTCTTTTTATGCATGTACATGCCCCTCCCCCAATCAAAGCTGTATGCATATTAGGGATGCTGTAGCTAAGGAATAAAGTGAACCTTCCCCAAAAGGAACTTTTTTTAAAATTTTTAAAACATATCCTGGGCACTGAAATAATACAGACAATGTGAGGCGCAGCAGTTCCGTGAGGCTTGGCTCAAGAGCTCAGGTCAGGTAAGGTTTGGAGACCCAGAATTCCTCACCACTCTTGTGGAAATGGAAACTAGACTTCAAAATATTAAAAACCACAGTAAAGAACCTAACAAATTTGATTAAACAAGTATGTTCGGATTCTTCAGCCATGTAAATCCTTTGCCATAGAATTAGTATTCTATGGTGTAGCGTTAGGACAGTGTTGGCTGACCCTGTAACCCATCAAGATAAAATAAAGTGCCTCACAGACAGAAAAAAAAAAGCAGTGATTCTAAGATGCTGCAGTGTAACTCTATGGGTCAAAGGTCAAGCAAAGGCTGTGTAAAGTCTGCTAGAGAGAACCACGAAGGCGATGTTTTGAACATTTGACTACTTTGAGATAGTGAGGTTTACTGGGGCGCACACCTTTATGAACTTTGCATATAGAAAAGCAAATAATTTCCCTGAGACCTACTTCTACCGTTTAGAGTTTTCTAGCCCCATCACAACTTCCTCATCAGAAAATCGGGCTGTCTAACTTGCAGTGTTATTATGAGAAGGAAATAAGAAAATAGATTCAAACCACCCTCACAGACTCTAGCTCATTTTCAGTCATTGTTCTTGCAAGAGAAGAACACTCCACCCACAGTGATTGGCTGGCACATCCTAGCATGAAAGTGTGGGCAGGGAATTCACTGTACCGAACTGGGGTACTCACCAATTCTCAGCAGATTCCATTGCAGAAGTGATAGAAAAGCATCTCCACTCCTCCCTAAAGCCTGTGCAATCGGTACCAAAACCTTTCAAATCCTTATGCCCTTCAGTTTTGAAACTTTGTTTTCTTATGTAATTTATTTCTTCTGCCATCAGTACCCTTTCTCCTCCCTTCTTCCCTGCTAGAATTATTGTTAAATAGAGGTTGAAACCTCCCTAAGCTAGTTTTCTTTCTCACCCTAGTTCTCTTGTTTGTTAAGGTAAGGTCTCAAAGCACATCCCTAGCTGACTCACTATGCTGAAAAGATGACCTTAAACTCACAGTGATCCTCCTGCCTCTCCTATTCAGTGCTGGGATTTCAGCTGTGTACCACTATGCCTAGCCTAATTCCTTTGATTTTTTCTTTAGTGTTCCCCTCTGCTTTTTGTCCTGACATCCTTTTACTGCACTTTCTCAAAAATGTGTGTGTGTGTGTGTGTGTGTGTGTGTGTGTGTGTGTATCTTTCATTTTCTAAGACTTCTGTTGGATTTTTAAGCTTCAGATAACATTTTTAATTCTCAATGCTCCTTTGTTCTACTATTAAAAAATAACTAATCCCTGTCATTACATGAGTTCAGCATCTTGTCTCCCAGAATGTTAATGACAAGCTCCATCTTGTACTTCCTCAGCACAGTCTCCCTTCAGACTTGGTCTTTTTGCTGGTTTTGGCCTTTGTGTTTCCTGGTGGGTATATTTTCTTAATAGCCTAATGAGCCTTCTGTGTTTGCTTAGATATAAAAAGAAGAGATCAATAGCCACCAGGGACATGGACAAGGAACTTTATTCACAGGTTTCATTGTCTAGTGAACTGATGTCATGTTTTCATTGGGAAATCACCAGTGTCATAATCTGTGGGTGTATTCTCTGGTGAAATTCTCCTCCGGACAAATTTCTTCCATGATCCTGCCTGGAAAATATAACTTCCAGTATATGTGTTCTGAGAACAGAATGGGTAAATATTATACATGAAAACTTTCATTTAATCTACCAGTTTTAATAGCTAGTAGCATCACCACAGTCATCCCATTTCCAATTGTCCCTGAGGTCTCCCTGTCTCCAACCTCAGAGGCTTCACTTTTTGTGGTCCATTTTTTTTTTTTTTTTTTTTTTGCCTGTTTGTTTTTCTTCCCAGAGAATAAGCCACTGACTTTCACCTAGGGTAGGAGAGGGGTCTTTGTCTAGCTGTGCAGTAGAGGAAGAGATCTAGAAGTCTGGTTTTAAACAGATTTCACAAACTCCTGGTTTTAGCTGCATATGTGGCTCCTCTCCCCATTAGCAGCCACGGGCTTGTGGAATGAACCACCTTACTTCTTCGTGGTCCACCTGGGTTTTAGGCATCATCTTTCTCAAGTCTTGTTAAGTCCATTTGTCTACCTGCTTTCTGCTACCAAACCTCACCTGCTGCTGTCTTCTGCCCCGTCGATTTGCCCTCATAGAAACCACTTCCTTCAAGCCTGTGCTGAGGTTAGTAAGGTTTAGAGTGGTGGCAACAACCACGCTGACTCCCAGCTTACACAGCAGCAGCATTCTCCAACAGCCAAACTCATGTTCAAATCACAAACAGATTCTTTTTTCACCTTTTTCTGCCAGCAGCAACCATTACTAGCGCAACATTGAGGCTGATGAAGAGACATATGTAGCCAGTGACTCCTGTAGGATTACATGCAGAAGCCCACAGGGTGGGCCTCAAACAGGTCATCCACCCAGGCTTCTCTGTCTTAAGAGTGCCGGTAGGGTTTCTGTTCTCATCCCCAGGAACATGCCTACCAAAGCTCAGTGATGACACCAATGGCCTCGGCTTCCCTTCGGTACTAGACCAGACTAGGTGACAACAGGGATCGTCTTGCCCAGCTCCGTGGAGCATCCTTTGCAAAGACTGTTCCCAGATGTCTGGGGTTTTGAATACAGCTCTCAGGGAAAGCTCCCGGTTATAAACAGGAGAGGAAATGTGGACAATAGTCACACCCTCACACCTACAGGGCATCACACACAAGCAGCTTCCCCAAAATGGCTTATTCGGTCTCTTTGGGTCCTGGCTTTGTTTTTGGGAGTAATCCATTTTATTTCACAGTGAAGGTTATATTTAGACTTTTCCTTACAGACATTTTTTGTTGTTTTTTTTCCTATTTTTAAATGTTTTTAGTGAAATAGAATTATATCACTTTCCCCCTCCCTCTAGCCCCTCTGTTATCCTTTCTTGAGTTCTTTCCATGTTCCCCTCCTCAAGTTGATATTGTCCTTGATTATTAATTGCATACTTACATATAGGTATGTTTATATGCACATGTATGCACAAATATATACAAATGCTGAATCCATTTTCATGGTGATATACAATTTTAAGGCTGGCCACTCTGCATTGGGCAATGAATATGGAGACTAATCCCTGGCAAAAGCTAATTATTCTCCCAATAGTCAACATCTCTAGGGGTGGGACCTCAAGAAATTTCCCCTCTTCCATGTTAGCGTGTTCATTGATGTTGTCCTTGTTCCTTTTTTGTCTATGCAGCCATTTCTAAGATAGATTGTTCTGCAACAGACTCCCTACTATTCTGGCTCTCACAGCTTTTCTGCCCCATCTTCTGTGATGTTCCCCAAGCAGGAGCTGTGATGTAGATATGTGAGTTTAGGCTGGACTCTCCGGGCGCTACAGGCTTTCTCATAAGTAAGCACACATAGTGAAGAAGAGACTGGCCTAGGATGCTAATAATTGTAGTTATAGGAAGTGGTGGGATGAGTTGAGTGAATTTGTTCCTTTTTTGTTTTTTTCTACTCTCCAGATCTTCTGTAAGGTGTTCACATTAATCCTATAAGGGACAAATTTAATTGGACACATAAAGTAACAAAGGTAACTTTGGGAGCCTTGAGAGGTGGCGAATATTAAAATCCAGCTGGCGAAGGTCAGGGGGGAGGAATTGGCTCCATTTCTTTTTATCTTACTTGATAATAAAGCACTTACCCTGAGGCGTAAACAAGAGACCCTAAGTGGTTTCCCACAGTTACAAATATTGCTCACCTGCAACACTGTGAAGAGCTGTTCTTTGACTGAGTCAGCTGCTGGGGTATACTTAGATTTTTCACAGCACCAGGCAGAAAACTCCTTAGAGGAAGAAGGATGTGTTTTGTCTTCGGTTTCACACCATGGGTGGGGAGGGCATGGGAAGTGCTCGTATCATGGAGGCAAATTAGCCCAAGAGGCATAATAGCAGAACAGCTATTGTCAGCCACTCTTTGGGGAATGGAAAGCTAAAATAACAGAATGGGCAAGACACCCCCAAGGGCCTGTCACCAACCTCCACCAGCCAGGCCTCACTTCCCGACACCTCCAAAACACCAACACCACCAACAATTCCACTGACTAGAAACCAAATATTCAAAACAGGAGTCTATTAGGGACATTTCCAATTCTAGCCATAGCAGCTGCTATCTCACTAAATACAAGTGTTTTGAAGAAACATTAAGCTGGACCCCCTGTATGAAATTAGTAAGTGACACCACAGGGACAGGGAAGGCCAGGAGGAATAAAAATCAGGAGTGTTGATTTGTTAGATGGAATTTGTACAACATATTCTTTCTATGTTCTAGAAAGTTCAAAGTTGCAAACCATGGGCCGCAAGCAGTCAGTATCAAGAAACCTAAAGCACCTATTCCATTCCTCAAACAAGTTTGTGAAGACCTTGAAATGGTGGGTTCTAAACACTTTGTCTCGTAAGTCTTAATGACTCAGGAATGAACTAGTTAGAGTTCTAGGTGGAAATGAAGTGGAAGTTACATGTTTTTATTAAAGAAATGAATTCTCCTGAGAATGTGGGCAAGAGTTCAGTCTCTAAGTTCTAACCACTAAATTTGTGATACATAGCAAAAATATTTCTAGGTGTGTTTTCAACTCAGCTTGCAACATGTCTAAAACCAATTTTATATCTATATATTTAATTATATTACATATATTTAACTCCGTTATATAACAATAATATATTTGATTAAATACACATATATGTAGATGTAGTTATATTATATATTAGTAGTTATATCATATATCATATATAATATATATATATATATATATATATATGTATATATTCAATTTCAATTTAAGACTTAAGTTTGGTAAAGCAAACAGTTGAAGATTTCTTTTATCTTTCTCTTTTTCTTTGTAGAGGACTCTACATAGCCATTATATTTTATTATAAAGACAATATGTTAGTCAGCAATGAAGATCAAATACCAATTGTTGAACTAGATGACTCTCACACCAGCTCTATTACACAAGATTTTCTCTGGTTCACGAAGGTACACTGAGTTCTCATTTTTTTCTCTACTTTGCACCAGGGTTAACACACATAAATCTCTGAAGCTTTACTTGAGGGTCCCCACGATCAAAGTTTTGGGGACGGAGTGAATGATCTCAAAGACCCTTACAGGCTCAGCATGCCCCCGCCAATTTTTCAAAGGCCAAAGTAGTGCCTCAGCTACATTTTCACAACAAAGAAGCGTGCGTCATGTCAGATTGTGTCTCCACTCTTCAGAGTTATGGGATCATTTGGCAATGACTCGAATGTAGATCTGACTGTTTCATTAGCATTCAGATATTTTTCCAATTGGACAGAGATCAAAAAGTTGTTTCGTGTGTATCTGAAAATGGACTGGAGAGCAAATATCAGGGCGGGGGGTCAGGTTTCCTTCTCCATGCCTTGCTTTGATGCCACGACCTAAATCATTTGCTGGCTCTGATGATGATGTGACCTCGTGACTTCTTTTGCAGCTGTCTTGTATGTGGGAAGACATCAGGTGGCTGAGGCAAAGCGTGCCCATCTCTATGTCCTCATCCACGGTGCTGCAGACTCGGCAGAAGATGCTCGCTGCCCCAGCCCAGCTACAGGTGAGGGACCAGGCCTGAGCTCTGGGAAGAACCTTCAGACTTGAAGAGCTCGGTCACCAATCCTTCCTAAAAGGAAGAGAGCTCTTCCAGATCTCTGACCACAGAAAGGCTTCCTGGACAAGTTGAGCTATGCCTCTAGTCATGGTGGGCTTTGGTATGGAATCCTAAACAAAGAGTTCTCCATCTGATACTAATCAGTCAACTCGGGTTTTCTTCAAGGTCTCGTTTTCATTGCCTGTAGACCAAGGGAACTTTGACTGGATCACTGAAGGCCCCATGCTGTTCTGTTGGAGTGTATGGAAGGGATCAGTGAGCAGCAGGGGTTTAGGGCAGCTTCCTGATGTGCTGTTTCTGAAAAGCCTATGCTTGTATATGAAGCTGGGAGCCTTAACAGAACCTTGAGCCTCTGTCAGTGATGTGAATCTACTTACAAAGCTGTCTCAAAATATCAAGAAATTTAGTAAGCCGTATTTGGCAAGCAGGCTCACACCAACCATGGTATGCAAAAGAGTTCCTAAAAATCCTCCAGCTCCACTCCCACCTACGATTGCAAGAATTTCTCCTTTTGAATCCTGGCAATCATAACTCAACCCTGTAACCTCGTAACAACTACCATGCCACCGGGACAAGCTACATTTGTCCCCCTTGCTACACTCCACTGCATAGACCTTAACTGCTCCATTTCCCCAGTGGCTTCACGGGCTTGAGTAGTGTTCTTCACTACAGCTCATTCTCAATGAGAATCCCCTCCTCGACTTAAAGAAAAGCTCTTGGACCCACGCCCTGACGTCGTTGGGGCTAAACTCAAACACCCCTTTCATCACTAAGTCATCCACTTGGCAGGACTATGCCATCGTCTTCCCAACTGTTTTTATCTTTAAGATAAAGAATGTTTCCAAGAGGCTTGGCCCCTTCACTAGCCCTTCACTGTACATCTGAGGTCTTCCTGGACATAGATGGACCTTCGTGTTTATTGAGTCTTCTTGAACACTTCCAAAGCGCTTTCAGCAACCTGGGAAGGACAGGCTGTTGCTAGCCAGTATAGTCAGATGCTGAGAGATTCCATGGTGGCCAGTGTGACCCTGCCTAACCCCTACCACAACACTCTTGGATTTCCTCCTCCCCACTCCAAACTTGGATCCCACCATCTTTTGAGACTATTTCCCTCTTTGTCAAGCTGAGATTTCTTGGTACATCACAATCACTCTTTGAAGATATTGTAGATTTTTCTCTTGAAAAAAAAAAAAAAAAAAAATATATATATAAGCCCAGACCACTCCAACGTGTCTATACTAAAGTGGTTTCACCCAGATTTCTGAAAAAAAACATATCATGCATGATGTTTATATCATGTATATATTTATACTTTTATATTTATAAAAATATACTGATACCATATATAAATATATACATCAATATATATTACACTATGCACATAGCCACAATTCTCACCTCGGATGCTATCTAGCGACCTCTCTGTATTTTTGTAGTAACTTGCTTTCTTGAGTCGTAAAGAACTATTTAAAATACCTTCTTCGTTCTCCCATGTTCCTTCCCATTCTCCACACTCTCTGTCCTGACAACAGGTGAGGATCTCACTAATTCTCTTAAGAGATGGGAGTGGTTTTCTATCACCAAAATTTCAAAACCTGCCGAGACACTCACCTCTTTTTTTTTCTCCCCTGTTCCTAAGTTTATATGGCCTTATCCTTATCTTCCCCATGAAAGACTCTCTCCTCCTTGTGTGCTCTGAATCTCATCTCCCCTGTCTTCATTTTAAAATACTCGTCTCAGACTGTAGATATGGCTCGGTGATGAGGAGCACCTAACTGCTACTGCAGAGGTCCTGAGTTTGTGCCCTAAACCTACATCAGGTGGCCGCTAATCACCTGTAACTCCAGCTGCAGGTGGATACATCACCTCTGCCTTCCACGGGCACTGCATTCATGTGTACAAATCCTCACACAGACACAGATATGTGGTAACAATAATGAAGAAGAAATCTCTTCTCATTAATTTATTTATTTACTTTACATCCTGATTGCAACCCCTTTCCCTCCTCTCCTCCCAGTTTCACCCTCATTTCACCTCCCCAATTTCTCCTTCCCTTTTCCTGAGATAAGGGAAGAACCCCCCTGGGGTACCAACCCATCCTGGCAGAACTAAGAGCATCCTCTCCCACTGAGGCCAGACAAGGCAGTCCAACTAGAGGATAGGGATCCAAAAGCAGGCAACAGAGTCAGAGACAGCCCCCCTCCCCACATTTCAATTATTAGGGGACCCACATGATGACCAAGCTGCACAGAATAAATCATAAAAAAAATTTCAGCTTCAAATTCTCCTCATGTCTAAAGTGCCCTCACATAGTCCTCGAGCTACCAAACAATCATTTTTATTCCCCACACTAAGTTTCTTGAAAGAATTACTTGTATTCTCCTCCACCAACCTCCACTTCCCCCATCAGCTGTAGTGCCATGCGCATAAAACCTGCATGGTCGGGACCCCAGTCATCAGAGCAGACAGCACTACAAAGCTGTGCTGGAGGAGCCTCATCCGCATGATGGGGCTTCAAGTGTGGGAGTTCAGGGTGTTTGTGGGGACCAGGGAAGGTGGGACTAAAATCAAGTGGCATTTCTGAGAAACAGCCTAAAGAAATTTCAGGCAGAAAGGGGACCAAAATTCTAGTATTGGCAGGAGGAGGAAAGGGGTGAGGATTTCTTTTCTTGTTCTAAATAAACACTCACTTTTACACCTAGTTTTGCATTCTTTAAGAGAACCCCCAAATTGTGTGACAGGCCTTCACATGAAGCTTCTCTCCATTCCTGCCCATGTCTTCAGCATCACTAAATCCGATGGACACTTGGGAGTTATCTTCCAGACTTACACCTAGTGGTATTTGGTACACCTGGTCCTACTCTCCTCTTTGAAATTTGCACATTCTTTGGCTTCCACAATGCCACCTCTCCTGAATTTCTTGCACTTTCTGGTCTGTCTTTCTCAGTCTCTTCTGCTAACTTGCGTGCAATATTCTGCTTAGAATCCTTTCTCCTTGTTACCTCTCTGCCTTGCTAATTCCTACATACCCTTTAGTTCTCAGGTTAATGTTTACGCTTCCTCACGAAGCCTTTCTCTCATAATTAGATACCTGAAGCCTTCATTCAGAACACATGATTGCCTCATTGTCTTTCTTCTCCCCTTTTCCAATAGTCTTGTCCTTCCATCCAAAGGCTTGCTCCTCCACAAATGCTCTGAACCTTATCTTTTCTCTCCTATCTTTATTTTTAATATAATTTTTTTACTTATTGCAATTTATTCACTTTGTTCCCAGCTGTAGCTCCCACCCTCATCTCCTCCCAATCCTGCCTTCCCTCCCGACCTCATCTCCTCCTATGTCCCTTCCCCAGTCCACTGATAGGGCGTGGTCCTCCTCCCCTTTCATCTGACCCTAGCCTGTCAGGTCTCATCAGGACTGTCTTTCATAGTCTTCCTCTGTGGCCTGGTAAGGCAGCCCCACCCCCACTCAGGAGGAGATGATCAAAGAGCCAGCCACTGAATTCATGTCAGAGACAGCTCCTGTTCCCCTTACTAGGGCGCCCATTTGGAGACTGAGCTGCCACGGCCTTTATCTGTGCAGGGACTCTAGGTTATTTCCATGAATGGTCCTTAGTTGGAGTATCATTCTCAGAAAAGACCCTAGGCCCAGATTTTTTGGTTCTGTTGTTCTCCTTGTAGAGCTCCAGACCCTTCAGACTCTTCTTTCATAAGATTCCCTGCACTCTGCCCAAAGTTTGGCTATGAGTCTCAGCATCTGCTTTAATATCCTGCTGGGCAGAGTCTTTCAGAGGCCCTCTGTGGTAGGGTCCTGTCTTGTTTCTTGTTTCCACCTTCTTCCAATGTCTATCCCATTTGCCTCTTTGATTGAGGATTGAGCATCTTACCTAGGGCCTCCTTCTTGCTTAGCTTCTTTAGGTGTACAGATTTTAGTATGATTATCCTATATTATATGTCTAATATCTGCTTATAAGTGAGTATATACCATGTGTGTTTTTCTGCTTCTGGGATACCTCACTCAGGATGATCCTTTCTGGTTCCCACCACTTGCCTGCGAAGTTCATGATTTCCTTGTTTTTAATGGCTGAATAGTATTCCATTGTGTAAATGGAATACTTGTCTCAGACTGGAGTGGTGGCCCTAGTGGCCTGCTTACTCTATAAGAGCCCAAGCTTAAAGACTGTCTGTCCTGGCTATCATCATAACTTCAATGTCTGACACGTGGCAGAATCTCATCCTAGGTATTGTGTAGATAAGAGTGTTTGTTAGCCAGTGCTAATTCAACTTTTACTGAGTTCTTCCTATGCACTGTGCAGAGGACCTAGTGACACAGAAAGTAAGGAGCCATGACTCTGGACAGGTGCTTCAGTTACATGCAATGCAGCAAGACACATACTGAGAACTTTGTATGCAGGACAGTAGAAAAAAACAAAAAGAGGATGGTGGTCTTGAGATAATGTGAACAGCTCTTTTATTGCTCTGACATACCCGAAAGGAACAACTTAAAGAGGGAAAGACCACCCTTGTGTCTTGCAATTTCAGAGATCTCTGCCCAGTTCAGCTGTTCTGCTTCTTGGTGCCTGAGGCAAGACAGAATATCATGACAGTGTTCATGTGCCAGGGGTGGGGAGGTGGGGGGAGGTGCCTAACTCAGTGACCAAAAAGCACAGAAACCATGAGAGACTAAGGACATGGCATACCTTCACAGATCTTCTTCCCCCACACAGGCCTCATTTTCTAGTTTTCATTATCTCCAGTAATACCATCAAATTACAAACCTATCAGTTTTCAGAATCCATTGGTTAGATTGGAGCCTTCATCGTCCAACCACCTCTCCAACGAGCCTGTTGGGGTGAGGGTATTCCATAGTCAAGCCATAACAGAATTAGATATGTCTTTCCAGAGAATGTGGAAGTAGGCTGGATCTAAAGAATATAATTGGAGACCAAGAAGAGATTCTAATTACAGCAGATTTATAAAAATCCCATATTCAGCAGGGGAGCAGGCTCGGGAGTTAGTGAAACACGTTTTTCATGTGTTGCTTGATTTAGTCCCCTGAACACTCTGAGGTGTGGATTGGCCAAAGTGATGCCTAAACCCGTGAGGACCTTTCATTTAAAATGGTGACACTCAGACTGGAGAGAGTCAACAGCAGAACAGTTCATGAATGGTGGCCAGCCCTGAAACTCAGCACCTGTGTGAGCAAAGTCTTAATAGCTGTGCTGTGCTAAAACCAACTCATTACTAGCTTGGAAACCCAACTATTAAATATCCAGACACTTTGAAGGCTTATTGTCACACCCAAGGTAGCTTGGAGTGGACTACCCTATGGAGACTGTCACTTACCATAGACCAGCCACCCACCCCTTGACCTTTTGTTTTGTTTTGTTTGGCATGGTAGTTCACCAGCACAACACTGCTCATACAATAAGGTATTTATATAAAACTATGGTGCTACATAGTTATAGACTAAAAATCTCACCCAAAATGGCTTTTTTTCTGATTTATAAGTAACTTGTTATAGAAGAAAAATCAGAATGATGGGGCCACTTAAAAAATTAATCTTACCAAATGAATTTTGTCAGTAATTACTTATGAAACTCCTTACTCATTCTGTATCTGGTCTTCATGAGGAAAAATAGAAGGCTTAAGACACAGTTCCTGTCTATGAGGAACAGTCCATTGTAGGAGATTTGAAAAATGACCAGCTGGGTCATTTATTTTAGGTCGATATTGTCATTTTACAAATTCCAGTCCTACATCAGCTCTCTCACACTAACACATAATCACATCATCATTCATGTGAGTTCACCCAGCACAGACACACACACACACACACACACACACACACACACACACACACACCAACTAGGAACTCTGTGATGGCTTTTATGGGGTTCCATCCTAATCATCAAGTACTTTCAGCTAAAGAGCTTCAGCCCCTTCATATTTATACAGTTCCTATTTATTCTAATAACCCAGGCCTCAGCTTCTTCAAATTTTATGTAGCATCCTTCTCTTCCTACTTTCCTAAAAGTATTGTCTGACTCTGTTGACAGAGTTTGTAAGAAATTTCAACAAACTTTCAGTACGCAGAACACCTGGAGATGCAGATAAGTCAAAGCAGGCCAGTCCCGATTAGAGAACCTTGCAGGTACTGTGCAGTCATCTGGGGCCCTCTGCTGTCTGCGACATTGTCAATTCACTTCATCATTTTAAACAACCCCACCTCATAACTCGCTTACTGGAGATCTCTGAAAACTCCACAAGTTAGCATACTTGAAATATCAGACATTTTTTCTTTAAAACATCTGGGATCCTCTTCAAGTGCTGGTCACTGAGGTTTATGTGCTGGTGTGCCTATGTGGGCAAAAGATATTTACAGATATTGAATTTGCTTAAAAAAACATAGTGTCTGTGCCTCTCGCTATAATCTTTGCAGGCTCACAGTGGAGACCTTTCTTTGAGTTCTCTGCTAAGCACATTTCTGCAATGCCACCTAGGCTAGGTCTAAGCCTGAGAAAAAAGCAAACAGCTCCTCAGAAATCCAGCAGTTGTTCAGTGTCTTTTGTTGTGGTTTTGTTGCTCTGTTTTACAACATCAACTGAGCTACCAGTAATCTGTTGCTTTCTAGAATTTACTTGGAATGCACAACTTGGGAAGACTCTACTATGAGCCCATTAAAGATCGCCATGGCAACATCCTCATTGTCACCATCAGGGAAGTGGAGATGCTTTATTCCTTTTTTAATGGCAAGTGGATGCAGATATCAAAACTGCAAAGCCAGAGAAAGTCTCTGTCAACACCTGAGAGCCAACAGCCTTAGATATCTTGCTAATAACCATCCAGATATGTAGGATTTTCTTCGGTGCCCTGATGGTTCTGATTCTGATACATTTATGGCAGCTCCCGTACAATGTATACCAAGAGCCATTCACGTAAATGGTGATGCAGCAGAGTCCTGATGAGTCACTGTTCACACTCCATATGTAGGAGCGATGCTGTGGCTCACTTGCATCGATCTCTGTCCAAATATAGAGCTGATCAAACAGTCATAAGGGTGGGCGCTCTGAAAATACCCTGACAACTATACTGATCACTTTCACGTCAATATGACCAGAGAAATAACATAAGGGGGCAGGTTTCTTTTGGCTCAGAGTCTTGGAGCATTACAGTCCATCACAATAAGAAAGGCATAGCACAATGGCTCAGCCATTCGAGAAGGAGCCTGAAGCAACAGCTGTTCACATTGTCACAGATCAGGAAGCTATCGGGGGCCAGAACTAGGGGTTAGGTGAGGCTAACAACCCCTAAAGACCCTCTGGTAGCGAGCTACTTCCTCCAGGCAGGTCCTACCTCCTGAAGGTCCCGTTGCCCTCAAGATTCTACCAGTCCGGGAATAATAAATCAAAACGTGAAGCTAAGGATTCAAACCTAGGATTCAGATTCAAACCTTAACACCAATGAGCCAGTGAGAAGAACTGAGTCAGTCAAGTAGGGAATCTGCAGAGGCTGTGACAAGCATTAACTCAATACCAGAATGGAGTGTGACAGTACAGGGATCACACCTACATATTTATTCTTGCCTGTTCTTCATAATACTCTCTTAAGACAGCAGGGCAAAATTAAACCCACTTTAGGAATGAGATCAAGGCTCAAACCTCTTTGAGCCTTGATCTCATTCCTAGGTAGCACACAAGGGTTAACTGGGTGAGACTCATGAAGCTTTGGCCCCACTTAGGCCTTCATTTTCACAAGCCCCTTTTCAGAGCCTCCGGCACTCCATCAATTAACATTTGAAAGTTTAAACTCTTTTTGGGGGGTAGCATTTCTTTATTAGAGAGAGGGAGTGTGCCACGTTGTACTCGGGGAGGTCAAAGGACAACTTACAAGGACCAGGTCTCTCTTTCTACCTTGTGGGTCCCGGATCCCACTCAGGTCATGAGGCTTGAAGGCAAACACCTTCACCTACTCAGCCATCTCACCAGCCCTCTCTTCTTTTTCTGAAAAAAAAAAAAAAAAAAAAAAAAAAAAAAAAAGGACCAGAAATTACTTTAGCCTCGGGTGCTACAAGCCAGAGTGTGGCCCTAGACACAACAACAACAAAGTGCCAAAACTGAGAGTTCAGCTCAGATCATCCGACGCAGGGAGGCTTCTTTCAGCTGTCAGTCATACCCTGCGGTATGAGGAGGAGACTTGAGAGTAAATACTCACTTAGTGTTTTTAGTGAATGATGGGAGATGAGAGCTTCCAGCAACCACCAAAATTCAAACTGGAAAGTAATTCATAACCAGACCTGGGCTAGATGGCAGGACCAGAAGCAGGCCTGGCTGTCCCAGAGGCTCACAGATTAATAGGTGACATGGCAGTGGCTCATAGTTTCATATCTGACCTGGACTTCAAGCTGCTTCATTGTCTTTCTTGTGTGTGTGTGTGTGTGTGTGTGTGTGTGTGTGTGTGTGTGTGTGTGTGTTAACACACTGATTGTATAAATTCACCAGTTATGTAGAAAAGCTGGTGGAAAAACATCTGCACTGAGCAACCATGGGAGTCTGTCCGCAATGAGTCCCTAGGTTGAGCTAGAACAGTGGTCCAAAGATGGCTGGATATGTCCCAGTGACAAGCCACACTATCCTCTCCCACAGAAGCAAGGGACATAAGGCATCCCAGAGGAGGTCTTGACTTCTACCTGGCGCTTCACAACACATTGTTGGTATCCTTTTAAAATGAGGGTGACTGAATGACATTCCAATTCCATCCTCTCCGCTATGTGGCCAGAGGGAATTATTCTTCAACCCTTTGTCTCCTTTTCTGAGGAAAATAAAAATGTTCTCCTCACAGGAGTCTGATGACAATGAGAGGAAAGAGGATCTAAGCATCAGGACAGTAATAAACACAGTAAATGTTCGCCATTTTTATTACTTCTCCACTCAGGTCACTTTTAATCCAACTCCTCCAACTTCTGGGGGAGACCTCTGTTCCTGGCTGGTCATCCTTTGAGGCATTTTATCACCTCACTTACATTTTCATAACAAGTGAGAAACTCTGTACGAAAATTATATGATTCACAAATGAATATTCAAAACAGGTAAAGGCTTCAACAAAATCTTACCCCACAACGAATCTATTCATCTCTGGAGAACCTAGGAAATTCCAACATCCAACTCCTCAAATTCCCAACCTTCTCAAGTCTCAGGCTTTCCAAAATGGCCATCTCTCATATATCTGGGAGATCCTCTTGTTAGAGTCCCGCTGAGCAAACTGATTGGCAGTGCGGGTATTTCCAACAAGCAGGCTGCTCTGAGGTGGTGCTTACTCTGTGACCTTCAGGGACTGGATATCTTGCATGTGAAGTTGTCTAAGACCATTAACCTCATACATGTGTACTATATACTCAACCCTGACACGTCTATATTAGCATCGATTCTCATGAAAAGCCACTGAGGTTAGATAATTCTGTGTCCAGGCCAGATATAAAGATATACATATCAAGGATATAGTGTACCTTGATTACCCAAAAAATGAGAGGAAGATGGAACACCCACACCCCTAGCCTGGAGCCCTTTCTGTTCTGCTGCATTGCTATATGCACTCTCTCTCCTTTCTCCAAAGGCTGCCCTAAGAAAACTTGCCCAACTTTGCTTTTCTGTTCCCTTTCTCTAGGCCTTTCTTGTCACAACTAGATGCCCAGCGCATATTGCCTCTTCTGCCTTCTCTGCTGTCTTACTTGTATGTTCCTACTACACCAGCCCCCCATTTAATACAGTTATCCAAAAGGAACCAGAACTATTACTGGAAAAGAACTAACTGAGGTGGAAGTAAGAAACAACTGAGTTCACCCATGTAGATATAAACCTTTATAAGCACCAAAGGATATAAACAATCTCCAATCTCTAATAGTTAGTAAATGGGTGAACAAAACAGGATGCAGCCATGTAGTGGGAAATTATTCAGCCGTGTACGTGAGCGTAGTATAATCCATGTTGTGGCCTAGATGAGCCTGAGAACACCACATGATGCAAAAGAAGCCAGAAAGAAAATATCACAGCTTATGTAACTCCATTCATATGCTATGTCAATAATGAGCAAGGTCAATGAGACAGATTGCCTGGGTGCAAGGAAGAAAGATTGGAGAATTGTGAATAGTGAATGTGAGGCTTCTTTCTAGAGTCATTAAAAAGGTCTGGATGTTAGGACTGGCAGCTACACAACCTTGTCATTATGCTAAGCACCAATGAGTCGAATGCTCTATGAAGATGAAATTTATGAATTACGCCTCAGTTTGAGGGAAGAAGTGGCAGGAGCAATAGAGACTACAGTAATCTACAGTCATCCTTCCATAGGAAGAGGGCAGCCCCCAGTCGACCCCGGCCTGCTGTGGTGCGTGAACAGAGTTCCATTGTCAAAACATTTTCCACTTTTTCAAAAACAGTTGGAAATGTGGAATTTAGGATAAAATTCTCCTTTTTTTTAAAAAAAGCCATAAAACAATTCAGAAAATTTAAATACTTTCTGGTCTAATTAGTCCTGGGCCCACAGTGACCAGCAGCCTCTCCTTTGTGACACAATTGGTTTCTCTATGCTTTACCCAGGAAAACAAATAAACAAATAAAACAACAACAGCAAAAACAAAAAACAAAAACCCTCCTGTGGTTACTGGCAGAGCAGCTGCCTTATTATTCCTTTGGCAGGCTCTTAAGATAACTGACCAGTGAGGGTAGACTGAGTGGAAGATTCTCAGAAGATTCTCAGATATCAGCAAGACCCAGGCCCAGACCTCACCCCCACATCCTCACCTTTCCCAGACATGTTTTTGCAACATCAACAAGGTGACAGGCTCTCTTTTAGGTGCTATAAGAAAATCAAATGAGTAAGTCAAGGACCTTTCTCTCAAGGAGTTCAATCAAGGGAGGAGACAGACTTGTAAACAAATCATGGTAAAACAAGGCAGAATAGCAGGACAAACAGTGTAGTATGTAGTACAGTGTAGCACACACAAAGCAGCCATTAATTCTGCCTGGAAATATCAGGCATTGCAGAAGAGGGGGCATTGGGCTGAGCTATGAGGGGAAGCTAAGTTTATCAGATGGAGAAAAAAAAAACAGCCAGAGAAGGGGGTGAGAGAAGCATTAAATGAGAGAACACACAGCAGAGACTAGACAGGAGCTGGGAGAGCAGCTTCAGCTCCCTTGAGTTTCACACTGGCCTCACACAATCTTCATATGGACCTTATTAAGCTGATTAGAAAAACTGGCTCAGAACTTTCTCCCTTGCACTGGAATATAAGTTTTACAAAGGAAAAGAAAAGTCTGTTCATCAACAACCTAGCGTAATCCCTGGCATGTATGTAGGTGCTTTGTAAAAGAACTAGACCTGGTAGTGAAAGGCTCCTGTGCCTGAGGCAGGAGGATCCCAAGTCTGAGACAAGTCTGGGTTACAGTGAGTTCAAAGCGAGCCTTGGCAAGTTACCAAGCCCATATCTGGAAACACAAGTAGTTCGAGGCCAGCCTGGTCTACAGAGCAAGTTCCAGGACAGCCAGGGCTACACAGAGAATCCCTGTCTCAAAAAACTGAAAGCAAGAGTCTGACTGGATTGCTCTGGGGGCTGGAGAGATAGTTCAGCAGCTAAAAGCCCTGGCTGCTCTTCCTAAGGTCTTGAGTTCAATTTCCCCCAACCAAATGGTGGCTCACAGCCATCTTTAATGAAATCTGGTGCCCCCTTCCTGCGTGCATGAAGATAGAAACACAAGAGAGAAGGCAGAGGATACAGTTCAGTGCTGGGGGTGCTCCCTTCACATGCCCCTGTCTGAGGTTCCACCCTCACCCCAGAAACACAAGCAGGAGGCTGTAAGCAAGTGGGTCCATGCTGGGGAAGAAAAAGCAAATCCTTGTGTCTAGAGACAGGGAACACAAAAGGACGGGGTTGATGGAAGGCAGAGCCTGGGGTGCAGGTTAGAGGTTAGATCAGGTGATCGGCGCTCAGCTTGCTCTTAGAGGCCTTTCCTGGTGCTTCAGATTATGTGAATGAGACAGCTTTCTCTTCCCATTCATTTTTCAGGCTCCAAAAACATTCTGACTAATAAAGGATAAATGACTATGCAAAGACACAAAAATACACAGTAAGTGCTCAGGAACATTCTTTTTAAAAATTGAACGAAAGAGTGAATTTCCCCGTCCCAAAGTGGTGTTGGTTTTGACGTAAGCACAGTATGTTCCTAACTCACATTTGACCTGTGGTCGGCTCCGACCTCACATGTTTCTCTCTCACACCCTCACCCATCCTATATTTGTACTCTAGTGTTTGGGTCTTCACGAGCACATGTTCTTACTACATTCCAACCCTAATTATGATAGGCTTATTTTTCCAACGCACTGGGGCATTCATAGCTTCGCTGCTATTTTCCAGAAAATCCAAACCACACCAAATTTTGGACCCACAAATTTGATACACACATTCTTGATTTGCTTTTTCCACAATGTCAATAAATGAGCTGAAAACACTGGCCCTTGGGACCACTCCCTACTGGGCTATCACTCAATCTGTCTGCTGTTCCCATACCATCTTCATTATCCACAAGCATTCAACCCAGTTATCTGGCTTGTTAAAGCAATATGGTCAAGAATCCGTTTTTCCCCCATTATCTGGTGGAATGGATTCCATTGGAGGCTTCACCCTGCTCTTGTAGATCCCTATTTTGTTGCTATCGGAAAAGAAAAGTGACTTTCTCTTCATAAATCCATACCGACTCCTCTCTGGTACCTCAGGATTGCCTGGTTAGGTGAAAATTGATTGTGTGGTGGTTCTTTCTCATTTTCCCCCAAAGATCAATAATTTGAGGGTCTTTAATTACCAGCAACATCCTGGTAATTAAAGGATGTTGTCCCTGTGTTGTCCCTGCTTCTGTTGCAAAGATGGGCATATTTGCCCTTTCCTTTTCCACTCTTCATGAGGTCTCAAAGGTGATGGCGTGTGGGTCTATAGCCACATCTGCCTGTACCCCTAGGGTACAGATCATCAGACTCTGCTGATTGGAATACTTCTATTTTCCCTTCTCACATTAATTATTTATCATCCTTTGATATTATTCACTTCCCAGAACAATAACCTTGGCCAAACCTCTTCTACTCAATTACTTGCCTACGATCTGTCTGGAAGAGATGTGGGGAAACACTGCTAAATTCAGGCTCACCCATCCCTACAATTCATAATAATTTTCTTGATCATATTATGTTTCCTCTATTTTTTTGCCAAGTGCCTTTTGGACATTATTTTAGACTTTGTTTTTGTGACTATTCTGATATGCCTGTCTCTCAGTTCTTAACTTGTCCCTGTTCTGTTATTCTGTCTTAGAGATCTGACCTTCACATCGTATACTAATTCACACACAAATATTCCTGGCACAAACAATTAAAAGAAAAACAACCATCTCACTAATTTCATTGTCTAGTTGAAGAAGACAAAGGGACTGTGGTTCTGTGTCAGCACACTTGAGGATGTGTGAGGATCTGGGCTTAACTCCCGGCTGTGCAAAAGCGAAAAGCAGAAAAGGAAAAATGTCTCCGTCAAGTTCATTTAGTGCCTCCATTTACAAAACTGAAGTCGGCCCTGTGTAATGGGTCTGCTCACTCTCCTGCCTTTCTTGGCCTCCTGGGAGGAAGCATTGCAGCCTATTTACTTAAGGCCTGGGTGCTCCTTTTTGGGCAGAGCACCCTGCGGGTGATGGACAGGACAGAGGGTATGATGCGGAGCACACTGAAGACAGTGAGCCCGGCCGAGGAGGAGTCGTTGCTTCAGGAGAATCTGTCCAGGACGCTTCAATCCTTCCTCTTCCATAAAGATTTATGTACAGGTTCAGGTGTCTGTTTCCATTTTAATTCTTGTCCTCTTCACATTTGGTGCTAAAAGTTGGTTCCCTTGATTTTACTCTTCTAAAAATTTAATTCGTCTTTCTTAACATTGTTTTTAATTGAAAAGCCATAATTATAACCATTAACTGAGTACAGAGTGATGCTTTCACATGTGCATGCAATGTGAAATAATTAAATCGGGCTGATTAGCATATCTATCATCTCATTTACTTACTATGTTTTTGTGGTGGTGCATTTTGAATATCCTCTTACCTACTCCATGCTTTCTGAAAGCCAGGTTAAATGCAGTCTACAGAAAACTTCCCCTCTAATCAGTTAACCCACTTATCACTTTTCACTTTTCACTTTTTTCCCCCAAACCCTGCTGTCCAAAGGCTTAGGTAGTAGATGAGTCTACCCACACAAGGAGTGGGCAGGGAGAATATTAGTTGTCTGTCATCTGAGTTTTTGCAGCTGCGCAGAGAGGTAAAAGTCAGAACCCACAAAAGCCACTGAGAACTGATTACAGCAACCAAAATCCCATTCAGCCATATCACTGCCCTTAACTTGGCATACCCTAGCATATTAACAGCTCCATTCACCTTGTGGGACATTTTCACATGACAGCATAATACAAATTCAACATAAAATCATGTCGTGTTTTGACCTTGTTAAAAAAAAAAAGAAGAAGAAGAAAAGTTTTTGAAGCTTATTAATAAGGAGACTCAATCAAAGTCATGGTCAATGCAGTCATTGACCATTGAGAATCCAGGCATGATAAAACAGTGAATGGGTGAAGAACATAAAATGAACCAGCTCTTCATAAGGACATTACTTGTATATCAACATTTTAAAGGTCTCAGGAAAATGATGGGAAGACTTTGAAAACCTTTGTTAAACTTGTTTTCTAAGTCAAATAAGAAAAGTATCATGAGCTACCATACAATGGGGTCTAAAATGCTAATCCAAATGAACCAATGGTCAGCTCATTCTTTCTTCACTCTTAGCATTATTGTGTAATTACAAATGCAACATAACTATTAATGGTTTTTAAAAATTAAATGAACCACTTAGTGCTGTTTTTTTTAATTTTTGAAATAAAGAGTGATACTTTTTTCACTGCTTACTACTTGTATTCTCTTTTAAATCATTTCTTTAAAGTGAACTTTTCTACCTTAATTATCCTAATGTTAAAAATAATGTATTTTGTCAGCATTTATACAGACATATGTTTATTTTTCCACAGCTAAACTATAAGCCCCCTCCTTAAGGACAGATACTGTGAACTCTATCCTTCTTTATTATCTGCCTCCCCCAGCAGCGCCCTATTCCCTATCATAACCCACAAACTTATCCTTGGCACAGAAATCTGAGAAAAGCGAACATTTAAAATATATATTAAAGACTGATTACCTGACTCAGAGAAGTCATTTTCCTGCACCTGAGACAGGCAGTAACCTCAACAACTTTCCTCTACTCGCAGTGGTGCTGGAGGGTTCTTACATCGGTCACTCACAGCAGGCTCACTTTGAAGAACAGTTTTTGAGAGCCCTGCAGGATGACTGTACGCTTTCCCGTTTTCTCACTCTCCCTTGCAGGACCTCCTCTCCTACCACAAGAGGAGTCATCAGCACCTCTCTCCTGGGCTGGATCTAGGATACCTAAAGCTATGCAGAGTTCTGTGGATCAGATCAAAGTGCTTGTAACCCAAAAGTTACCCAACATTCTCTGCCACGTGAAGATCTGCGAGAACAGCAACATCTCCAAGTAAGTGGTCCAGAGTTGGGACTTTCTTTGGTCTCGTGTGCTCACAGTCAAGTGCTCTCTATCTACCAGTGTAGTGTCCCTGGAGAGATGCTCCGCACAGCAAGATGGAGTCCTGGCACCTAAGATACAGTCAACTGGGAGGAGCAAAAACACTAAAAGGAGGTGTTGCACCTTCACTGTCCCTTCTTGCCCCACTCAGGGTGCAACCAGGATGCTCCACCTGTTTATGAACAAAGACTTGTCTTTGCATACTGCTATTCCCAGTATCTTTCCTCTGCATTGAGAACAGT
>JAEOAE010001587.1:0-40736 GCA_036365155.1 Meriones psammophilus
GAATCTGAATAGAGTGTTCTGCGTAGTAAATGCACCGAGAACACAGTAATGTACAATGGTGTTCTGCCGCAGGAGGACCCGGGTTTTACGTGAGGTCGTCTCGTAGTCCTGGTGCAGAGAACTGTTGGGCGTCATCTGCACAAATGCATTTGTATGAAAAAATGTTCCTTTTCTTCGAGAAAAGGAAAGAAAACGCGTATTGTCACTTGTTCCTCCTTATGTCGGTCTGTTTGGGAAAGACTGCTTTTCTGCCGAAATGGGATTTCTTTGTCTTTTTAACAGGCACTCTGCTGCAGCTGGAGCGACGTGGGTACTTCAGAGTCGACCAGACCGGGGAGCAGACTGTTTTAATTAAAATTCCAGTGAGTGTGTTTGTGCTCTTTTACTCGGGAAAAACTCCTTGTTTTCTTTCTTTTTCCTGAAAGACTGACGTCTCCACATCTTTCCATGTCGTGCGGATGTCATCATCTTCTATCCAAGCTCCGCGTTTTATCATTGTGGGAACGGCAATGGTCTTCTACAGGAAGACAGTCTAGCAATAAAGCAGCTGTAGCTCTAATGACTGTGTATTCCTTGGTAGCTTCCTTCTATTTGACATGCAGACACTCGTGGACGCCTGCTTGAAATGGCTGTGCAATGCTGTATGCGGCAGGATGGAAAGTCAAAGGCGATGTCAGTGGTCTCTTCTGGGAAAGTAGATGCCGCAAGACTCTCGGGCACCAAGAAAGTCGAAGAAGTAGAGGCTCTCTTTGCTGAAGAAAACAACCCGCCGCTGCAGGCCACGCTGATTTTCTGCACAGTAATACGTATCTCTTCAAGTGTGCACTTGCCTATGCGGATGTGCTTTCCTCTTATATACACGTATATGCATGAATATACATATATATATATATATATATATATATCCGTAAGTGTGTATACATGTATGACTGGAGTCCTAGGGCCGGAATTAAAAAAGACGCATGTGCGTGCTGAGTGACAGTAGTAATGGGTAGACGTATTTTTGAGGACGAAGAGAAGCGGAAGATGAAAGTTTTGAAAAAAAGTCAGAGTTAACTTGTCGTCACAACATTTGTTTGCGCACACGTGTGGGTATCAACAGGTACGGAGACCTGTTTTGTTTTACATCTCGCTCGTTTTAAGCATCGCGCGGCCGCATATACCATTTAGCGCCTCTGCGTAGTCTGTTCAAATCTCTTTCAGTTCGTATTTCCACTTCACCTTCTCTCGGTCTATAAGTATGTCTGTGTGCGTAATCGCGTAAAGTGGTTTTACTGTTGAGTTGTGTGAAGTGTCGACAGAGATTCATGTAGGGAAGCGCTTGACGGGCAGGAACAGATGTTCTTTTTTCTTGTAGAGTGCCTGCAGCGACATACATTTATTCTCGCGATAAGGCATTGCTGGTTTTCACTGTTGTATAAATTGCTTTTTGTGAGTACACACACAGCGGCATATGTTTCTCCGGTTCTCCCCGGTGTATCAATGAATGTGTATAGCTTGTGAGAGGAAACCACATGGACATCGTGGACGTCTCACTCTCCTCTACCTGTTTTGTGTATCTCGCACGTATATAGAAAGGAAAGATCTGTCTTGCACGTTTATGAAAGTTTGATCGGAGATGTACAGCCGCCCCAACGGTACCCGCGGACAGCGGCTCACAATGGGGCACCGGCTTTTCTCAGAGATGAAACGCCGCTTTTATTTGCGATCGAGTCTTTTGTTATAGATAACTGTTGCTATGGCTGCTGGAGAGCTGCGGCAGAGCGCGCGTGCACTGGATGCCAGCGCCTGTTTGAAGACCGCGGAAAATTTCGGTAAAATTACATTATAACACGTAACACCACATATGTACGCCTGCACTAATACAGTTAAATCCATATTTACGGACAGGTGGGCAGGCGCTTCCTGCAACAACGTGGCGCTGATAAACCTGTGTATACAGACACGCATGACAGTGCTGATCCGGGCGTACACCGAAAGTAACTTCTTTGCTGTAGGTGTGCACCGCATCAGAAATTTACGTGGTTACGTTGAAGAGCGGGAGAAGCCTGAACGAGCAACTCGCTTTGTGCTGCTCAAAATGAATTTCAAAAAGACCCCGACTCCGATTGTGGAGAGCTTTGTTTTCAAACATGTCTGCGGTAGTACATCAGATAAAGAGACCGCCTCGTAGTCGACAGAAAGAAGTACTCAACACGCGATAGGTTCATAAATTCGAGCAAAAGAAGCGCATCTAAAGTTCGCAGTGAAGAAGGAAAGGTTCTCTTGTGAACGACCGACACTCAAAATGTTTCGCGGTTCCGTATTTCCTATTCAACCCGCCTATAGGCACATCTGTAAAGAAGTGTAAAAGGAAAAAGTGCGTTGCTAATAACCGACGCTCTCGAGTTTCGGATGTCTGTACACCTGGGCGCGCGGCGTTGAACGGACCCTGCTGTGCGGTTTTGTCGCGGGTTATTTACCTCTCTCTCCACCAGATTCTCTTCATTTTTTTAGGTAACCTGGAAATACATACATGAAGAAAGTAATATTTGGCGCCATGACGCCTTTCGCAATCCGTCACGCGCGTGATCGGCTATCAGGCAAACAGTAAGTTTATGCAAAAGGATGCCGTGGATACCGGTAGATAATGCATATGTAGAGAGGAGTAAGGGACTGCCAGATATTCAAATAGATATATGAACACTTAGAAAATCGGCTTTGAAGAAAACGTTTAAACAAGTACTATTACGGCTACAGCGTACGGTGGCCCAAGTCACCCTGATCTTGGAAGAACCAAAGCGTCAACGTGGCGGCTTTTGCGCCATTTCTCGTATGTCCGTACGTCTACGTCATACAAGATGCTTTCGTATGCCCAGACATATCCTTCCATACTACTCACAGGATACTCGTGTATGTTGTCCTTCAGCCGCAGAGAGAACATAACAATAGACAAATTACACGTTGTCGTGCGCATCTCGATACATACACATAAATACGTATGTATATGTGCATCTCAATAGCTTTATACAAGTACGTGAACATATATGTATATATATATATAGAGAGAGAGAGAGAGAGGCACACACACACACACACACACACACACACACACACACACTCACACACATACACAACATACGTCGAAGTCAGAAGTTATGCAAAAAGGCATTGATGCGCGACGTAAGTTGGTGGAGCGTGGTGCATGTGAACTGCGGCAGTTGCAATCGACACCCGTCTGGATTGTTTTGTCTTTGAACTGAGATCGTTCTTTGTGACGTTGTTCGTTTTAAAGCAGATGTCTTCCACATTTGTTTGTATGAAAACAAGTTAAAAAGCAAGCTGTCTTCTATTGCGTCACTTCTCTTGTCTGAAAATGTCTTCTTATTCTAGGTAGCGGTCGTTAAGTAACCTCCTCCTCTTCATTCCTGTGCTCTAGAAAACAATTTTCCTGCGTCACTCGCAACAGCGGCCCCACCCGCAGCTGTTAGCTTGTTCTTTCAGCGTCTGCTGCAGTCTTGTGTTGCGCAGGTCCCTGCAACAACCGCCCTTTCTTCTCTCTTCCTCAGCCCTGCTGCCGCTGAACGGTCCGCTCGGCAAGCGGCACTTCGTTGTTTATAATCTGTATTCTGCCTACACGTTGTTTTTGCTTCCCGAGGCGAGAGCAGCAGGGGCGGCAGTATTTTAAAAAGGTTTTCTTCCTCATGAAGTACTTGCGGCGTGAAACGTCCCTGCTGTTGCTACTATACGTGACAACACCGCAGCGGGAGAGTCTGCTACAGGTTCAATTTGATGAAAGATCTCTTCGCTTCATCAATTTCTTGATAAAGACGTCTATTTTAGCAAAGGCAAAATCATCTACAGCAGCAACTGCTGCACGTATTTCCTCTTCGCGTCCTAATGTTCTTGTGTTATCCTGCTCCATCTCTGTGTATGTCTGGTGCGGTTGCTGTTCTTGTTGCTGCCTTCCTGCTGAAGCAGCCGCTTTACACAACGTTATCCTGTCTCGCATGTAACAAATCGCCATCTTCTCTCTTCCGCAGTATCCTCTGCTTCTGCCCTTCACTTGCACTTCTTGCAGTTCCTTATGCTGGAGGGTGCCCTGCGCTTCACGCTCCATCGTAGCTGCCGCTGCTCTACCTCCCGATGCTGTTGCTTCTGCTGCAACAATTCATGCTCCTTCTTTCGTTGACCTTGTTGCTCTTCTCGCCGCGTATCGATCTGCTGTTGCAATCGCTGCTTCTTCTGCTGCAACCTTTTTGACTTCTTTAATACCACCAGTAGCAATCTTAACACGTACTGCAGGCGCTCTGCTCTTTCGGCTGCAGCGCTAACAGCAACACGCATAAGAAGGCTCATACCGGAATAACGAACGCAAATGTGCTTTTCTCCTGGCACCACCTGCTCTTCTTGCTGCTGTTGCCGCTGCTCCTCGTGCTGCTGTTGATTTCGCTGCTCGTGCTGCCATGACTCTCTTCCTCCTTGAAGCGCTGCAAGAGCTTCTTTCAACTGCCTGCGCCAGCGCTTAAAAAAAAATAAAGCTCTTCAGACATCATAGCTCCTGACACAGATATTGTTGCACATCCATATTGATGTGTATGTGCAAAAAAGATTTGTATCAAGGAATTTATTCGAAAAGAATACCTGCCTAGCGGTCTTCGTTCATATTGATACTGCTGGCAGGGCGTGCAGCTCTCTCAGGCTAGTCAAATGAAACAGAAGGAAGACGTCACGAAGATTCGATGTACGCAGACGACCAGCAGCATCATCCGAAGAGAATACATACAATTCAGAAACGCACAATAATATTTCATATTTATCTCTCTCACTCTCTCTCTCTCTCTCTCTCTCTCTCTATATATATATATATAGGCACAAGTGGTAACACAGTGCCTCCACGCTTTGTTTAATATTGCATATATATATATATATATATATATATATATATATATATATATGCGCTCTCTGTGTAGGATTTCATCTATGCATGTATACGTGTATATAAAGAAAGATCAGTGAACAGAGGCACATGAAGCATTGCATTCATACCGTGAAAATGTACTCTTGAACAGCGTTGAGGTATGTGCTCAAGCCCTTGCACAAGCAAGAAAAACACATGAGGTTTCATCAAGATGCAGCTACCTACTAATAAGTTTATGCATGTCTGTCTGAGTATATATATATATATATATATATAGGCTGTGCAGCTGTGGTGTACGTACAGCATATAAGAGGAGTGATGTAGGCCTGTAGGGGTGATAGACTATCTTTTGAGAACCACAGGTTGATTCATTCTCATGATAAAAGGTTTCGCTATCTCCTTTGTTGAAATTCTGCTGCTTACTGGTACGCCCTTGGGGCCTCTTTCAACAGTGAGAGAAGTCAAAAAGGCAGATTTTTGTCGTCCAGTACTGCTGGCTCCTCCTGTTGCATCTGTCTCCCTTCTGCGGTTCCACTAGCATGCGTCAGTTGCTCCTGCGGCGTCCGCTGCTGTTGGTGCACCCTCCTGCTGCTGCTCCTTGTCCTGCTGCTGCTGCTGCTCTCCCCTGCTGCTGCTTCTTTTTCTCTGGGGCATTGGGCAGGCGCAGTCTCAAAAGATGAGGCTCTGAAGGGCAGTGTTATATGCTTCTTCTAAATCTTCTGTAGCTTGAAGAAGCTACATGCATCAACAACACAGAAAGATATACAAAGCAGGAGTCCATGCGACTGCCCTATGCAGGTATCTCGCCACGCAAGAATTATATATAAGGCACACAGCCAAGGGACATACCTATAAATGTATGCGAGAAGAATATTTGATAAACCCGCAGATATATACAAGGACGCAGACAGAACTCTATATATATATATATATATATATATATAGAGAGAGAGAGAGAGAGGCAAGCGAGAGACAAACGAAAGAAGAAGAAAAATATGCAGACCTGACGTCGTCGTATATGTGTACGTGTATGGTGCGCAACCACACCTCATCAACCAGACCAACCTGCGCATCTTCATATGTGACTCCTTCAACGCCAAATCCTTCATGTATCAACCTATATATATATATATATATATATATATATATATATATATATATATATGTATACGTCTTCAGGCAACTACGTGCGTTTATATATTCGTATGTGCGTAAATATATGTATCCATCTTTGTGCGTACTTTAATATATATATATATATATATAGTTTTCGTTGTTGATACATGTATATGTATATATATATATAATATATATATATATGTTTGTTTACGCTTTCCACAATGAGGTGGGTACAACATATGCGCGCAGTCATAGAAGTCTCCTTACGTCTCTCTACATCAGAATACACAACAGTTCGCGTCCGTCCAGTCAGGTGAAGTGATTCATTCTGCTGCTGCTGCTCCTCGATACCTGCGAATGTGCTGCCGCAGCTGCGGGATACGCGAATCAGTTTTGCTGCCCTCAAAACAGGCGTCGCGCGAATGCAGAGGAACCTAAAGCACACAGAGATATATATACATCTGCATATGCAGAGAGACATGCATAGAAGATACATATACATATATGCGTATATATATATATATATATATATATATATATATCAGCGTTTGCAGAGATATGAGAGAAAGTCACATATATATATATATATATATATTTTAATACTGTGGGAGGAGTGTTTCTGAATATCCAGGTATAGAATGCAATAGCTTCTCTTTCAATTACCATGTACCCTTTGTTTCCCTGTATATCTTTAGATGTAGATATATATTATGTTGATATACACGTATATACAGGAAGAGATATGTGCGTTATGTAGGTATGTGAAAGACCAGCCAGAGCTGCGTGTTTGTACTTTTTGCAAGACATCTGAATGGATGAAGAGTTGTTTTCTAAGCAGATATCTACATATGTATTCACCTTATATTTGTGTGTGCGTGGCAAAATACATTCCTTTGTTGATTGAATAGACACATCTTTGCCTTTCTGCTGCTGCGGTTGATGCATTTTCTGTGGTTTTGTCAAACGTTTCGTCATTTTGAGTGTATATACAGCAGCAGAATCGCAGCTTCTGCTGTCAATAGAAGGTGTCTCCTTCGTTTCTTCTGAAACTCTCCTCACCTCTGTGGATACGTTGTATAAATGTTTTTCTGGAAGAATCAGACGAAGACGTCTCTCCGGCTCCTGCTTCAGCGTCTGCAGGCCGCAGCAGCCCATACACACTTTGCTGCAGCAGAACGCCAACAGAAGCATAGAGAGGAAGACAAAGCCTCGACTTGTGGAGATGTTTTCAAAAGATTCACTTGCAACAATGACAAAGTAAGAAGAAACAGCTGCGTGTCTGTCTCCTCCTCCTCCTCCTCCAGTTTGAGCAATGACTAGGAGCGTCATTGAAGCAGCAACAACAGCAGCAAAAGCACCAGCAACACTGGAACAGTGAGGCGACGGCTCAAGTGGGCAGAAACAAACAGCGTCCTGGAGCAACCTGTTTTTGACAACAAGAAGGAATTACATCAAACAAGAAGGAATGTCTCTCTGGCAGCACCTACACGTCTAATACGCGTAGTAGAACAGAGGAAGAGAATCCTTCATCCTTTAGAAAAATAGACCTTCGTCTATCTACACCGCAGGTGAAACAAAGTAAAACCTTAAAAAGAAAAACGAAAATATACTTTCGCACATCTTTCATATAGATGTTTTTTATAAATATATACATATTTTATATATATAGATCTATATAGATACTCGTATACAAATACTTATACATATATATATATATATGAGAAGAAAGGGAAGAGAGAGACACAAGGTTGCGTTATATCCATTTTCTGACGGCTTGAATAGATGGAAGAGGCGTGTCCCTGTTGCATCACATACATGGTTATGTTTCTTTCTATATACATGAGCTCCAGTTGTTACAGTGGCTTTATAAACTGCTCTCTTCTCTGCCTGAATGCTACTGTGTGTGTCTTTCTGCAGTTCATCCTTGCGTGGAAGGAACATCAATGAGTGCTAAAAGCTTTCACATGAATCCGGCACAGGTGTTGTGCAAGCAGGTGATAACAAATCAAAAAAATCCACCTCCAGCTGCCTCCTCACCTGTTGTTATAGAGACAGATTTGGACAAATCTTACACCACATGTACATATAGATACTGTTTACATATAGATAGATGTAGAGATATGGACAAATGTACATGCACATATACAATATATAAAGATATATCTATATATATATATGGACGAATGTTGCTGCTACTGAATTTCCTACTGAAGCTGCTGTTGCTGCTACTGCAGAGATGCTGATATGTATTCTATTGCTGTGCTGTGGCTCTAAATACATATACTGTTAAACAGACTGAAACTGTATATACTGTTGAATATAGAAAAAGATGCACATATACTTCAGTATATATAATATATATATATGCTTCACTATGTGAATATATATATGTACTTCAGTATGTACAAGATATATATATATATATATATATACTTCAGGAGAAGAACTGCTGCTGCTACACTGCTAGTATAGAATATATATATATATATATATATGGCTATTGGTGTGTAGAAGATATATGCCTCCTGGCCAGCCCGCTGTCACTATAACAACTTTTAGCCCCTGTATGGCGGTCAACATTCAGAGGACATGTGGATGTATAACATGCAGTTTCACACTGCTGTAGGATTTCCTGCAGCGGCTCTCTGGTTCACACGGAGTGTGTTGACAATGTTGAATATGCCTTGCTCTCTAGCTGATGTGTAAAAGCTGCTAACAGAGAGAACAGCGCCTCTCTGTTGAGTCTCTTCTGACTATTCAGACGTGGTAGTCACCGTTGATTCTTCACTTTCTGAAGTGGCAACAGGACACTGATGAGGAAAGAGAATGTGCGTGAATTGCAGAAAACGCTGCCTGCTGCTAAATCTTAGTAAACTTCAACTGCAGTTTCCACCGCTCCTCTCTGGTTCCATTGCTCCTTCTCCTGCTGCCGTTTGGTCCTTCTGTGTCTCTTCAGGACTGCTCGCACACTGCTAATTCAAGACCTTGCAGCACTGTGGATTTTGGCTACTGGTTCTTCTCTTGCTTCTGCTTTTCAGGGCTGCTTGCTGCTGCTGCTAATCTTAAAAATGCTGCTGCTTCTTCTACTGCTGTTACAGATCTTCCTGTTCTTCTTTTGCTCTTCCGTAGATGGACGGCAATTCTGTGTTTTGCTTGTTGAGTTGAGATCTTTTCTTTTCTTTATTTTTTAATATTTTCATGCTGCAGCTGGCATTTGTGCTGTCCATTCGACCTTGAATGACGTTTCTCTGCGACAGAGGGTCGCTGCTGCTGCTGAGGTGTGCATCTGGTGCTGCTGCTGCTGCCATTTTCTGCTATTGCAGCTGCGTGTTTCATCTGCTGAGAGAAGAAGATATCGCAGCACAGTTGCTTCTTGGCCTTCTTCAATTGTCCCTTTGAAGCGTTATGGACACCCGCCAATGATTCTGCTCCCAAGATTTAATAAAGCGACTCCTTGGGATAACAGCCCCTCTTCTCTTCTCTCTGCTTGTTGTTACTACTCTTCTGGATTTCTCCAGCCAGCTGCTGGTCATTGCTCAGTCAGCGCATTCTCCCAATGTGTGACAGCAGTTGGTCTCCTATCGAGCATGCAGCAGGCTGTTCAAAACCGTTCACAATTTCCTCTACACAGGCGCCTCGAAGGCAGGAATCAGCAAACAACAAGCTGCTGCTGCATTTACTGCCCCTTCTGCTGCTTTACTGCTGTTGCTGGCTACTGTTGCTGCTGCTGCTGCTCTCTTTGCCGCTGCAGTTGCCTCTTCTCCTGAACTGTTGCCATTGGTTCTGTTGTTGGTCGTGTTGTTTGCTGTTTGCTCTGTTGCTGTCGTTGCTGCTGTTGCGCTGCTCCACTGCATCCCAGCGCATAAGAAGGACCCCTCTTTCAGCAGCACCAGCAGCAGCAGCAGTTGGAGACACATGCCATCCAGAGACGCTCCAGAAGAAGAAGAATGACATGCAGAAGAAGAAAGAGCGAAAGAGCGTAGAAGGAGGAAGAAGAGGGCTGGCGAGGGGCAGTCCAGGTGGCAACAACGGAAGTTCTGTCTTGACGACGTCATCGGCATGTTCTGCTGCTCCGCATTTGTTTCTTTGATGCATAGATGAATCAGAGACGTAAATAAACAGACGTTCTGTTGTATTCCTTGGCGCCCTGCACTAAGCAACAGCAACAGGATGCTGCTGAAGAAGAAGAAGAAGAACACAGCGTCAGAACATTGTTTCTTCTGCGAAGAAAAGAGAAGGAGCACCTGAAAACAACAGAAAAAGATATATCCATCGATAAAAAGATACAGAGGGATGAAACAGCAACATATTCCTCTCACCCAGACACAGAGAGACATTCATCTATCTACACAGAGAGACATATATATATATATATATATATACATCTACAAGAGAGAGAGAAACAGAGACAGACAAAAAAGACATCGAGATAGATACATGCATGTATATATATATATATATATATACGTGGAAAGAGAGAATTAGATGCCACATATACACAGAGCTGCTGCTGTTGTATATATATATGCGGCTGTTTATATTTATATATATCTTCCGCTGATACATGCCCCGCGTCATATATATAGTTATGTATGAGACATATATACCTGTTTTGCAGACTGTATTATGTGTGTGACAGCTGCCTCCTCTTCTTTTTCGAAAGCTGCATCGCGTGGCTGGAGCTGTCGTGTGGCTTTGCAAAGAGACTCGAAGAAGCGAAAAAGACGTCTTCAGTTGAAGAGTGAGTTCGTTGCTTCGCTGCAGCTGCTATAAAGCAGTTCTGACATGGACATAAGGCTGCGATTCCCGAGCAGCTGCTGCTGCTGCAGTGGCTGCGTCACGTCTGCGATCAGCTCTCTCATCGAATGCAGTATGTTCGTTCATTTGGAACCAGAGTGTCAGTATTCAGCTGTCACCGGTGTAGTCAACAGCTTCAACATCTCCACCCCTGCAGAGATCCTCTCGTCTTACGAATAGTGGAAGGTGTGCAAGGTCTGGAGGAACGGCGACTTCTCCTTCATCTGCCAACCAAAACAGCAACGACGCGCACGGCAGCAGCCCAGCAACAGAAGCAGAAAGACATCTCCCCTCAGGGCCCCGCCATCGGCTGCTGCAGAAGAAACTGGCAGCAGCATAGGCAGAAGGCAGCAGGAACAGCCAGAGGCAGCTGCTGAGCAGCAGTGGCAGGGCGGCGTCCTGTGCAGCAAAGCGGCACATGAAGATCAGCGTAAAGGGAGTCAGCAGCAGCAGGGAGGATGTTCTGCGGTAGTGGCAGGACGAAGAGTGTCAGCAACAGGGAAGCAAGCCAGCGTTGCACGCGAACTGGCAGCAGCAGTGAGTGAACAGCAGCTGCAGAGAGTAGCGGCAGGGAAGGACGGGCAGCTGCCGCGGCACGCATCAGCAACAAGAGCATTCGTCGATGGCGCTGATGCAAGCGTCTGGAAGGCAGTTGCAGCACGACAACGCCACTCAATTGATGTGGTTTTTGACAGGGATTCTTCCTTCCCCACAGCAGAATCTGTATAGAAACCAACGTCCGTTTGTCAGCAGCAAGTCAGGTCACTTTTGTTCTCCACCCTATATAGATATACATAGAGTTGAGAGAGAGAACAGAGGGAATACAGCGGCGATGTAGACATATACCTGCTGCCAGCGTTATATAGAATAACACACATGCCAGAGATATATAACAGCCAACTTCTTCAGATAGAAAGACATGCTCTTCTCTGAGATGAATATGTAGCCGGTAAACCTACATATAAGCAGTCGCTTCGCCTCTCTCTCTCTGCTATTTATATGTATATTAATAGACCAGCGCCGAGACAACCGCTGGATGTATATAGATATGGATGTGCGGGTGGATACAGTCACTGCAGATATAGCCGCCGCTGAATATGTTCCCATATGCACGTGCAGCAAATAGGCACGCGGCACACTATGCACAGGCAGCAGCAGGGCAGCTCCAAAACATATATATCTAGTTCGATCGTATATATATATATATATAGACAAATATTGTTAAACTATACATAATATGGGCGCGCCCTACATAAATATAAGCGTACACCCGCGTCGATTCTATACACTGAGAGAAGGAGAAAGAGACACGTATGTGCCTTTCAATGTACACGTAGACGGCGTTCCAACATATTTGGAACATATTTGGAACTGTGTGTCCAGAGACTTGTCTCTTTCTGCCAGCTCAAGATGCCTTGCTGGCAAATGCATGCGTCACGCTGTCTGTACATCCAGCGATGAATACATGGAGGATGTTTGCTGCAGTGACGCTGGAGAAGACAAACCTCCTGAAAGTACTTCTGCCTTGCGTAAAGCACCTGCCGCTGCGCTTTTCGGTGTTCCTGGCTGCTCTGCTTCAGAAGGAAATGAAGATAGGCATTGCAAACAGCAGCGTCCAGCAGCTTCTTCGGTTTGCATGTCGACTTCACTTGAGCATTCGAAGCTCGGCTCACACTGACTTCCTGGGTTGCACTGGCTGCTCAGTTGGACTGCTGAGACGGTCGCCTGCTCTGCATTAGATAATGCCCCATCTCTCTGTTGCTTCTCTGTTACCTCTTTGTTTTTGCTCGATCCTCGCTGCTCCTTCACTTTCCGCTCCTGCTGCTATGTCGATCAAATGCTCATTCTTCTTCTTCTTTTCTCTGAATGATTCGTTTATCTCTTCCTCTTCTGCTCCCAAGTTTCTGCTGGTGCTGTCCCTGACGTTTCACAGCTGCTGATGCTGAGGGCGTTCTGCTGCTCCAAGACCTCTTCCATTCTCTCCTCCTCCTACTGCTGCTTCTCCTGTTGCTGCTCAGCATTTGCTGGGACCGCTGCAGCGGTTCTTTAGTTGAGAAGGAAAGCAGGATAGGTTGGCGGTCTTCTCCAGCAGGAAGTGCTGCAGGGTCATTGCTTCCTCTCATTTATTGGCGGAGACTGCTCCTGAAACTGATGCAGCTGTGTTCATGCTCTGTGCTTTGCTGCTGTTTAGCACCGGCAGGAATAGCTGCCTCCTGCTGCTGCTATCTCCTCCTAGGCCCAGAGCCTGTGTTTGCCTGCCACGCGACGACAATGGTCGCAAGCTCCCTTCCCTTCCTGCTGATGCGTTTTGTTCCCTCTGGGTCTCTACCTACCGCTGGAGGTCAGGAGGATCTTGCCGTTACTGCTACGATGCTGTCAAAAACTCTTTTTTCTTCCCCTATCAAAGGGCTTTCCACTGGAAACTGCGCCACCTTTACTCAGTCTTTTTCTTCAGCTGCTGCGGTGGTGACTCCTGCTTGCTGTGGTCCCGTCAGTACTGCTGCTGCTGCTGCTGCGTTCTCCGTGCGTGTTACGGCCTTCGCTTTCATTTACACTGCTGATGCTGGGGATGCTGCAGGTGGTTCTGTCTCCCTTGTTTTGCTGCTGCTGCTGTTTGTACTGCTGCTGTCGGGCGGCAGCAGCTGCAGCAGCAACTGGAGCAGTTGCCGATGCGAGCGCTTTGCGTGCGGTGAGACAAGCAGCAGTAAAGAGGAAGAAACGCAGCTGCTGCTGTTCTCTTTGGCAGGAAGAAAGAGCAGCAGGATTGTCAATGCTAACGCATAGTCACTGGGAACAGCGCTGACGGTCGCAGGTACATCTGAGGTGTTCTGTCGCTGTTGCTGCTACTGTAATCTTGCTCCTCCTGCAATTGTTGCTCTGCATGTGGCTTCTGCTGTTGCTGTTAGTGCTGTTGTTGCCGTTGTTGCTGCTGCTGATGCTGGTGGTGCTGTTGCTGCTGCTGCTGCTTGTGCTGCTATCTGCTGACGCTGCTGGTGCTGGTGCCTCCTTGCTGCTGCGCGGAAGAACAGGACTGTTGCCGTTGAGGGAGAGACATTGTGTTGCTGCTTTTGAGACGGCTCCTTTCGCTGCGCATCCCAGCAGCAGAGATGCGTCTCCATTTTGATCTGCTGCTTTTTCTTCTCTTCGCATTGCTGCTGCTGCTGCTCAACTTCCCTTCTCCGATGCTCACTGTCCTGCTGCTGCATCTCCTCATGGTTGTGCTGCTCCTTCTCCTGTGCTGCTCCTGTTGCGCTGCTGCTGCAGGTGCGGCAGCTCATGCTGGAAGGCATGCAGCTGCTGTTGCACGATGCAGCAGCTGCGCCAGCATCCGAGGGCGACGTTGAGTGCGACAAGGTATCTTGATTTCTTTGATTGCGGATTGCAGGGCAGCCATCCTGCTTCTGCTGCTTTCGTTTCTTCTTCTCTTTCTGCTGCTGCATTTTCGTCGTCGCTGCTTCTTCTTCTTCTTCGCAGCAGCAGCCGCTTCTCCGTCTCGCGCTGTTTCTCTTCTTCCGTCGCTGTCGTCGTCTGAGGTGTCCCTGCAGTCGTGGCGGCAGCAACGCCTCTTTTTTGGGTGTCTTCCGCAACGGAGAAACGCGTGTTTGCAGCAGCACTTTCTGCAGCTGGCTGTCTCCGTGCATGCATTTCATCCTCTGCTGATGATGTTGTGAAGAAGAGGTATCATCTGCGACAAGAGACTGCAGCTGAATGTCTCAGGAGAACGGCGGCACAGAGGAGCGTGGAAAACTGCCTTGCTGCACGTGTGTGGGGTGTACGTACACAAAAAAACGAAGATAAAGGCAATGGTTCCTCCTCTCTTCCGTCAGCAGCAGCAGAAGAGTGTTTGACTGCAGCAGAAGATGTCACCAGAGTAAACAAAATATCCGTAAGCTGCCATAGCTGCCGCAGGTAAGTAGATATGCCTCATGGGCACCGTCGCATGCTGCAACCGGCTCGCTCTTCAGCAGCAGTGAAAAACAAACGCATGCTGCTGCTCCAGCCTCCTGCAGCTGCCCTCAAAGCCTCTTCGTTCGTACACCGATGGGGATCAGAAACCGGCTTGCTCACCCTTTTCATCTTCATCTTCTCTTTCTTCTTCTCTGAGGGCTTCTCCTTCTCTTCTTGTTGCTCTTGCCGCTGCTGTTTCTTCGTAATCACCCGCTGCCGCTGCTGCTGCTTCTCCTGCGGTTGCTTGTGCTGCTGCTGCTTCTGCTGCTGTTGCTTCTGCTGCAGTTACTTCTCCTGCTGCAGTTGCTTCTGCTGCTATTTGCTTCTGGAAATGCTTTTCCTGCTGTTCCGCAGGTTGCTTCTCCTGCTATTGCCTTCTCCTCCTGCAGTTGCTTCTGCTGCTGGGCGCTTCTCCTGCTGCAGTTGCTGTGTGTTTCTATATTTCTCCTGCTGCAGTTGCCGGTCTATATCATTTACTTCTCCTTCTGCAGTATGTTCTGCTGCAGTTACTCTCCTGCTGAGTTACTTCTGCTGCTGTTGCTTGCTGCTGTTGCTTCTGCTGCTGTTGCTTCTCCTGCTGCAGTTGCTTCTTCCTGCTGCTGTTTTGCTTGCTGCTGTTGCTTCTCCCTGCTGTTTCCACCTCTCACTACTCGTCGCTGCTTCTCTCTGCCCGATCCGCGTGTGCTGCTGTCGCGGAACCTGATACCTTCTCTCGTTCACGTCTCCCAGGAGAAGATGTATGGAAGTGTCTATGAAGGCGCTGCTGTTCACTATGTGCTGTTGCAGACAGAGCTGCTCCTTCTGCTGGCCCCGGCTTCCGCTCTTCTGCAGGAGCAGAAACACGCATTTTCGCTCGTGCTGGTGTCCCCGTCTCTACCTGTGCTCGCTGCTCCTCCCATACCACTTCCTTCTGCTGTGTTTCCTTCTGCTCCTCGTGCTGCTGCTGTTGTTGCTCGCTGCTGCTGCAGTTGTGTTTTTTTCTTTTCTTTGTGTTCTTTATTTCTTCTTTTTGCACCTGCTTGTCCTCCTGCTGCTGTTGCTGCTGGGGAGGGACGTTGCTGGCAGCTTCCTTCTTGTTGCTGCTGTGGAGAGGCTGCTGCACTGTCAACTGATGCGCTGCAGCAGACGACACGCACGGCTTCATTGAAAAGAAAGCGCATGCAACCACTGAAATTTTCCTGGACGAACAGCAGGCGACAGCACGTCGCAGCATCCTTTTTCTCGCAGAAAGAGTTGTTTAAACTCTTCATTTTTTTGAAGTTGACAGATATCTCATGTGCAAAGACGCTCCTGCTCTCTCTTTCACTTTCTGTTGCGCCCAGACCTCCTAATCCTCTCTCTCTGCTTCTCTTTCTGTTCTGCTGCTCCACCTCAATATCTGCTTTATCCGGGTGCTGCTGCTCTTGCTTCCGCCTGAATCGTCCTGCTGCACCTGGTCCTGCAACTGCGACGCGTCCTCCTGCTTCTCCTGCTGCTGCTGTTTCTGCTGCTCGTACGACTCGTGATGATGGCTTTCTTGCTCTTTTGGTGGTGTTTCCACCACCACCACGCAGTGCAGGCGGTCTGCTGCTTCTTCCTCCTGCTGCTGCTGTCTCCCCTCGTTGCTGTTCCTCTTCTCCTCTTCTTTCTCTTTCTGCTGCCGCTGCTGCTGTTTGCTGCTGCTGCTGCTGTTTGTCTGCAGCATCGAGACTTCGATATTTTGGCAGCAATGTTGGAAGCATGTACTAATCTGCTCCTGCTGCTGCATACGGCATTGCAAAGGATAAGGAGATCTCCATCAGTAATCGATCGCTTTTTCATTCGATCCAATACCTTGGCATTCATTTCTCTTCTGTCAGGCCCTTTTCTATCAAAAGAATAGCTCCCTTCTTCCAAACTATTGCTCTTTCTACTCTCCTGCTGCTCTCCCTTCTGCTGCGCGGAAGGAATCAGAAGGCATTCTGCTACTGAAGAAGAAGACCTGTTGCATGGTGGTAGTGGGTGGTGGTACGGCAACAGCAGCAATAGCAGCAGCAGGAATAGCAGCAGGAGGAACACCCACAGCAGCAGGAGAAGCATTGCACCAGCAGAAGAAGCATTCGCAGCGGCAGAAGAAACTGCAGCAAAAAGGTTCGAGAAGACGCACGGTTGCAGAGGGGGAGGCAGATGAAGGAAGAGAAGAAGAAGAAGAAAAATCCAATTCAGTTAGCAGCAGCAGCAGCAGTTTTGATCAGAGAAGACGCAGCAGCAGAAGAGAATGGCTGCAACTCGTGAAGAGGGTCTCTTGCTGTTTGTTGAAGTAGAGGAGACATCACGTGATGGTAGATCTTCTCGTTTGCAGCTGCTGCTGCCGTATCCTTTCTCTCTTTCTTCTGCGTTTTGCTTTTTTGCGTAGACATTATCTGTCTTTCTTTGTGCGTGCTGCTGCATGCTCTGCTGCAGCTGTTCCTTAGGTGAATAAAATGCATGTCTCCAGAGAGAAGAGGATCACGTCTTTCTTTCGCTGCAACAGCAGCAACACTCGATTGATTTTCAGAAAGATCCTTCTTCTTTCTTCTTCTCTTAGCGTCTGTCATTCGTTTCCAACCTTCGTTATCTGCGGCTCTTCTTCTTCTTCGCCTGCTGTTTCTTCTCCCTACTGCTTCCTCTCTTTCACTACCAATGCTGCTGCACCTATTCTTCCTGCTGCTGCTGTGCTGTAAAGAGCACCCTGCTGCTGTCGGCAGTGCTGCTGCCGTTGCTTCTCCCTCTGTGTCTGGCTTGTGCTGCAGGGACGGTTGTTCTTCCTCCTGCTGCTGCTCTGCTGCTGCTGCTTCATGCAGCCGTGGGGGCGTCGCTGCTTCAGAGGCAAAGCGATCAGCGTTAAGGCAACAGATAAACACAAGAAACAGCAGCACGTGCGGCAGAGGCAGCAGCAGCAGCAGCAGAGCAAGAGCAGCAGCTGAGACGGAAGGCAGCAGTAGCAGGCGCAGCAGCAGCAAGTGCAGCAGTCGAAAGACGAAAAGGAAGGACCGACAGCAGCACCAGCAGAGCCGCACCCAGCACCAGAAAGGGAACAGCAGCAGCAGGGGCAGCAACAACAGCAGGAGCGGCAACAGCAACACGCCAGGTGGCAGCAATAGCAGACTAATATTGAAGAAGGGATAGGTGAACGCGGAGCTGCAGAAAGAGAAGCTGCAGCAACTGCACAATCCAGAGAGAGAACCCGCAATTGCTTGGAGTTCTCCTGCAATGAAAATAACGTAGAGCGAGGAGACAACGATCCGCTGCCATTGAGGGGTGTCAGGAAGAGACGCCTCGCGTCTCTGGAGACTACGACGCAGCGACCGGAGACGAGACAGGAGACCGGGAGAGCAGAGAGAAGGAGAAGAAAAGCAAAACAAAGCAGAAGAAGAAAAGAAGAAACAAAGCGAGGAAGAGGAGCAGACGAAAGTTTTGAAGAGAGAACAGCAGGATGCAGAAGCGTGGCAAACCCTGAGGCAGCAATAAAGATATACAGCACCAACAGAGACAGACGACACGCCGTGCAGCGGCTGCTGTTGCTTTGAGATAACGGAGAAGGAGCTGCTCCGCCGCCGCTGAGGTGCTCCTCTCGCACCGCCAGCAGCAGGAGTAGTAGTAGCAGTAGAAGCAGCAGCGGATGAAAGAGCACCAGGAGCAGAACAGCAGCAGAAGCAGCAGCGAAGGGAAGGCGCGGCCGTGGAAGAACGAAAGACGTTGGCTTTACGCCTTGATCGCTGAAATGGTACATCATTTGCAATATTTTTAGTGGCGCATGCACACACATTGTTCTGTCTTTCTTTGTCTTTTGTGTTTCTTTCTCTTCTTGTTATCTCCTTCGGACTGGTCCTCTTTTTTTCTTTTTCTGTTGCTCGAACGTTGACTTTCACCTTGTTCATATCATCATCGTGTCGCGTTGTCATCTTCTTTCTGTGCTCTCTCAGCACCCTGCACTTCTCTTTCTCTTTGGTTTCTTTTTTTCTCCCTTTATCTCCCTCTTCCTCTCCCTTCTTCGTGGCCTCCTCGACTTCATTTTCTTCTTCTCCATGCTTCTTCTTTGCAGCTTTCCTTCCAGGCCTTCCCTGCCTCGCAGTTCTCTCCCTCTCCCAGTAGCTGCTGTTGCCTTTATCCTGCTGCTGCTGCTATCTCTGCTGCTACTGTTCTCGTTTCTTCCACTGCTGCTGCTGCTGCTGGTCCTGCTGCTGCTGCCTCTGCTTCTGTTCTCGTTTCTTTCTGCTGCTGCTGATCCTGCTCCTTGAGACGAGAGACAAAGGCATTGCATGCTGCTCAGAGGTGCAGGAAGAACACATGCATCTTTATATCATCTTCGTTTCTTCTTCTTCTTCTTCCGGGAGGAACCACTCTATGATGGACTTCTACGTCACGCAGACCTCACAGTATCACTCTGATAGACTGCAGCAGCATGCATGCATCAGCAGAAAATGAACTGCTTCAAAGAGCAGCTGCTGCTGCTTGCGGACGCCATATATATATATGGCAGGAGCTCAGGTCTATCGAAGACGTACTAACATAAATATAATATATATATGTATACATACGTACACACATAGAAGTTCACATCTATTCTATATATCTAAATACATACATATTCAATCTCTCTCTCTCTCTATATATATATGCAGACGAGGTGGGTGTGCAGTAACGTTGATCCTGTCACTCTCCTGCAGCAGAAATCTGAAGCCACATGCTACACTCATCCTCCACAGCCTTGCATGCATCATGGCCTCCTCCAGGAGCTTGTCCAGCTCATACTCCAGCTACCAGCTAGCTACTGGCTTCTGCTGCACGTCTCTCAGTGTCTTTGAAGGGCTTTCCAGGCGATGTATCGCATGCGCGTGGCATGCAAATAAATCCGCATGCACTCCTGCACTCCTCGTGATACATGGCTGGTGTGTACATGGAGTAGATAGATCTACAGAATACGAAGATCAAATACACAGAAGGCATAGAAAATGTATAATATAATATGAGAGACACAGAATATACGTGAGACAGAATACGAAGAAGATAGAGAATATATTTATGCCACATATATGTATTTACATATCGTTTCTTGATGTACATATGCTGTAGCGCATGCGTCTCTGCCATTCCTTCGTTCTCTCTTCTTCTTCTTTTTCCTCCCTTTTGTCTTTCCTTTTTCTTCTTCTTCGGCTCGTTTGTTTGCTTGTTTTTCTCTATATAGTTTCTTGTCCTTCACCATGGTCTTTGCTGCCGCTGCTGCTGCAGAGGTGGTTTATTTCGCTGCAAGGTTAAATTCCAGGGCTGTCTTGCTCGAGAAAGGATTGCTGATGAACTTCTCCTTCTTCTGGAGCTTTTTCTTCTACGTGCATGCAGCCGCGATTGCAACTCGCGCTCCCCTCCCACCTGCTTTTTCTTTTCCTTGTTTTCTTCTTCTGCTTTTTATTAAGTGGGACGCGGATAGTCTAGGGAAGGCACTGAACAAAGGCAGTCTTCCGCTTTTCGTCTTCGCGTCGCGTCTCCTGCTGCTCTGCTGCTGGAATAAAATCGCCACTCCACTCTACTGCAGGCCGTCTCGTCTCCGATGCAGCAGCAGCAGCAGGCGTCTCGCCACCTCCGCGCCAGCAGCACAGCCGCAGTCCCATCACACAACACCACCCAGGAGACGGAGACACCACCACCCACAACATCGGAGACACGAAGAACCGCGGAGACAGGCGCACCAATGGAACAGACTCATCCTTCAGCTGTTCACAGATGCAGCAAGATACAACACATACACCGGCGTACAACGTACAATACACATCTATATCTATATCTGTATATATTTCTATGTATGTATATCTAAAAGAGTTAAAAACATACGTATGAAGGATAGATAGAAGAGAGGTAGAGAGATAGAGATGATAGGCAAAAGCAGGAAGAGATGCATGAAGGGGTCGATACTTAGCGACAGCGTCTCAACGAAAATAGGTGCATGTCTGCGGAAAGAGGGTGGAGTAAAGAATGCGGTTCTATCATCAATTCAGAGACGTTGAATGTAGAAGGACAACTAATATGCATGCACGTGTATATCTGCGTTTCTTTTTCGATCTACCTTTGCGTGTATGTGTACTTCTCACTTCCTCTGACACTAGACCTCTCCAAAACCTGTTATGTCTCTGTGTTTGTCTTCTACTTCACTTCATCTTCCCCTCGAATGAATGTGTTCTGCTCCTTCAATAGTGCGAATTTCCTCTGCATACGCCTTTGTATGTCTCTACATTTGTGGTGTTCTGTACGAAGTCCCCTTGTCTCCAGCTCCAGCTATATCCCTCAAGTTCTTTCCTTCCATCCAACGATTCATTCAATGCACATGGCTGTCTCTCTCTCTCCTTCATCTCTCTGTCTCCATCATCTCTCTGTGTCCCCCGTGTCTCCGTCTTCCCATGTCTCTGTCCGCGCTGTCAGCGCTTCTACTCCATAGTGGCATGGCGCTCTGCTTCAATAAACGCACATGACATCTCCTCTGTATCTGCACTCCTACACATACATACACATAGATATGTACATGAACATATATATATATATATATATATATTTACATGCACATGTGAGTGCACTTATACTTATTATACATATACGTATATATATATATATATATATATATATATATATATATATACGTATATAATTGCTTGACGTTGATAGGGAAGAGAGTACGTTTACTGCCGAAGAAGAGTAATAGTCTCGGGAAGGTATCACTTGATGAAATGGATTTCTACTGGTGGTTCTGCTTTCAGCAGAAGAGACATGTTAATTCGTTACTGCTAAGTCCATTCTTCGTTGTCTCTGTTTGCCACATGAATTACTCGGTGCTCCCACGTCTTTTGGAGGGAGGAGGAGGAGGAGGAGGAGAAGAAATACGTGCACTCAGCTGATTTGTCACTTATCTGCGAAAAAAAGAATATCCCTGAACCAACGTCTTCTTCGCTTGCTGTGTGAGCAACTGAACAAGGACAGCGGCGTAGAAGACTCTGCTGAAGTGTCACTGCGTCAGAAAAGTGAAGAATGTCTGATTTCTGCAGTGTACGTACAGCCGCCCGTGTTTCCATAATTCCAGAGAGATGGAGGAAAAGGTTCCTCCAGTAGACCTATTTGCACGAAGCGCTATTCTCTAAAATGAACCAATCGAAGCTACTTTGTATATAAAAGAGAGAAAGGTTAAGAACAGTAACATACGTGTGACTCTCTGTAGACACGCATTGTAATCCACATACCTAAACCTCTCGACAGCTGATATACAAAGCCATCACTTCTTCTTCCATTCATGCATGCACTTGAGGAGGAAGAAGAGAATCTCTTTCATCATAAATGAGTGCTATGAAGAAGACGCATGTGGGACTATCTACTTGCGCAAAGAAATGAAAATCGAAGAGCAAGCGCAACCCTCGACAGGAGGAACCCTAATCACACGTGCGCAGCAACACATATGCATGTCAGTGAAGAAAACATAGGTGCAAGTGAAAGTTCAACATACGTAGAGATAACAACCATAAACTACTGTGCAGGATATACGCATATGTAAAATATACAGAGAGAGAGAGAAAGAGAGAAAAGAAATATACTGTGCTTAGCTATGTAGAAGGAAGGTACAGAGAGACACAGGTAGTGTACGTAGAGCACAGTAGATGTGTTTGGATCCAAATTCAACAAGACAGCACCAGCAGGACAGTGAAAATCCTCTTCTTCCGAAAAAAAAAACCCACTGAGAAGAAGTTGCTGAAGACAGCAAACCGGTGACGCTCCCCACGAAAATGAGGCAAAGAATATCACTCACTACCACATATCAAGGCTTTCACACCCTCTACATGTTTTACACATATATATATATATATATATATATATATACATATACGTACGTATAATATCGTGAGCGATGCGACTATGTATAGGTACGTACAACTGGATGTAGATGCCTAAGAATAGTGGCATGTAAACTTCTCTGCAGTTAGAGGTCTCTCCATTAACAGACCCGTGCGTTGCGATCTGCAGTCATTGTATCAATAGAATATATATATATATATATATATATACACATAGACACGTACTGACACCTATATATATGTATACAGAGACGAGCACAGGAGAGATGCAATAACAGTATATACATAGCGATAGAGATACACAAGTGGATTTGTGCACGGATGCGTGTGTGTGCAGTCTGAAAGAAGATGCATTTATGCCACAGTACTGCGTGGAGTAGTGTTGGACAAGCAGCCCGGTGAATTGTGTGCAGCTGAGGAGACAAGGTTGATGGTTACAAGGAGGAACCACAGAGAAAAAGGGACTTAAACGAGACATTTCCACCACTGAATGGGATGTGGTGGCGTTAATCAAAGGTCGTGCGTAAAGTCTCACCTGCAATGGCATATTCTATTTTTGTTAAGCGCACTGAGTTTTGCAGTTATAAATCCCCATTCAAAATCAGAGGTGAAAGTCAAGCTCAAAGGCGTCTTCGCATTTTCCAAAGAAGAAAAGAACAAATTATTAGCAAGCAGACTGAGAAACGTAAGAAAAGAAGATCTGCTATATTGATATACACTTACAATGGAGACTGTCTACGCAGAGGTATTCACAGTCACCCCTGGCACATATGTACGCGTCCACGAAGATGAGAAACGAAAAATCTGCACAGATACAGACATCCAAACCTGAAGAGTTTTTGCTGCCTTCGCACTGTTGCGCGTTATGGAGAATGAAACAATTGAATGACAGGAAGAATAAAACTGAAACGCAGCCGTTCACGGCCTGAGAAATGTCGTTTACAAAGATTCGTCTATTAGAACAACTCTGAGGAGAATAAAACAGGAAATTTCACAGGGCAGATGCCACACAGATGGATGGGTTTCAGTATAAAAGAAAGTAAAATCGTAAGCACCTGTATGGGAAGTCACCGGAAGTTTGCGGGTCGTTCAGAGAGATGCCGTGCTCAGAGTTGAGCATGAATCAGAAGAACAAGAAAGTCGAAGACTGTGTTGATTGCAGGAACTCTGTGCTAAACTCCAGCGCTCGAGCAAAATCAAGAGGAAATCAACGGGCCGTACACGGTAGGGTGTTTCAAATAGAGATTTTACACGTTCATGTAGACACGAAAAAGAAGAATGGCCCGGAGCGTGGTAACGTAACAATGTGATGGGGGCAGAGAACCTGCTTCATACAAACTGAGAGGAGCGGAATGATAAACGGAAGGAAGAAGGAAGGTAAATGAATAAAGAGTCTCAGCAGAGAGAGACAACTGCTCCGTGTTTAAAAAGGTCTTGAATAGAATAAAGGGGAATTTATCAGGAGCTTCTGCACTGTGCACAGGGATACGTGGAGACAGGAAGGATACTAATGGGGAAATGTGTGGTCTCTCTCAAGCGATTTTCTCCGTTGTTTAACGGGAGACATTCTTTCCGCTGATGAAGGAAAAAAAACAAGGCATTGCATGTAATAGAAAGGCTCGTTTGATGCCTAAAAAACTCAAGCCTCCTGGACAAAAATAGTGCAAAGGTACCGTGGTTGTTCAAATGCGCATATTAGTGTGCGTGTGTGTGCGAACGGTTATATGTTTGTGTGTGTGTGTGTGTGTGTGTGTGTGTGTGTGTGTAGGGAAGAGCAGTAGAAACCTTGCCAATCTAACGCACGCAAACGATTACAGTTCATTTGAAGTGAAGAAGCAATTTGTTCTCGCATCCCACGAGAACGAGACCTAAGTGCCAGAAAATGAGACGAACCCGTTCCACAAAAAAGCCGGTCAGCCGCAGTACATGCAACTCCATCGAGCTACGGCCGACAGACACGGTGCTGAGACGCGAATCTGCGTACACCTGGCTTTAGCTACCTGCGAATAGAACAGCGAGACATGAAGAATAGACGGTGGGAGGAACATCGGGGTATTCTGTATGCATACACTGACGTGTCGCCCAACATCATACAACAAGTTAGAAGCAAAAGTTGGGATTTTCTGACACTTATGTCAAGATGGGCAGTATGCGTGGCACTCTACTTGAAGGCGCAATCAAGCGAAAGGTCCTCTTCATCGAATCAGTGAATGCGTTCGTCCATGAACCCCTTATTACCGGAAGAAGGAAAGCGAGAAGGGAGCTGAGAACTCTAAAGCAGCGATCCGCGTAGTCTATGCTATCAGCAGTCGCTGCCAGTGCGCCTCTGTCGATCTCGCCCAGATGTGTGGAAAAGTACTCATCAGCTGCTATCGCGCATATATGCGAGTGTCCACATACATGGTAGAAAGATTAACGTATTAACAAGCGTTCGTACGTTTACACATGTGGTCTTGGACAAAGCAGGAAGGTGCACGACATCCTCCATATAGACAAGGAAGTATGCTCACGTGCCAGTTACAAAGTAGATGCAGTGGTACATGTGTGAATCTATAGAGGGCAGACAAAACTATTCACGCCTGCATGCAAGCGAACATAGACATTGAAATTTACGGTGGGATTAGTACGATCTCGAATAGGAAGCTAAAGCAAAGTTTCACACTTGTTGGCACAATCCGCTCTCTCTCATCGGAGAGATATTCTGTCTGCGGATATGCCACGTGAAAAAGATAGATTTGTGTGCGTCTATGAGGTATAAGAAGAGCACGTGGATATGTTCCACCACTTAATTTAGGCTCAGTTGCTGAACGCCGTGCATGTAGTAAAGTGAAGCAGGTAATTATGCACCATCGCTCATATTCAAAAGACCAGGGAGCAAGGAGAGCCTGGTAACTCTCTTTTCAGAGAAAGACTTTGGATAGTCTCTATCTATGTCAAATGTGCAGAAAATCAACGCGGCAGATTAGTACACGAGCTGTCCTCAAGGTAGATAGTCACATGCTGAAACTTCACTGTCAGGATGTAGATGACCAATATTAGATAGAGATTAATATGTGCTAGTAAAAGAGGAGAGGTAAGCGTTCAGAATGTGACTGTTCAAGCAAGAGCGATTAGAAGAACTGCACTTCGGAAGGAAACGTCAAGTGTATTTGGCTCCCCAACAAACAGGGTTCCTGAAGTCTGCTTTACTGAAAAGAGAAACACCAAGGTACACATTTTCGGTTGAAAAGCAATGCGACAGTCCCTCGGTTGAACTCTTCTCTCTGTCTGTGTGACTTGAGTGACAGCGCGAATCGCCATAGGTGCTGAAGTGCGACACGAGCGGAGCCGTACCACAACGAACGCGTATGTGCTCTGTCTGAAGAAACAGCAGTTAAGTGCCTAGTTCTCGGGAGATATTAGCAAGATACGTGAAAAGCATGTTCATCGATTCCATCGACAACCAGCCACGTGCATCATGTGCTATGTATAGCTTTACTTCTTTGCAGACACGAACAGTCTCCGCAAGGCAACTCGGTTCGGAGCTGGAAAAAGTTTGTACCCACTTTGTGTACATCAGTCGCAATCATAAACGTGATAGCTACGCAAACCTGACCAGTCTTGATCATCAGCTGTCCTTCATGAAGACACATTCACGAACGCGTTACATCTGGCGAGAGACGGGTAAAGAGAAGGAGAGTTTCAATAAGGATGAATAAGAGTAGGCACATGTAGAACATTCGTGTAGGTGAATATAGGCGGATATCTATAAAGCAATTGATACGCTGTTAAAGAGTCCACCGCGCTTATTTTGCATCATGACACTGTATAAATTACGTATCAGTACGCATAGGGTGAGTTTGGATTTAATCCACGAACAAACACTACTTTATATTTCAGACTGTTTTCGTTTTCCATCGAAAGCACGCGTGTCTGGAGAAACTGGAGTTTTGGTATCTGGTAGGAAGAATGATTGCTTGGTTCTGCAGCTACCTTTCGCACAAATGTGTACTCCCATACTGGGTTGGCATCACATACAACGCTCACGAAACTTTCTGCTGGAGAATGCAACCGCTCAAACCGTGTTTCGCGACAGCGCCAGTCCAGGCATAATAGTGGTGAGAAGAAGACGTGTAGTGGCGAAGGAACGCCTGTTAATGGGCGCAAATATTCAGAACTACCTTTGCGACCATTTCCCGGTGCCGGTCCGAACTGCAACAGGCATGTTCAAACTGTAAAAACATACAACGACGGCCGGCCTTAAAAGAGCATGGTGCATACGGTCGCGTTTCTCAAAAATGTACTTATTAAAACATGAATTCTCCACGGGTAGAAACTGTAATACTGCTGAACTGCTTCGAAAAAAATCTACTCGTGCAGCTACAGCCCCAAGAAATAATACTATCACGAAGTGCTCACTTCAGATATGTGAATGTCTTTGGAATCCGCAGTCTACCTAATAAACAAGATTGAGTTTCAATCATAAATATCCTGCCTAGTTTCGCAGTTCCACGCACGAGGCACCAATTTTTCTGTAGATGCAAGCTTGCGGATAGAATCGATAGTGTGAGATCAATCGTCGCGCTCTATGTAGCGCAGAAAACATGCGTCAAGCGTGTACCTTAGGCGTATGAGTGAGCTTTGCATACCAAACCATACGTCGACGAGGTTAGGGTGCTATGTAAGGTATTCGACAGTGACCTATGATGCCATCCTGCGCTTGCAGCCAGGTTTCTTCTTGCTTTTATAGACGGCTTTCATACGTTCCTGCTTCTACAGTCCTAATCTGTGTATGAGTTTTGACAGGCGTGAAGTTGTGCACAGTAAAGATCTTTGGACATTGTGAGGGCCGTATGTCGACACTTCGACGCGTGCGTAGATGATACACGATCCATCAAGCAGGGGGTCTCGTCCGGGTGCCGGTCTGACAAAATCGCACACCGGCAAGTCTGTCACATTTCACTTGACGGTTCCAATAGGCGGAGGCACCATCGACTTTGCGAGGCTTCCATTTGACGCCCTACCCTCAAATAAAATGTTCGTCGCTGCTATGCGGTGGTGCGAAGTAGAGAATCATGCTACAGAAAACCAACACTTGTCCATCCTGATAGCTGATGCTATGATAACAGCCGGTACTACGATAACATACCTCGAGGGAACACCCGTGAAACGCCCACACACACGCCCTGGAAGTCGTGGCACCCTTTATCCTGCAGGGTACCTCTATTGCGGACGTATGAAAAAGAAGGAACACGCGCAACTCTTCTTGAGGTTCACGTGTGTGCAAAGCCAATGCACCACCGTACATCTCTCAGGGGTGAAAGTTGGTCGCTGTACTTCTGACATGTTACTCGAAATATGCAGAGGCCCTGAAAATTTGATGAAGGGCAGCGAGTGATCATTCCGTGCGCTGATAAGGAATCATACATACGTATATGACGGAGAGATATATCAATAAATATTGACGCATATGCCACTGCAGAAACGTATGCCTGTATGTGCATAGAAGTGCGTACGTTCAGGAGGTGCATATATGCCTTACACGCTATTGGCACGTTTGGCTGCCTTGTCTTTTGGCGCTCCTGCATGGGGTGGCCCATCTACTTGCAGGTTTTGGTGCGAAGTTTTGTGGTGACAGAACAAAAATTCCTACTTCAAGATAAGCAGGTGGATAAAGAGATCCAGCGACCGCCCTACCGTGCCTTCTTATTCTGCGAAGCCACACGCGCGGCGAGTGACTTTTCAACATTGTATAAAACCACTCACGCAGAGCATTCGCTTCAACATCAATCAGCAAAAGGTAAAACACGTACTACATACAGATATTCTGCGAGGTGTACCGTAGATTTGCACTCTAACACACTTACTGCATCTGCCAGGTATCAGCAATGGAAAGTATCGTGTGTGTGCGCTCTGCACACGCTGGAACTGGCTCTGCTGCAATATGCCGATTTACTCGGAAGGAAGAACAGAAGCGCAGCAAGTCACCATCGCTCGTCTGGAGTTCCAAGCACACTGTAGCTGTTTTTGCCTGTAGTCGCAATTTATGGAAGGAAGCAAGACCTGCATTCTGCAAATGCCCGCCCCGGGATGGTGTGACAATCAATCAACGTAGAAGGTGAAGCATAGTGCAGCATGCTCACGTTGTTCCTGAATGGCGTGTATGCGCACACTGTGGCGCAGCAGGTTATGTTTAGCAGTTGGGAGCGACGGAGGGTGTCGTATATTGCGTAACGGATCTTCGTCAAATTTAGGTGTGAATACACTGCTCGTACGTCTGTCTGTAAGTAGTGACCAGTACCAAAATGGATAAGCGTGCTCCTGGCAAAAGAGCTTCCTTCACGCATACAATGTAAGTCTGCATCAAATGTGTCAGTTTGCTTAGTCGATGGATTGCCAACTGATTCAAGAGGATTGCAGCTCAACATCAGTGAACTGATATTCTCATAATCGCGCTTCTATGCTCTTCCTGTGATAACGCTCCGCGGCTTCGCCTCTGCACCGCTACATCGGACGTCCGAGCGTTCTTCGTGTTACCAAACCGTAAAAGTGGATGAGGTCGTCTGTGTCCCCTGTTCTGAGCACATATCGAGGCAGAATACTAAAAACAAATCACAACCCTCACTTGAAGAAGTGGTTTGTTTGCTTCTGAGGTGCCCCGCCGATAGATCTGTACCCAGTAGTCAACTTCGCTGGTGCACTGCCAGCTCTGCCGCAGTCACTAATTAGCCGCGTGATCAGCAACCGTGACAATAATTAGTAGACTTCGCTTCTGTGAGTACCTCAAACAATCAGGAAAACGGATGAGGCCGTCTGTACTGTATTCGAACACAGACAATCCAGCCGCCGGTTCTCGCTGGATGCTTTGTCACTACTGCGACGCCCGCGCCTAGGTCTGTTGTGTACCAGTCGATTTCGCCAGTGCACCGCTGCTCCGCCTGTCTGCAGACACCACACAGCCGCCTAGCCAGCATACCCGCTGTTGGATTTGCAGACTTCAGGTGTACGTGCCCAGGCAATCAGTAAAGAGAACGCGGTCGCTTTGTTCCGTGTTCTAGGCACACACTGGAACCAGAATAAACACAGGTCCTCCGTCAATAAGCGTCCTTGTTACCGTGAGTGGATGCCTGAGGAATTAATTTTGTCCAGTTTTCTTCCAGTGGATACTGCACCAGACACGCCGACCGCCGCTATGTCACGCACCGTTATGCGACATACATCTGCTCATGCAGCGGATAACGCCGACTTCTTCGCATTTTATGGGGCTATGGGGAGAATTGGTGAAAGGAACCAGTTTTGTACGTCCGCTCATGCGTCTCGGAGTAGGTAGCAGTCGACAACGGCTCCAACCGATAACCGAGCCCGGCACGGACGGTCATGCGCTCCGAAATCGTGTCATCCCAGAGGCCCGTGACTTTTAACCCACCAGAATGCTGCTCTGATGCTCTGCTTTGTGTCCACGCGTCGCTGCGGCTAGCTAGCCTTCTGTTTCCGGCCTTGTAGGCCGTTTGAGGTGCCGAGGAGCTGTACCTGTTAGAAGCAACAAACAACAACGCTGTTCTCTACAGAATTTGTTCACTGCTCCTGTCAGCCGTGTTTCCCCTACTCAGCGCCACGTTGCGCATGCGACATGCTTTCTTACCCTGTCGAAGCAAGCTAGCACACACACAACGGCTCCACTAGTAACACCTCGCTGCGCGCAGCTCAACGAGCGAGAACTCTATGAGACTGGACAAATATACATTTATTATGCAGAGAAGTCGAAGAAACCATATTACTCGGGATACGGGCCCATAGTTGCCATCCATAATACCGCTTTCTTGTCACCCTGCGGCCATATCCGGAGAGCGCTCCCATAGAACCGCACCTCTACGCGCTGTTTTTGGTACACGGAAGCAGCCGTCCGATCTGATTTTGCCGCGGTCGACAGTTGCTGCTATGGGTACCCTGAGCAGCCATCCTATCTGTGTCCGGCAGGAGCCGATTGTTGCAGGTACACGATCTATCATGTCGTACAATCCATCCTACGGTGGACAGTTTCAGGCCTGTCCGCAAGTAAGTTTGCATTGCGAGAAATTTTACGCAATCGATATGTCCATTTTTCACGAGGCGCCTCCGGCGGTGCCAGCAATAATGCATTTTCTGAGCATGGATAGAAGTAGCTTCCTTGACGGATGGGTAGATACATTTGTTTACATCATTTCGTGTGGGACTTTCAGTTTTTAAATTCTCAGTATCCGTGCACACTGAGTAGCTCTGCACTTGGATTATCCACAGAAATGGAGTCGATGTCAACTCTTTACCGTGGGCGTGCCTGCAGAATGGTCCCGCATACGCAGACTCTTGAAACTTGTCTGCATTGGTGTTTGCACGTAACCACAGAGGTCTACTGACAAAGATGTAGCAGTGATGATAGATTACACGAGCAATGATAGACGACGGGGCTAGGAGTCATAGAACACTGGTTGCAGAGGGTAGTAGTTATTAGTAAAAGCACTCGTGGCAACTTAATAGTAGTACTGGTAGTAGTAAAGTCGTGGCACTAAAAGCGCTAGGAGTAACAGCAGTAGTTGTGGCCAATAGCGGAATAATAACAACAGTGGTGATGACTATGTGTTGATTACAATGACCGTATTCTAGCAGGAGCACAGTCATAATAGTTGCAGTGGTCGTTCCCGTCGAACTCGTAGGCATAGCTTGTGATGTCAGGCCACGAGGGACGAAGAAAGCGTACGTAACCCAAACGTCGTCTTTGGCGTGTTTTTTGGGAAGATTTCTGTCGTTTACATCGGGTAGGTTGGTGTATACATTGTATTTTTTGTCCTCTGCGGGCATACACGTGTATGTACCTACCTGTCTGCGTAGCTGTTCTGCGCCGTAAGTTTGTACCGTGTGTACGTGAAAAGTGTGTGACTGTAATATCTACATCTACGTAATTGTGTTGTAGCGGCGTTTGAATAGAAGATGTACTTGTACTATGAACGTATGCGACAGACACGTGGGTGAACGTGCAAGAGGTCTTGACAGGAGATCAACATGGAGGGTCATTTACACATCAGAGTGTCTACTCCTATCCGTACATATGCAACAGGAACGGTTGAATTTCCTGCCCCTTTCGGTTCTTGTGGTGAATTTTCTCCTCCGTTGACGAAAACAGAAGCCACAAACTATTTTTTGCAGCGTGATGAGGGGTTGTAAAAGAACACGGCGTGTGCCGACTTGCGGCAGGTCGCCAGCCGTCTTCGTGTCTGTCAGTGCGGATATTTACACTTCTTCGACAAACTATATGTCTGTGGTTTTGTAGCGTCAGTGTATTTGTCGTGTTTTGTGAGCTAGACAAACTGCCCCTGTATAAAGGACACCGTGGAAGCACAACCATGAAAATTTCAATGGAACGACGCTGACCGCGTGCGTTTACAAGAAGCAACGCTGCACAGGAAAGTGTAACAGAGTCAACAGATAAATAGTGTCCTCCGTACGTACACCAGAGTAGCTGTGGCCTGGTCACAAGCAGAGATTCCCCTTTCTCTAGCAGGCCTATCTTTTTTGTTGTTACGTCGTGAATGTCAGTGCGGACGAAAAAGCAGCTCATTTGTTTTCATTATGTATCGATTCACTAGCACTGCGTAGGTTCTGCTTGCGGAAAGTGTAGGTGCACATCATTGGTGTCTCCAGGAGACCGCGTTGTACTGAAAGAGTAATTTCATTTACTGTTTTGCCCCATTTGAGTTTGATACACCGCTGACATATTTCCACTCAAGCACAACAGTTTGTTCAATAGTAGCCGAAATGTTTTCTCCCTACAACGAGATGACTGTAACTTCCATGTTACTCACCACAGTTCGAACTTGGCTATCACAGACAAGTGCTTTGTTGATTTGAGGTGGTGCTGTATCTCCTAAGCATCTTCTTACATTATGGTGTGGAGATACAGGGGTCTACAGAATTACATAGTTCTCTGAAATAGTGTAAACTGTCCTGATCTTCTTGTGTTAGTAATACAGATGCACATTTTTTTCGTTCTTGTGTATCAGCACATACACAGAGATAAATCACTGAGATGACGTCCATGTACTCATTAAATCATCTGAATTTTTGATACTTCTTCGAAATCTGTTAAGTTGTTCACCAAATTTATGCATCAGAGTTTTTGGAGGTGCACACACATGTTGGTAATGTATGAATACACATCTGCTCTGTGCAGGTAGAGGTATGTGTGTGTAGCTGTTTATACAGCTCTATGTGTCTTTGCCTCTATTTCTTATACAAACCAGTAGGTGCTGTACATGTGTATCCAATGTATTTGTATGGGAAGGTGTGGATACGTATGGATATGTATGCTTGTGTATATGAGTGATGTCTGCGTCTCTGCGCGCACTGCTGCTGCTGCTTTTTTACTGTCTTTATCATGTTCTGTATGTCCAGAGCGAAAGTCCAAAGGCTTTTTACACTCTGTGTGAAGGAATAAATACATGACACATAGTTGAGCGTCTACACATGAACCCGTGACGTAGATAAAGACCCAGACGCATCCAAGAAAGTAAGCGTAAAACATTCTCTGAGCACAAAAAGTTTCTTTTCTTCTTTGCAGTTCAACGGAAAGATAATGTAACAGAGAAGAAGAGCCCGGGAAATGGGTGAAAGGGCAGGAGGTGGACACGGGCAGAGAAAAATTCCGAAGAAAGTCATCTGTACATTCAAGAGCCTCAATGGCAAGGCGTATCCTCTCTCTCGCAATGTTTTACATCCTGCGGCTTGTTTATTCATATGAAGCGCATATCACGTCTTTGTCTCCCTTCTGCCAATGGAAGTATCTGCACACCTACGCATAGCTATATATATATATATATATATATATATATATGTATACATATATCTTCACATGCAGATAGTCAGTATGTGTACATATTCACATGTATATATGTGAAGGAGGTAGAGGAATATGTTGTCTGTCAGTTCAGTGTTTGTGTCTGTACATAATAGACATTTGACTAATGAGCGTTTGCTGTATAAAAGAGACGTAGTTCATCTCATCTGTTTCTGTTTTTGTTGGAAAAAAAAAATCTGGTTGTGCTGCGAGATATTCAAAAGCATTTATTTTGTCCATGCTTTCAATTCTTTTTACTGTTTGCGTCAGCTTGCTCCCTGTTGTTGATCGTCTTTCCTGTCTTTCCGCCTTCCTTCTTCTGATAAGTGTTGTTCTTTTCTACCTCCGTCCCTTGTGCTTCTCTCCTCTTTTTTTTTCCTGTCTCGTTTGTAATCCTCTGAGTTGTGTTCCTGGTGCTCTCGCCTTCATTTCAACTGTATTTACTTTTTCTCTTCTCTTCGTCTGCTACTCTTTGTGCATCACCTGCTGTGTGTGCGTCTGTTGTTGCTGCTGTTGTGCATCTGTTGCTGTATGCATCTGATGCTGTATAAACCAGAGGCGTGAAGATGCCGCCAGTGGCAGAGGGGGATCGCCGAGACTTCTTCTGCTGCTGCCGTCTTCGAGAACGATGACATTAGCGAGGTATTGCTCTCTATATGTAAGACTCTACATGCGTTCCATCTGTTATATATATATATATATATATATATATGTATATAGACGCGGCAGAGAAGTGTATCCATTGCTTCTGTCTGTCTCTCGACATGCATCTATACATGCCTGTGTTGTTGTGCACACCCTTCTTGAGCTATAATACCTACATTTCTGAACACGAGTCTCCAAAATGTATATATATACATACACGTATATTGTGTATGTATATATATACATATAATATATGTATATATGCATATGTATATATGTATATGCATATATGTATATGTATATATGTATATGCATATATGTATATGTTATATGTATATGTAAATATATATATGTATATATGTATATGTATATATATATGCATATATGTATATGTATATCTGTATATGTATATCTGTATGTATATCTGTATATGTATATATGTATATGTATATATATATGCGTATGTGTGTATGCATATATGTGCATGTATATATATATATATATGTATATATATGTGTATGTGTGTGCATATATGTGCATGTATATATGTATATATGTATATATGTATATGTATAGGTATATTTATGTATATATATGTACATGTATACATGTAAATGTATGTGTGTACATGTACTTACATGTATGTATAAATATATATGCGTAGATATAAGGATGTTTATATATGTATATGTGTACACGTATATATGTATATATGTATCGCGTGTATGTGTATGTGGAAATGATTCTCACTGAGTAACTGAATGACGCATGAGAGCGAGTAGCGGTGGAGGTCTCATCTCTTTGTAGCGAGCTTTTCCTTTGCCGAAGTGATCTCGTCGGATAGCATGGACGAAGACGTCTTTTTCTTTTCGCTGCGAGAAGGAAATATCTCAGAGAGCCCATCATCCAAGTTCTAGAGACAGATACCGACTTGTGCAAAGGAGAGATATGGAGAAAAGCTTGTGAAGAGTATGTTTCCAGAGAGAAGACAGAGAGAAGAAGAAGAGAAATAGACATAGAAGGAATAGTGGGGCCCTTTTCACTGTGCATGTGGAAAAGCTTACTTCCTCTTTTCTCCAAACAAATGTATTTCACTTGACCATGATCCAGCGTGGGGAGACGGAGACAGAAGGAAAATGAAAGAGAATAGAATGAGAAGGAAGAATAGGAAGACGTGGCTGGGGAGGTGAGTGCCGTCTGTCTTTCTTTCTTATCGTTTCCCTTTCAAAGGAAAAAGAGAAAGAAGAAAAACAGCAGTATGGAAGAAAGGAGACGAGACACACAGAGAACCCGTGAACAAAGTTTTCTGCAATCTACTGCAGTAGAAGAGGAACAATAAATCTTGTTTTCTTTGTGTCATCTTTTCTTTCGTTTCAACCCATGGAACAGTCTTCTTCAAAAAGAGATCCAATAAGCAATCCAGTGCAGCATTGAAATCCTGTTGTCTTTGACTCTGTGCCTGCTTCCTTTCTTTTTTTTTCTGTTCATTTTTGCAGCTCTTCCTTTTCCTGCCTTTTTTCTGTCGTCTCCTTTTCTTTTTCTTCACTTGCCTTCGCTTTCCTTCCCTCTCGCACGTGTGTTTCCAATTCCATCTCTCTTTGTCTTGGATGGTGTCTCAGGTGATGAAGAGCAGTCGGAGACGAACCTCCGTGATGCCTGGAATTCTTCAAAATGATTTTCTGGATTTATAATTTCAAAGATGTTCGGCTGGTGTTGCCCATTGCTGATCCTCCAAGAGAGTTCTTTTATGTCTGTGCCATCACTACGACGCACGAAGAAGAAGGAAGAAGAACAAGAGATATTGCTCATGGGAATTGGTTATACCACTTCTTCCTAGATCAATGCAAAGTCAGTTCTGTCACCTTTGCACTTCTCTTCCTCGTCATCTCTTCTGTCCTCCTCGTTTCTATTTGCAGTTCTCCCCATCCACGTCTTCTTCCACAAAGCTTCTCTCATCCGCGTGCACGGAGAAAAGCACGTCTTGCTGAAATATATATATATATATATATATATATGGATATGTACATACATATATTTTCTCTTTTCTCTCTCTATATATAAAAACATACATATGTACACATATAGGGATTGCGCTGTTCTCTCTACTTCTATGAGTGTGTCTTCATGCTTCTCCTGTCTCGGGGTCCTTTCAGTTTGCTGTCACTTGTCCCACAGTTGTAGGGGTGTTGGGCCTCTGCAGCTGTGCTGACGTGCTTGCGTGTAGAGTATCTGCCCAGGTTGCCACTGCATGCAGATCTGCGCTGTAGACTGCGTGCATGAAGGAGGGGACTGAAGTGGAGAACCCTACTAATGATACAGTTGCTCAATTCTGTTTGTCGAGCATTCGCGCTCGCGTCCGTAGACTTCTTTCTTGGTCTGAAAATGAAGACGTTTACACCGTTGCTGCCAGCTGAAACTGATCAGCACTCTGCTGGAATTTGTTCTCCATTGAAATCATGACGCATGCGAAGGGTTTTAAGCGCACGCACGTCTTCACCGGGCCGCTGTGCCCTTGTTGAAACCCTCATCTGCGCTCTTTACCTAGAGGCACCTACTCGTCAAGCAGGCGTGCATATAAATCTATCTACACCTATCCATACTAGTGATACCTGCACATTCACACACCTATTCACAAACATGTCTATCTGTCTTGAATTCTGTATATCTGCGGATATGTCGACCTCTATTTGTTTATATCTACGCGTATATCTCCTCATCTCCTCTCCTATGTATCTGTATCTTCCAGTATCAATGCAAGCGCGTCTGTGCATTTCGACATCTGCCCGCGATAGACGTATGCTGTTGTCATGTCCTTTAAGACGACGCACCCATAGCGATGCCACCTCGAATTACATGTGCCGCTCCGCCGAAAAAATGTGCGGTTCTTCGTCGACTGAGTGAAAATATTTTATACGTATTATCTGATACAGGCACGCCTACGTACAGTCTACAAAAAGGAGTTGTCTGTTTGACTTGAAGACGGACATCTATACCTGTTCACCTCTATCTACGCATGTATTTACATGTGTATATTGTATTATCTATGTATGTCTATCTCTATGTGTATATAGTGTGTATATGCGGTGCTTTGTGGTAGAGCCACATGCAGGCACGTTTACGCATAGACATATATATGTATGTTTCTCTTCTGAGAATGAATGCATGCCCTGCAGGATTATGGAACGAGCGTATTTGGAGTTGAAGCCAGTTCAAGACGGAGATGAATCGATTATACTGGGTACACCTCCCTACAGCAGCTGGGTGTACTTCTTCTGACTTTCGTTTCTTTTTCAAAGTCTCTGCCCGCATGCAGATCTTTAGAAGGGGAGGAACACACTCTCCCCTCTTACTGAGTATGTGAACTGCCACTACGCACATCTGCATCTGCATGCATCATCAATGCCTTAGGGTGAAACGGCAGCACGTAGCAGTTGCAACAGCGTCATGCCAGAGAGCACCGTCAAGATAAGAAAACGCCCTACATACATATATATGTATATATATTGATATAGGGCGTTGCGAGAAAAGGCAAAGAGAGAACTCTATGTTCATGGAGGTATACATATGTATAATATGTATTTGACGTTTCTGCTAGGTTGCGTTTTAGAAGTTTACAAACGTTGTCTTCTCTAGTCATTTTTCTTTCGATGGTGAAATAGAAAAACTGAGGTCGCTGTTGTTGCTGCACCGCATCAGAAGGTCCTGCGGTGCCCGGAAGACGTCGAAAACAGGTGAGAGGAAGAAGAAGAAGAAAAGGAGAATAGAAGAAGAAGAAAAGCGAGAGTAGTTGAGAAAGACGGAGACATACTTGCACAAAGATGGAACAAGAGGAGCGGTAACAGCAGCACCAGAGAGACAGCAGCTGCAGGGCTGCGCTCCAGCAACAGACAGCAGGACCTTCCTCTACAAACTGAGGCAGCAGCAAGAGCAGCCTCCTCACTGCATGCAGGAGCTTATATCAGATTCATTGAAATGAAAACCATTTGGGGAAACAAAGAAACAAATCGAAGGAAGTAGCGGCGCAGCATCAACGCCTCTGGAGCAGCACGTAATACGTAGAAGACAAACAGCAGACGACCGGAGCAGCAACCAAAGAAAACACAAAGACAGAAGGTCTGAAGGGAGAGGACAACAGAGGAGTCTCTGTGTAGCATATAGTTATATTTCTTTATTTATATGTGTATATATGTAAATATATTTATATATATATATATATATATATATATAGGACAACGGATGTCTCTCTGCACTATATACATATAATTCTATATATATATATATATATATATATATATGTATATGTATGTACATGTGTATATATATAGAACAGAAGACGCTTCACTGTGCACTCTCCTCTATCTATATATATATATATATAAAAATATATATACCTTGTATACACAGCGCCCATCGCCATCTGCATGCGCATATACATGTGTGCATCTACTGTATTCTCTCTTTTGTTTCTCTGTGTCGTCTTCTCTTCACCTTTCGTGCGTATCTGCATCCCCTGATTGCTGCTGCATTGTACCTGTCTCTGAACTCAAGACGCAGTACATGTGACGTTGTATGTTTGCAGCAGGCGGTCAGGAGATGCTTTTGGTTGGTGTACTTTTCTGCTTCTTCAAATTGAAATGACAGAATGTTTCGTTCTGTTTGCCTCTTTTTCATTTGTAAAGAATCCGTTTTTTTGTGTGGATTTGCATCGCAGCGTGCTGGAGACCTTTCAGGCGTAAAGGTGTCTTCTCCAAGGAAACAATTTCACTTATCTTGTGTCTGTCCTATAGGTCATCTCTGCACTTCATTCCTCTTCTTTGTCTTCCTTCTCTCTCTCTTTCTCCTCTCCTCTCTGTCGGCTCTCATGTGTCTCTGTCTCTTCTTCTTTTTTCTTTCTTTGTTGTTGTTATTGTTGTTGTTCTTCTTCTTTAGCTTACTTCTCTTTGTTGTTCTATCCTCTCCATCTTTTTGTCCTCTGTTTCTTCCTTTGAAAGCTTCCAATCATCTTCTTTTTCTCTTTCTCGTCGGCGCCGCCTTTCTTCTTCTGTCTCGTCTCCTTGCTGGCTTTTCTGTGTCTCTTCCACAGTCGGATACTCTCTTCACTTCTCTCTCTGTTCATCTTCATAAACGCAAAACATCGATGTATACCTCAACCATGCGTATCAATAGTTCAACTGCATATGCCTATGTCTTCCTAGCTAGACGTGGTTATCACATATATATATATATATATATATATATATATATGGGAACATGTATGTGTGCCTAATTGTTCTGTATACACATATATAAATATATATATATATATATATACATATATATATATATATATATATTTGATGAATGTATATGTATGGGTTTGATGATTATGCAACGGCATGACTGCGTATTATACGGAGGCGTGTTTCTTTACTTATTTTTGCGGGTTGATTTGTATGTTCGCCTACACACTTAGAACAAATGAAGGTACTGATAGAGAGAGACAGAAGAAAATGTACATATATATATATATACGTATAGATAGATTGATAGAGATAAAATGTATATGAGCTTGTGCCGGGACGCGTACATCAGTCTATACTTGCTTCATTTGCATCTCGCTTTTTTGGAAGACTGGTGCTCTTACATAAACAAGGCATCCACGTGTGTATATAGATATACATCTATTTCTATAAAACTTCCATCTACGTCACATATATATATATATATCTATATAGACAGGTCAATAGATAGATATGTGTACGATATACATGCGCAACATATACCTGTATTTAAAAAGAGAAAGATGATGGATATCTGCGTATATATATATATATATATATACATATATCACATAGAGGCATATACATGTATATATGTATACGACATATCACATGTAATATGGGCAGGACTTGTCTATACATGTGTGTATATAGTATAGAGGTATTCCATAGTTAGAGCGTTTATATATATATATATATATATAAATATATATATATATATATATATATATGTTTGCGATAACGTTTGAAGTCTTTATACTCTGTTGCTGTACAAACATATACAGAACGACTGATTTTTTAGAGATGAACGAGTGATATAGACGAGAAGTTGCTAGGATATAAAGCGGTGCGCGATAGCAGCAGTGTGCATGCAGAGCAGCAGCAGCCGCAGCGACTGGCAGCGGCAACAGCAGCAGAAGCCAATTAACAGCAGCATTAGATGACAGCAACAAGGAACATAAAGTAGCAGCAGGCGCAGCCGTAGACTGCAGTAAGCGCAACAGGACAAGCAGAACCAGCGAGGCAAAGACGGGGAGCAGGAAACGTACACGGCGACGCAGCAGATGTGCAAGTATATAAATATAAATAGTCGGAAAGAAGTTCAACGCCGGGTAGATTAACGGCTGCTGCTGGTGCAACCAGCAGAAGAGTAGGAATACCAGAAGGAGAGATAACTGCTTCTACAGGCGGCAAAGTCGTCTCTATGCATTTTTGTTATACTTGTTTTTATAGGATCCACATCTTGCGTGTGTATAGTTGTGTATTGATAACAATGTATATCATATACATATCCGTAGGGGTGTTCATATACATATATATATATAATATATATATATATATATATAATATAATATAAAAAATATATATGTATTAAAGTATAAAATATATAAGGTAAA
>JAEOAE010000512.1:0-69442 GCA_036365155.1 Meriones psammophilus
TTTAGGGGTTAGGTTTAGGGTTAGGGGTCAAGGGTTAGGTTTAGGGTTAGGGGTCAGGGCCAGGGCCAGGGTCAAAACCAGGACCAGGGTCAAAACCAGGACCAGGGCTGCCAGGGCCAGGGCTGTCAGGGCCAGGGCCAGGGCTGTCAGGGCCAGGGCCAGGGCTGTCAGGGTCCAGGGCCAGGGCTGTCAGGGTCAGGGTCCAGTGCTGTCAGGGTCAGGGTCAGGGCTGTCAGTGTGAGGTTAGGGTTAGGGTTAGGGTTAGGGTTAGGTTTAGGGTTAGGGTTGGGGTTGGGGTTATGGTTAGAGGTTAGGGTTAGGGTTACAGTTAGTGTTAGGGTTATGGTTAGAGGGTTAGGTTTAGGGTTAGGGTTAGTTAGAGTTAGGGTTAGGGTTAGGGTTGGGGTTAGGGGGTTTGGGGTTGGGGTTGGTTTTGGGGTTGGGGTTGGGGTTAGGGTTATAGTTAGTGTTAGGGTTAGGGTTAGGGATAGGGTTAGGTTTAGCGGTTAGGGGTTAGGGTTAGGGTTAAAGTGTGTTAGGGTTAGGGTTAGGGGTCAGGGTCTGAGTCATTGTCAGGAGTCAGGGTCAGGAGTCAGGGTTAGGGTTAGGGGGTTAGGGTTAGGGTTAGGGGTTAGGGTTAGGGTTAGGGGTTAAAGTCAGGGTTAGGGTTAGGGTTAGGGGTTAGGGTTAGGGTTAGGGTTAGGGTTAGGGTTAGTGTTAGGGGTTAGGGTTAGGGGTTAAGGTAGGAGTTAGGGTTAGGGATTAGTGTTAGGGTTAGGGTTAGGGAGGGTTAAGGTTAGGGTTAGGGGGTCATAGAGGTTATAGCTCAGGATCAGGTTCAGTGTTAGGGTTAGTAGGGTAGGAGGCTAAGGCTGGGGCTGGGGGGCTGGTGGCTAGGGGCTGGGGCTGGGGCTGGGGCTGGGGGCTGGGGCTGGGCTAGGACTAGGGCTGGGGCTGGGGGGGCTGGGAGGCTAGGGGGCTGGGGTAGGGGCTGGGGAGGCTAAGGCTGGGGCTAGGGGCTTGGTGGCTGGGGCTGGGGTCTGGGGCTGGGGATGAGGGGGCTGGGGCTGGAGCTGGGACTGGGGGACTAGGGCTAGGGGGGCTAGTGCTGGGGCTGGGGCTGGGGGGGCTGGTGGCTGGGGACTGGGGCTAGGGCTGGGGGGCTAGGGCTGGGGCTGGGGGCTGGGGCTGGGGCTGGGGGCTGGGGCTGAGGCTAGGGGGCTAGGGGCTAGGGCTGGGCTGGGGGGCTAGGGGGGCTGGGGCTGGGGCTAGGGTGCTAGTGGGGGGCAGGGGGCAGGGGCTGGGGGCTGGGGCTGGGGACTAGGGGCTGGGGCTGGGGCTGGGGGGCTGGGGCTGGTGCTAGGGGCTAGGGCTGGGGGCTGGGGGTGGGGCTGGGGCTAGGGGCTGAGGGCTAGGGGCTAAGGGGCTAGGGGCTGGGGCTAGGGGTCAGGGTTATGGTCAGGGGTCAGGAGGGGCTGGGGCTGGACCAGGGGGGGCTAGTGCCAGGGGCTAGGGCAGGGGTCAGGCCTAGGGCCAGGGGGGCCAGGGCCAGGGATTCAGGGGGGCCAGGGGGCTCAGGGTCAGGCTCAGGGCTCAGGGTCAGGGCAGGGCTGCAGTGTGGGGGCTAGGGCTAGCGGGTTAGGGATAGGGGGCTAGGTTAGTGTTAGGGTTGGGGTTAGGTTTAGGGTTAGGGGTCAGGGTTATGGTCAGGGTCAGGGCCAGGGCCAGGGTTACCAGGACCAGGGGATAGGGGCCAGGTGCCAGGGCTGCCAGGGCAGGGCAGTCAGGCCTAGGGCCAGGGCTGTCAGGGCCAGGGCCAGGGATGTCAGGGGTCAGGGCCAGGGCTATCAGGGTCAGGGTCAGTGCTGTCAGGGTCAGGGTCAGGGCTGTCAGTGTGAGGTTAGGGTTAGGGGTTAGGGTTAGGGAAAGGGTTGGGGTTGTGGTTGTGGTTGTGGTTGTGGTTGTGGTTGGGGTTAGGGTTAGGGTTAGGCTTAGGGTTAGGTGTTAGGGGTTAGGGTTAGGGTTAGGGATAGGGTTAGTGTCAGGGTGTTAGGGTTAGGATTAGGGTTAGGGTTCAGGGAGCCAGGGCTAGGGGGTCAGGGTCAGGCCAGGGCTGTCTGGGGTCAAGGGTCAGGTTTCAGTGTTAGGGGTTAGGGTTAGGGTTAGGGGTTAGGGTTAGGGTTAGTGTTGGGGTTAAAGTCAGGGGTTAGGGTTAGGGTTAGGGGTTAGGGTTAGGGTTAGGGTTAGGGTTACGGGGTTAGGGTTAGGGTTAGGGGGTTAGTGTTAGGGTTAGAGTTAGGGGGTTAGGGTCAGGGTTAGGGTTAGTGTCAGGGTCAGGGTCAGGGTTAAGGTTAGGGCTAGGGCTAACGCTAGGGCTGGGGCTGGGACTGGGGCTGGAGGCTAGGGCTGGAGCTAGGTGGCTAGGGGGCTAGGGCTAGGGCTAGGGGGCTAGGAGGCTAGGGCTGGGGCTAGGGGGATAGGTGGCTAGGGCTGGGGGGCTAGGGCTAGGGGCTAGGGGGCTAGGGCTGGGGCTAGGACTAGGACTAGTGCTAGGGAGCTAGGGCTAGTGCTAGGGGGCTAGGGCTAGGGGGCTAGGGGACAAGGGGCTAGGGCTAGGCCTAGGGGGCTAGGGCTGGGGCTAGGGGGATAGTGGTAGCTGGCTAGGACTAGGGCTGAGACTAGGGGCTAGGGGGCTAGGGCTGGTGCTAGGGTTAGGGCTAGGGCTAGGGGCTAGGGCTAGGGCTAGGGGGCTAGGGCTGGGGTTAGGGGGCTAGTGCTAGGGGGCTAGGACTAGCAGGCTAGGGCTAGGGGGGCTAGGGGGCTAGGGTTCAAGGAGACTAGGGCTAGGGTGCTAGGGCTAGGGGTAGGGGCTAGGGAAAGGGGTTGGGCTAACGGGCTAGGGCTAGGGGGCTAGGGCTTGTGTTAGGGTTCCGGGTTAGGGTTAGGGTTAGGGGGTCAAGGGTTAGGGTCAAGGGTCAGGGACAGGGTCAGTGTCAGGGCTAGGACCAGGGCTGCCAGGGCCAGGGCCAGGGCTGCCAGGGCCAGGGCTAGGGCTGTCAGGGTCAAGGCCAGGGCTGTCTGGGTCAGGGTCAGTGCTGTCAGTGTCAGGGTCAGGGCTGTCAGGGTTAGGGTTAGGGTTATGGGTTAGGGGTTAGAGTTAGGGGTTATTGTTAGTGGGTCAAAGGTTAGGGTTAAGGGTCAAGGGCCAGGGCCAGGGCCAGGGCTGCCAGGGCCAGTGCTGTCAGGGCTATCAGGGCCATGGCCAGGGCTGCCAGACCAGGGCTGTCAGAGTCAGGGCCAGGGCTGTCAGGATCAGGGCCAGGGCTGTCAGGGCCAGGGCCAGGGCTGTCAGGGCCAGTGCCAGGGCTGTCAGGGCCAGGGCCATGGCTGTCAGGGCCAGGGCCAGGGCTGTCAGTGTCAGGGCCAGGTCTGTCAGGGTTATGGTTGGGGTTAGGGTCAGGGTCAGGGTCAGGATCTGGGTTAGGGTTAGGGCTAGGGCTAAGGCTAGGGCTGGGGCTGGGGCTGGGGCTGGAGGCTAGGCCTGGAGGTAGGGGGCTAGGGGCTAGGGCTAGGGCTAGGGGCTAGGAGGCTATGGCTGGGGCTAGGGGGCTAGGGCTAGGGGTCTAGGGCTAAGGGCTAGGGGGCTAGGGCTGGGGCTAGGACTAGGACTAGAGCTAGGGTGCTAGGGCTAGGGCTAGGGAGCAAGGGTAGGGGGCTAGGGGACTAGGGGGCTAGGGCTAAGGCTAGTGGGCTTGGGCTGGGGCTAGGGGGCTAGTGCTAGGGGGCTAGGAATAGGGCTAGGACTAGGGTGCTAGTGCGAGCGGGGCTAGCGGTGCTAGGGGGTTAGGGTGCTAGGAGGCAAGGGCTGGCGGGCTAGGGCTAGGGGGCTAGGGTTATGGTTAGGGTTAGGGGTTAGGTTTAGGGTTAGGGGGTCAAGGGTTAGGGTCAAGGGTCAGGGCCAGGGCCAGGGTCAAAACCAGGACCAGGGCCGCCAGGGCCAGGGCCAGGGCTGCAAGGGCCAGGGCTGTCAGGGCCAAGGCCATGGCTGTCAGGGCCAGGGCCAGGGCTGTCAGGGTCAGGGCCAGGGCTGTCAGGGTCAGGGTCAGTGCTGTCAGGGTCAGGGTCAGGGCTGTCAGAGTGAGGGTTAGGGTTAGAGGTTTAGGGTTAGGTTTAGGGTTAGTGTTAGCGTTATGGTTAGAGGGTTAGGGTTAGATTTAGAGGGTTAGGGTTAGGGTTAGGGTTTTGGTTAGGGTTAGGGTTGGGGTTAGGGTTGGGGTTGGGGTTGGGGTTGGGGTTTGGGTTATGGTTAGGGTTATGGTTAGGGTTAGGGTTAGGGGTTTGGGGTTAGGGTTAGGGTTAGGGATAGGGTTAGGGTTAGGGGTTAGGAGTTAGGGTTAGGGTTAGGGGTGTTAGGGTTAGGGTTAAGGGTCAGGGTCAGGGTCAGGGTCAGGGTTAGGGTTAGGGGGGTTAGGGTTAGGGTTAGGGGTTAGGGTTAGGGGTTAAAGTCAGGGTTAGTGTTAGGGTTAGGGGGTTAGGGGTAGGTTTAGGGTTAGGGTTAGGGGGTTAGGGTTACTGTTAGGGTTAGGGGATTAGTGTTAAGGTTAGCGTTAGGGGGTTAGGTTTAGGGTTAGGGTTAGGGTTAGGGTCAGGGTCAGGGTCAGGGTCAGGGTCAGGGTTAGGGTTAGGGCTAGGGCTAGGGCTAGGGCTGGGGATGGGGCTCGGGCTGGAGGCTAGGGCTGGAGCTAGGGGGCTAGGGGCTAGGGCTCAGGTAGGGTTCTAGGAGGCTAAGGCTGTGGCTAGGGGGCTAGGTGGCTAGGGTCAAGGGGCTAGGGCTAAGGGCTAGGGGGCTAGGGTCTAGGGCTGGTGCTAGGACTAGGACTAGGGCTAGGGGGCTAGGGCTAGGGGGCTAGTGGACTAGGGGGGGGCTAGGGGCTGGGGGCAGGGGCTGGGGCTAGGGGATAGGGCTGGGGGGGGGCTAGGGCTAGGGCTGTGGCTAGGGTGCTAGAGGGCTAGGGCTGGGCCTAGGGCTAGGCCTAGGGCTAGGGGGGTAAGGCTAGGGCTAGGGGGCTAGGGCTAGGGGGCTAAGGGACTAGGGGGCTAGGGCTAGGGCTAGGGGGCTAGGGCTGGGGCTAGGAGGATAGGGCTAGGAGGCTAGGGCTAGGGCTGAGGCTAGGGGGCTAGGGGCTAGGGCTGGGGCTAGGGCTAGGGCTAGGGCTAGGGGGCTACGGCTGTGGCTAGGGGGCTAGTTTTAGGGGGCTAGGACTAGGGCTAGGACTAGTTGGCTCGGGGTAGCGGGGCTAGGGGGCTAGGGGGCTAGGAGGCTAGGGCTCGCGGGCTAGGGCTAGGTTGCTAGGTCTATGGTTAGGGTTAGGGGTTAGGTTTAGGGTTAGGGGGTCAAGGGTTAGGGTCAAGGGTCTGGGCCAGGGCCAGGGTCAAAACCAGGACCAGGGCCGCCAGGGCCAGGGCCAGGGTTGCCAGGGCCAGGGCTGTCAGGGCCAGGGCCAGGGCTGTCAGGGCCAGGGCCTGGGCTGTCACGGCCAATGCCAGGGGTGTCAGGGCCAGGGCCAGGGCTGTCAGGGCCAGGGCCACGGCTGTCAGGGTCATGGCCAGGTCTGTCAGGGTGTTGGAAGCCTCGTGATTCGTCTTGCGGCAAGCGCCTTGCGGGCACAAGGGTCCTTCGCAACAAGCCTTTATTACATCAATCGATGAAAGGAGGAGAGGAGAGCGGGCCCGGCCACTTCGCATTCACAGGTGGCGCTCGCATTTGCTGATGGACACAGGCGTCCGCGGGCATGGCCAGGGTGGGATGCCCTTGAGGAGAGGGAGAGGAGGAGAGGGAGGAGAGCGCCAGGGCCCAGAAGTGGCGCTGTTTATATAAGCCCTGGTCGCACCTAAGTGACATGTCAATACACCAATTGGCTGCTCACTCTTTACCCTGGCTGATGACTCCGGCCCAGTGTGCTTAGTGTGCTTACGCAATTTGTGCAACCTGCGCCTGCGTACTGGAGGTGTTTTTTTTACAGTTTTGAGGGCAACATGTCAGCGCCACCTAGTGTCATCTGAGTCTCAGCTCTCCACATCCCCCTTTTGTTTTAATAAATGAAAACTGCCTTAAAGCCTATAAGCGTGGCACAAGAGAGCCCTAAGCTCGATCAAGGGAGCTCCTTCTTTGGGGAGTAAGCCATCAAGAGCTTTAGATTACTTCCTTACCCCACCAGGTGCAATGGAGACAAGTCCTCTGGGTGCAGGGGCTAAGGGAGAAGATTAAAAAAGGAGGTGACACCCATTCCCGTGCAATGGAATAAAATTCCAGGGAGTGCAAGGGCTGTCATCCTCCTATCTAGGTACCATAGCGGCTTAGGCAAAGGCAACATTGACTTGGATCACTCATCAACTCAGGGCAATGGGTAAAACCCCTGACGTGCATCAACTGAGTGTCACAGTCTGTTTTAATTTTTTAACATGGATAACCAAATTTTGGGAGATGATCCTTGTTTCAAGGCCACAAGTGTTTGTGCGATCGCGACCTAGTTACCTTTATATTGGGTATTGAGTTTGCAGAACAACCAGAGTAAAAACACTAAGCCACAACATAGTGCTGCACTAAACATTCCAACCCCCACCCAATCTTAAAGTAAGAAAAGGCAGAAGAAACCCAGGGTAATAAGCCATCTGTGGGCGATGAATCCACTCGAGTAGAATTAGTGGTCATCCTCGCCTCCCTTGACTCTTCAAGTGGTAGCAGGTGTATCTGTTGAAAGATCATCTTCAGCTGTCACCAGCTTTCACGTGAGGCGCTCCGGTACCCAGAATGGATTGTTTTCTTCTTGTGGGAAAACACAGACAGCTCCCCTGGATCTTATTAAGATAGGATCCGGGCCTTTCCATTGACCAGTTAAGACATCCTTCCATTTGATCATTTCCTTGGGCCTATTAGGCCCTATGCTATGCGATCAGCCCTTGAATAGCCTTGACTGTCCAAATTCAAAAAATAGAGTGTGAAGAGTGCCAAGGAAACGGTCACTCGTGGCACTGAGGGCAGAGCCTCCTGGACTCTCCCTTTTGTTTTATTAAGTAGGATTTTAGGGTGCGTTGAGCATGGTTAATAATACCCTGACTTTGAGGGTTATATGGGAGATAACATTTTCAGTTTTCCTGTATTCCTAATTGAGCGAGCAACACACATGTGATTCCGTTTAAAAGTAGTGCTTTGCTTTTCTGTTCTTTCGTTGGAAACTTGTTCCTTTCAGGAACAAGTTAGGGTTATGGTTAGGGTTAGGGTTTGTGGGGTTAGGGTTAAGGGTTAGGGCTTAGGGTTAGGGTTAGTGTTAGGGTTAGGGTTAGGGTTAGGGTTAGAGGGTTAGGGTTAGGGGGTTAGGGTTGGGGTTAGGCTTGGGGTTGGGGTTGCTGTTGGGGTTTGGGTTAGGGTTAGGTTTACGGTTAGGATTAGTGTTAGCGTTAGGTTTAGGTTTAGGATTAGGGTCAGGGGTTAGGAGTTAGGGTTAGGGTTAAGGTTCGTGTTAGGGTTAGGGTTAGGTGTTAGGGGTTAGGGTTAGGGTTAGGGTTAGGGTTAGGGTTAGGGGTTAGTGTTAGGGTTAGGGTTAGGTTTAGGGTTAGGGTTAGGGTTAGGGGGTCAGGGTCAGGGGTCAGATTCAGGGTCAGCGTCAGGTTTAGGGTGGGTTAGGTTTAGGGTTAGGGGTCAGGGTCAGGGTTAGGAGTTAAAGTCAGGGTTAGGGTTAGGGTTAGGGTGTTAGGGTTAGGGTTAGGGTTAGGGGTTAGGGTTAGGGTTAGGAGTTAGGTGTTAGGGTTAGGGTTAGGGTTAGGGGTTAGGGTTAGGGTTAGTGTTAGGTTTAGGGTTAGGGTAAGGTTTAGGGCTCAAGGTCAGGGTCAGGGTCAGGGTTAGGCGGGGTTAGGGTTAGGGTTAGGGGTTAGGGTCAGGGTTAGGGGTTAAAGTTAGGGTTAGGCTTAGGGGGTTAGGTTTAGGTTTTGGGTTACGGTAAGCATCAGGGTCAGATTCAGGGTCAGGTTTAGGGTTAGGGCTAGGGCTAGAGCTAGGGCTGGGGCTGAGGATGGGGCTGGTGGCTAGGGCTGGAGATAGGTGGCCTGGGGGCTAGGGCTAGGGCTAGGGTGCTAGGAGGCTAGGGCTGGGGCTGGGGGCTAGGGGACTAGGGCTAGGGGTCTAGGGCTAGGGGCTAGGGGGCTAGGGCTGGGACTAGGACTAGGAATAGGGCTAGGGGGATAGGGCTATGGCTAGTGGGCTAGTTCTAGGGGGCTAGGGGACTAGGTGGCTAGGGCTAGGGCTAGGGGGCTAGGGCTGGGGCTAGGGGGCTAGGGCTAGGGGGGCTAGGGCTAGGGCTGAACCTAGGAGGCTAGTGGGCTATGGCTGGGGTTGGGGCTGGGGCTAGGGATGGGGGCTGGGGGCTAGTGCTGGGGGCTTGGGCTGGGGCTAGGGGAATAGTGCTAGGGGGCTAGGACTAGGGCTAGGACTAGGGGGCTAGGGCTAGGGGGCAAGGGGCTAGGTGGCTAGGAGGCTAGGGCTAGGGGGCTAGGGCAAGGGGGTTGGGCTAGCGGGCTAGGGATAGGGGGCTAGGTCTAGGGTTAGGGTTAGGGGTTAGGGTTAGGGTTAGGGGGTCAAGGGTTAGGGTCAAGGGTCAGGGCCAGCGTCAGGGTCAGAGCCAGGACCAGGGCCAGGGTAAGGGCTGAAAGGGCCAGGACCAGGGCTGCCAGGGCCAGGGCCAGGGCTGTCAGGGTCAGGGTCAATGCTGACAAGGTCAGGGTCAGGGCTGTCAGGGTTAGGGTTAGGGTTAGGGGCTAGGGGTTAGGGTTAAGGGGTAGGGTTAGGGGTAAAAGGTTAGGGTCAAGGGTCAAGCGCCAGTGCCAGGGACAGGGCTGCCAGGGCCAGGGTCAGGGCCAGGGAGAGGGCCGCAAGGGCTGCCAGGGCCAGGGCCGTCAGGGCTATCAGGGCCAGGGCCAGGGCTGCCAGGGCCAGGGCTGTCAGGGCCAGAGCCAGGGCTGTCAGGGCCAAGGCAGAGGCTGTCAGGGTTAGGGTCAATGCTGACAAGGTCAGGGTCAGGGCTGTCAGGGTTAGGGTTAGGGTTAGGGGTTAGGGGTTAGGGTTAAGGGGTAGGGTTAGGGGGTAAAAGGTTAGGGTCAAGGGTCAAGCGCCATGGCCAGGGCCAGGGCTGTCAGGGCCAGGGCCAGGGCTGTCTGGGTCAGGGCCAGGTCTGTCAGGGTATTGGAAGCCTCCTGACTCTCTCGCCAGCAGAAACACACGCGAGCACAAGGGTCCTTCCGCAACAAGCCTTTATTACAGTCCATCAATGAAAGGAGGAGAGGAGAGTGGGCCCGGCCACCTCGCGGGCGCGGGCGGCGCTCGCATTGGCCAAAGGACATAGAAGCGTCACGCGGGCCACGGCCATGGCAGGGAAGCCCCGGGCGGGGAGAGGGGGAGGAGGAGAGGAGGAAGCGCCAGGGCCCAGAAGTGGCACTGTTTATATAAGCCCTGGTGGCACCTAAGTGACTTGTCAATACCCTGATTGCCTGCTCACTCTTTAACCCGCCTGATGACTCGGGCCCAGCGTGTAAGCTTGCTTAGGCAATTTTTAACCAGCATGTGTACTGGAGATTTTTTTACAGTTTTGAGGGCAAAATGTCAGCGCCACCTAGTGGCAACTGAGTCTCAGCTCTCCACATCCCCCTTTTGTTTAAATAAATGAAAACTGCCTTAAAGCCTTTAAGCGTGGCACAAAGAGCACTAAGCTCGATCAGCGAGCTCCTTCTTTGGGAGTAAGCGATCAAGAGCTTTAGATTAATTCCTTACCCCACCAGGTGCAATGGAGACAAGTCATCTGGGTGCAGGGGCTAGGGGAAGATTAAAAAAGGAGGTGACACCCATTCCCGTGCAATGGAATAAAATTCCAGGGAGTGCAAGGGCTGTCATCCTCCTATCTAAATACCATAGCCAGGCAGGCAAAGGCAACATTGACTTGGATCACTCATCAACTCAGGGCAATGGGTAAAACCCCTGAGGTGCATCAACTGAGTGTCACTGTCTGTTTTAATTTTTAACATGGATAACCAAATTTTGGGAGATGATCCTTGTTTCAAGGCAAGTGTTTTTAGCGATTGCGACCTAGTCACGTTTATGTTGGGTATTGAGTTTGCAGAACAACCAGAGTAAAAACACTAAGCCCCAACCTAGTGCTACACCAAACATTTCAACCCCACCCAATCTTAAAGTAAGAAAAGGCAGAAGTAACCCAGGGTAATAAGCCATCTGTGGGCGATGAATCCACTCGAGTAGAATTAGTGGTCATCCCCCCGCCCTTGACTCTTCAAGTGGTAGCAGGTGTATCTGTGGAAAGATCATCTTCAGCTGTCACCAGCTTTCACGTGGCGCTCGGTACCCAGAATGGATTGTTTTTCTTCCTGTGGGAAAACACAGACAGCTCCCTGGATCTTATTAAGATAGAATCATTGACCAGTTAAGACATCCTTCCATTTGATCATTTCCTTGGGCCTATTAGGCCCTAAGCAGTGGCGATCAGCCGCTTGAATAGCCTTGACTGTCCAAATTCAAAAAATTGAGTGTGAAGAGTGCCAAGAAGCGGTCACTCGTGGCACTGAGGCAGAGCCTCCTGGACTCTCCCTTTTGTTTTATTAAGTAGGATTTTAGGGTGCGGTGAGCATGTTTAATAATACCCTGACTTTGAGGGTTATATGGGAGACCCGTTAGATGGGTCACTTTTATTGGATGACAAAACTGTCCAAATTTTTGAGAAGTATAGGCCGGCCCATTGTCAGTTTTTAGAATTTTGGGCTTTCCCCAGGCACTGCATGCCTCTAGGCAATGTTGAATAACATGGGCTGCCTTTTCTCCAGGCAGGGGAGAAGCAAACACAACTCCAGAGCAAGTATCAACAGAAACATGCAAATATTGAATTTTACCAAACAATGAAATGTGAGTAACATCCATCTGCCACACTTGTAGTGGACGGATTCCTCTGGGATTAATCCCAACATGAGGCATAGGTAAGAACTGACAACAATTTTGACATTGGGTAACAATATCTCTAGCGTCTTTTCTAGTATGTCAAATTGATGACACAATGTCTCAGCTGTAACATGAAAACTTTTATGAAACTCCTTGGCCAATTCTAAATTTGAATTAATTTTAGGGTTAGGGCTAGGGTTAGGTGTTAGGGGTTAGGGTTGGGGTTAGGGTTAGGATTTCAGTTAGGGTTAGGGTTAGAGGGTTACGGTTAGGGTTAGAGGGTGAGTTTTAGGGTTAGGGTTAGGGTTAGGGGGGTTAGGGTTAGGGTTAGGGTTATGGTTATGGTTAGGGTTAGAGGGTTAGTGTTAGGGTTAGAGGGTTAGGGTCAGGGTTAGAGGGTTAGGGTTAGTGTTAGGGTTAGGGTTAGGTTGGGGTTAGGGTTGGGGTTGGGGTTGGGGTTGGGGTTTGGAGTTTGTGTTAGGGTTAGGTTTACAGTTAGGGTTAGTGTTAGGGTTAGGATTAGGGTCAGGGGGTTTAGGGGTTAGGGGTTAGGGTTAGGGTTAGGGTTAGGGTTAGGGTTAGGGGTTAGGGGTTAGGGTTAGGGTTAGGGTTAGGGTGGTTAGGGTTAGGGTTAGGTTTAGGTTTAGGGTTAGGGTTAGGGGGGGTCAGGGTCAGGGTCAGGGTCAGGGTTAGGGGGGGTTAGGGAGAGGGCGTTAGGTTTAGGGTTAGGGTTAGGGTCAGGGTCAGATTCAGGGTCAGGGTTACGGTTAGGGTTAGGGCTAAGGCTAGGGCTGGGCCTGGGGCTGGGGCTGGAGGCTAGGGCTGGAGCTAGGGGGCTAGGGCGCTAGTGCTAGGGCTAGGGTGTTAGGAGGCTAGGGCTGGGGCTACGGGACTGGGGACTAGGGCTGGGGTCTAGGGCTGGGGCTGGGAGGCTAGGGCATGGGCTGGAGTCTAGGACTAGGGCTGGGGGCTAGGGCTATGGCTGGGGGGCTGGGGCTTGGGGGGCTGGGAATGGGGGGCTAGTTCTGGGGCTGGGGGGCTAGGGCTGGGGCTAGGGGGATAGGACTAGGGGGCTAGGGCTAGGGCTTAGCCTATGGGGCTAGGGGCTAGGGCTGGGGTTCGGCTAGGGCTAGGGATGAGGGGCTATGGCTAGTGCTAGGGGGCTTGGGCTGGGGCTAGGGGAATAGTGCTAGGGGGCTAAGACTAGGGCTAGGAATAGGGGGCTAGGCCTAGGGGGGCTAGGGGGCTAGGTGGCTAGGAGGCTAGGGCTAGGGGGCTAGGGCTAGGGCTAGGGGGCTAGGGCAAGTGGGTTGGGCTAGCGGGCTAGGGCTAGGGGGCTAGGGCTAGGTTTAGGGTTAGGGGTTATGGTTATGGTTAGGGGGTCAAGGGTTTGGGTCAAGGGTCAGGGCAAGGGTCAGGGTCAGGGCCAGGATCAGGGCCGCCAGGGCCAGGGTCAGGGCTGCCAGGGCCAGGACCAGGGCTGCCAGGGCCAGGACCAGGGCTGTCAGGGCCAGGGCCAGGGCTGTCAGGTTCAGGACCAGGGTTGTCAGGGTCAGGGTCAGTGCTGTCAGGGTCAGGGTCAGGGCTGTCAGGGTTAAGGTTAGGGATAGGGTTAGGGGTTAGGGGTTAGGATTAGGGTTAGAGTTAGGGTTAGGGTTAGGGTTAGGTTTAGGGTTAGGGTTAGGGTTAGGGGTCAGGGTCAGGGTCAGGGTTTGGGGTTTAGTTTTAGGGTTAGGGGTTAGGGTCAGGGTTAGGGGTTAAAGTCAGGGTTAGGGTTAGTGTTAGGGGTTTAGGGTTAGGGTTAGGGTTAGGGGGTTAGAGTTAGGGTTTGGTTTAGGGTTAGGGTCAGGGTCAGGGTCCGGGTCAGGGTTAGGGTTAGGGCTCGGGCTAGGGCTGGGGCTGGGGTTGGAGGCTAGGGCTGGAGCTAGGGGCCTAGGGGGCTAGGTCTCGGGCTGGGGGCTTGGAGGCTAGGGCTGGGGCTAGGGGGATAGGGGACTAGGGCTAGGGGGCTAGGGTTAGGGGCAAAGGGGCTGGGGCTGGGGCTGGGGCTAGGACTAGGACTAGGGCTAGGCGGCTATGGCTATGGCTTGGGGGGCTTGGGCTAGGGGTCTGGGGACTAGGGGGCTAGGGCTAGGGATAGGGGGCTAGGGATTGGGCTAATGGGATAGGGCTAGGGAGCTAGGGCTAGGTTTGATACTAGGGGCCTAGGGGGCTAGGGCTGGGGCTAGGGCTAGCGCTAGGGCTAGGGGGCTAGGGCTAGGGCTAGGGGGCTAGGGCTGGGGCTAGGGGTCTAGTGCTAGGGGACTAGGACTAGGGCTAGGACTAGGGGGCTAGGGCTAGGGGTGCTAGGCGGCTAGGGGGCTAGGAGGCTAGACTAGGGGGCTAGGGATTGGGCAAGGGGGCTAGGGCAAGGGGCTTGGGCTAGCAGGCTAGGGCTAGGGGGCTAAGGCTAGGGTTAGGTTTAGGGGTTAGGGTTAGGGTTAGGGGGTCAAGGTTTAGGGTCAAAGGTCAGGGCCAGGGTCAGGGTCAGGGCCAGGGCTGTCAGGGCCAAGGCCAGGGCTGTCAGGGTCAGGGCCAGGGCTGTCAGGGTTAGGGTTAGGGTTAGGGGTTAGGGTTAGGTGTTAGGGTTAGTGGGTCAAAGGTTAGGGTCAAGGGTCAAGGGCCAGGGCCAGGGATGCCAGGGCCAGTGCCAGGGCCAGGGAGAGGGCCGCAATTGCTGACAGGGTCAGGGCCGTCAGGGCTATCAGGGCCACGGCCAGGGCTGCCAGGGCCAGGGCTGTCAGAGTCAGGGCCAGGGCTGTCATGATCAGGGCCATGGCTGTCACGGCCAGGGCCAGGGCTAAAACGGCCAGGGCCAGGGCTGTCAGGGCCAGGGCCAGGGCTGTCAGGGTCAGGGCCAGGTCTGTCAGGGTGTTGGAATCCGTGTGATTTTCTCGCCGGCAGAAACGCACCCGGGTACAAGGGTCCTTACGCAACAAGCCTTTATTACAGTCAATTGATGAAAGGAGGAGAGTAGAGCGGGCCTGGCCACCTCGCGGGCGCGGGCGGCATTCGCATTGGCCAACGGACACCGCGGCGTCCCGCGGGCCGTGGCCAGGGCGGGCAAGCACCGGGCAGGGAGAGGGGGAGGAGGAGAGGGAGGAGAGCGCCAGGGCCCAGAAGTGGCGCTGTTTATATAAGCCCTGGTCGCACCTAAGTGACTTGTCAATACCCTGATTGGCTTTACCCCGCCTGATGACTTGGGCCCAGCGTGCTTAGCTTGCTTACGCAATTTGCGAAATCCGTGCATGTGTACTGGAGGGTTTTTTTTTACAGTTTTGAGGGCAAAATGTCAGCGCCACCTAGTGGCATCAGAGTCTCAGCTCTCCACATCCCCCTTTTGTTTTAATAAATGAAAACTGCCTTAAAGCCTATAAGCGTGGCACAAGAGAGCCCTAAGCTCGATCAAGCGAGTTCCTTCTTTGGGGAGTAAGCGATCAAGAGCTTTAGATTACTTCCTTACCCCACCAGGTGCAATGGAGACAAGTCCTCTGGGTGCAGGGGCTAAGGGGAGAAGATTAAAAAAGGAGGTGACACCCATTCCGTGCAATGGAATAAAATTGCAGGGATTGCAAGGGCTGTCATCCTCCTTTCTAGGTACCATAGCCGCTTAGGCAAAGGCAACATTGACTTGGATCACTCATCGACTCAGGGCAATGGGTAAAACCCCTGAGGTGCATCGACTGAGTGTCACAGTCTGTTTTAATTTTTAACATGGATAACCAAATTTTTGGGAGATGATCCTTGTTTCAAGGCCACAAGTGTTTGTGATCTCGACCTAGTCACGTTTATGTTGGGTATTGAGTTTGCAGAACAACCAGAGTAAAAACACTAAGCCCCAACCTAGTGCTGCACCAAACATTCCAACCCCCACCCAATCTTAAAGTGAGAAAAGGCAGAAGTAACCCAGGGTAATAAGCCATCTGTGGGCGATGAATCCACTCGAGTAGAATTAGTGGTCATCCTTGCAGCCCTTGACTCTTCAAGTGGTAGCAGGTGTATCTGTGGAAATATCATCTTCAGCTGTCACCAGCTTTCGCGTGTTCTTTTCGTGTTCTTTCTATGGAAACTTGTTTCTGTGCTTTTGTGCCATACAGTGCGAGATGACACTTTTCAGTTTTCCTGTATTCCTAATTGAGTGAGCAACACAATTGTGATTCTGTTTAAATGTAGTGCTTTTCAGTTTTCCTGTATTCCTCATTGAGCAAGTGATACACATGTGATTTAGTTTACAAAGTAGTGCTTTGCGTTTATGTTCTTTCGTTGGAAACTTGTTCCTGTTAGGAACAAGTTAGCTTTATTGTTAAGGTTAGGGTTAGGGTTAGTGTAGGGTTAGGTTTTTGGGTTAGGGTTAGGGTTCTGATTTCAGTTAGGGTTAGCGTTTTTGGGTTATCGTTAGGGTTAGTGTTAGGGAGTTAGGGTTAGGGTTATATCACTTTTCAGTTTTCCTTTTATAATAATTGAACGGGCGACACATATGTGAATTAGTTTACAAAGTTGTGCTTTGCATTTCTGTTCATTTGATGGAAACTTGTTTCTGTGCAGGACAGTTCGAGATAACACTTTTCAGTTTTCCTGTATTCCTAGTGGACACATAACACACATGTTATTCCATTTAAAAGTAGTGCTTTGCTTTTCTGTTCTTCCGTTGGAAACTTCTTCCTGTGCTGTACACTGCGATATATCACATTTCAGTTTTCCTGTATTCCTGATTGAGCGAGCAACACACATGTGACTTAGTTTACGAAGTAGTGCTTTGCGCTTCTGTTCTTCTGTTGGAAACTTGTCTCTGTACTGTACAGTGTGATATATCACTTTTCAGTTTACCTGTATTCCTAATTGAGCGAGTGACACACATGTGATTCCATTTAAAAGTAGTCTTTGCTTTTCTGTTCTTTCGTTTGAAATTTGTTCCTGTGCTGTACAGTGTGATATATCACTTTTCAGGTTTCCTATATTCCTAATTGAGCGAGTGACACAAATGTGATTCAGTTTCCAAAGTAGTGCTTTGCGTTTATGTTCTTTTGTTGGAAACTTGTTCCTGTTAGGAACAAGGTAGCGTTAGGGTTAGTGTTAGGGTTATGTTTAGGGTTAGGGTTGGGGTTAGGGGTTAGTTTTATGGTTAGGTTTAGGATTAGGATTAGGGTTAGGGTGAGGGTTATATGACTTTTCAGTTTTCCTTTTTATAATAATTGAACATGCGACACATATGTGAATTAGTTTACTAAGTTGTGCTTTGCGTTTCTGTTCTTTAGATGGAAACTTGATTCTGTGCTGTACAGTGCGATATATCACTTTTCAGTTTTCCTGTATTCCTAATTGAAGGAGAAACACACATGTGATTTAGTTTACAAATTAGTGCTTTGCGTTTCTGTTCTTCTGTTGGAAACTTATTTCTGTGTTGTCCAGTGCGTTATATCACTTTTCAGTTTTCCTGTTATAATAATTGAACGGGCAACACGTATGTGAATTAGTTTACAAAGTTGTGTTTTGTGTTTCTGTCCTTTCATTGAAAACTTGTTTTTTTGCCATACAATTCGATATATCACTTTTCAGTTTTGCTGTATTCCTAATTGAGCGAACAACACACATGTGATTTAGTTTACAATGTAGTGCTTTGCTTTTCTGTTCTTTCGTTCGAAACCTGTTCCTCTGCTGTACAGAGCGATATATCACTTTTCAGTTTTCCTGTATTCATAATTGAGCGAGCGACACACATGTAATTTTGTTTACAAATTAGTACTTTGTAGGAACAAGTTACGTTTAGGGTTAGGGTTAGGGTTATCGTCAGGGTTAGTGTTAGGGGGTAGGGTTAGTGTTAGGTAAAGGTTAGGGTTATATCACTTTTCTGTTTTCCTGTTATAATAATTGAACAGGCGACACGTATGTGAATTAGTTTACAAAGTTGTGCTTTTTGTTTCTGTTCTTTCAATGAAAACTTGTTTCTTTGCAGTACAGTTCAATACATCACTTTTCAGTTTTCCTATATTCCTAATTCAGCGAGCGACACACATGTGATTTACTTTACAAAGTAGTGCTTTGCGTTTCTGTTCTTGTGTTAGAAACTTGTTTCTGTGCTGTAAAGTGTGATATATCACTTTTATTTTTCCTGTTATAATAATTGAGCAGGACACGCATGTGAAGTAGTTTACAATGTTGTGCTTTTCATTTCTGTTCTTTCATTTTTTTAACCACGTTTATAGCAGCTTTATTTGTAATAGCCGGAACCTGGAAACAACCCAGATGTCCATCAATGGAGGAATGGGTACAGAAATTGTGGTATTTTTATAAAATGGAATACTACTCAGCAATGAGAAAGGAGGAAATCATGAAATTTGCAGGCAAATGGTGGGATCTAGAAAAGATCATTCTGAGGGAAATAACTCATATTTTTTAATGTTTCATATTTTTAAAATTAATCTACCTTATGCAGTCACTGGCTACAACCATTCAATACTTTTGAGATGTGTTCTCATTTTAACTTTTCATTCTCTAATTTATCCCTTAAATGAATCAAATTTACAAGTCAGATTGAAAACAATTTTCCCGAAGCCTGCCTCTAGCATTCTTATCTCATTATCATACCTATTTTACATGCTGTCACTACAATTTTCTCAAAGCCTAACTCTGTCATGTTAATATTTATTAATACATGCAGATCATCATGAAAATCTGAGTAGGTGAAATACATATTTTCATATTCCACTAATAATATTATTTTACTTCATATATATTTACTGAAATATAGATACACATGTTTGCATTATATATATATATATATATATATATATATATATATATATATATATATATATCTTGTCACAATGCCATGTAATTATGAGTATACTGGGCAGTGATCTAAAGTACTCAAATTTTAAGTTCTGAAACTAAGTTGGATATAACTTTACCATCCTGTGTAACAACTCCAAATATGAAATTATAGTATTGGAGTATCCATGGCTCATTGTAAGAGGGTCAGAGCATAGTAGTATTATCTATGTGTTTGATATCAACATCTAAAAATGGAAAGCTATGCTTCTGATTGGTTGTGTTTCTATTCATTCACTTAACTCACATTTATTAAAATTTGACAGTGAATAATGTCAATATTTTAACCTTACCAAGTAAAATATTTTTAAAATCTTCTGGAACTTATTAGAAGATCATAATATGCTACATAGAAAATTTTAGATGACAATGTGGGTTTTGCATTTTAGTCTGTTATATGATGGTTTATATTTATTGAATTATATACATTGAATTATCCCTAAATTTCTCAGATGAAGCCTATTTGATCATTATGGTTGAAGTTTTTGATGTGTTTCTGAATTTTTTTTATCTTTTATTTTTTTTTTTTTCAATGCAGTTTATTCAGGAACCTTGAACAATCTCTGACCCTGGGGAAAGCCAGCCCACTTTAAATAGCCTCTGGGTAGCCAACCCCAGCATGCCACGTGGGCAATGCAGATAGGTCCACATACATGGAAGCAAGCCAGATCCTCAGCCTTAGCCAAATGTGGAGTTGTTTGTGACAGAGAGCACTCACTATCCGGAAGGTGGAAGGCGGAAACCAGCTCCATCTTTCAGGCGCGGCATTATGCAGCTCTATACAGTTCCCCCTTTTTGTTTTGGACGCATCAGGAAAGAGTAGAGGTCTGATCTCTGATATTAGAAATAAATTGGGACTTTGTACTGATGTTCATTTAGGTGTCATCCACCCAAAGAGCATCAGACCCGTCCGATACCTTTTTCTCAGAGGCGGGACCTGGGGCATCAACCCGCATGCAATCAGACATGCTCTTCTCTGGGTCCAAGGCGGCTGACCCTGAGTGCAGTGCTTAGCCTCGCATCCTGAGCATAACATTTTAGCTTTTGATGGTAGCCAACCATGCTTGGGGAAACTGTCCTGCTTCAATGGCTGTAAAGGCCTGAATGGTCATGGCTGCATTACGTTGTTGTGAAACTCTAATCTTGCATATATACCACAGGCAAATGAAGGTGACCAACACCAGAAGGCCTGCTAACGCTCCCATGCCCTCCCATTCCTTCAGATGATTCATGGCTGCAGCAATCCATGATGATAATCCTGTGGCTAGTACTGCGTCCACTCTGGTAGAATTTACCATGACAATGGCCACTCTCAGCTGGTCCATCGTAGTATCAATTCTCAGTCAATTACGAAAAAATATAGCTTGACAAATGTTTAGACAGATTTGCAGCACAGGGAAAATTCTCATGTTGTATGTTAGTGACACAAAGTCCAGCATACTTTCATTGACAGCCAAGTTGAGCAATTTGCCATAGGGTATCAATTTGCTCCTGCACAAGGTCAAACCTCTGATTGAATACCATCAAACCTCCATTTAGTTGAGCATTAATTCCTTTTTGTACATCTAAGGCATGAGCTACATTGGCTAAAAGGTTATTCAGGGTCTGAGTAGTCTGCCCAGTATGACTCATGGCTAATGCCGTGGTGGTAGCTCCAACAGCTGCCAATGAGATGGCAGTAACAATGGCAGCTGTAATTCCAAAATCCCTTTTCTGTCTGAAGATAGTAATAGCGTGAGGGCATCAATGGGCACAGGCACCCAGCGAGGCTTGCTTTTTTTGCGCAATGCTGTAATGCTAGTAAATTTACTAGCTGGTTACTCACATGCGTTATATCTCTTTTCAGTTTTCTGTATTCCTAATTGAGCGAGTGGCACACATGTGATTTAGTTTACAAAGTAGTGCTTTGCCTTTCTGTTCTTTCATTGGAAACTTGTTCCTGTTAGGAACAAGTTAGGGTTAGGATTAGGATTAGGGTTTGGGTTAGGGTTAGTGTTAGGGTTAGGGTTAGGGTTAGGGTCTTAGGGTTAGGGTTAGGGTTATATCACTTTTCAGTTTTCCTGTTATAATAATTGAACAAGCGACACGAATGTGAATTAGTTTACAAAGTTGTGCTTTGCGTTTCTGTTCTTTCGATGAAAAATCGTTTCTATGACATACATTTCAATTTATCACTTTTCAGTTTCCCTGTATTCCTAACTGAGTGAGCGACACACATGTGATTTAGTTTACAAAGTAGTGCTTTGCGTTTCTGTTCTTCTGTTGGAAACTTGTTCCTGTGCTGTACAGTGTGATATATCACTTTTCAGGTTTCCTATATTCCTAATTGAGCGAGTGACACACATGTGATTCAGTTTCCAAAGTAGTGCTTTGCGTTTATGTTCTTTTGTTGGAAACTTGTTCCTGTTAGGAACAAGGTAGCGTTAGGGTTAGTGTTAGGGTTATGTTTAGGGTTAGGGTTGGGGTTAGGGGTTAGGTTTATGGTTAGGTTTAGGATTAGGATTAGGGTTAGGGTGAGGTTTATATGACTTTTGAGTTTTCCTTTTTATAATAATTTAACATGCTACACATATGTGAATTAGTTTACTAATTTGTGCTTTGCGTTTCTGTTCTTTAGATGGAAACTTGATTCTGTGCTGTACAGTGCGATATATCACTTTTCAGTTTTCCTGTATTCCTAATTGAAGGAGAAACACACATGTGATTTAGTTTACAAATTAGTGCTTTGCGTTTCTGTTCTTCTGTTGGAAACTTATTTCTGTGTTGTCCAGTGCGTTATATCACTTTTCAGTTTTCCTGTTATAATAATTGAACAGGCAACACGTATGTGAATTAGTTTACAAAGTTGTGCTTTGTGTTTCTGTCCTTTCATTGAAAACTTGTTTTTTTGCCATACAATTCGATATGTCACTTTTCAGTTTTGCTGTATTCCTAATTGAGCGAGCAACACACATGTGATTTAGTTTACAATGTAGTGCTTTGCTTTTCTGTTCTTTCGTTCGAAACCTGTTCCTGTGCTGTACAGTGTGATATATCACTTTTCAGTTTTCCTGTATTCATAATTGAGCAAGTGACACACATGTAATTTTGTTTACAAATTATTACTTTGTAGGAACAAGTTACGTTTAGGGTTAGGGTTAGGGTTATCGTCATGGTTAGTGTTAGGGGGTAGGGTTAGTGTTAGGTAAAGGTTAGGGTTATATCACTTTTCTGTTTTCCTGTTATAATAATTGAACAGGCGACACATATGTGAATTAGTTTACAAAGTTGTGCTTTGCGTTTCTCTTCTTCTGATGGAAACTTGTTTCTGTGCCATACAGTCTTGAGATAACACTTTTCAGTTTTCCTGTATTCCTAATGGGCGGCGACACACATGTGATTTAGTTTAAAAAGTAGTGCTTTGCGTTTCTGTTCTTTCCTTAGGAACAAAGTTAGGGTTAGGGTTAGGGTTAGGGTTAGGGTTAGGGTTATGTTTAGGGTTGGGGTTGGGGTTATGGTTAGGGTTAGGGTTAGGGTTAGGGTTAGGGTTAGGGTTAGGTTTAGGGTTTTGGTTATGGTTAGGGGTTAGGGTTACAGGGTTAGGGTTACAGGGTTAGGGTTAGGGTTAGGGTTAGGGTTAGGGCTTAGGGTACAGTGTGATATATCACTATTTAGTTTTCCTTTTATCATAACTGAGCAGGAAACACTTATGTGAATTAGTTTACAAAGCTGTGCTTTGCGTTTCTATTCTTTCGATGGAAACTTGTTTCAGTTCCGTACAGTGCCAGATAACACTTTTCAGATTTCCTGTATTCCTAATTGAGCGAGCAACACACATGTGATTCCATTTAAATGTAGTGCTTTGCTTTTCAGTTCTTTTGTTGAAACTTGTTCCTGTGGTGTACAGTGCATTATATCACTTTTAAGTTTTCCTGTATTCCTAATTGGCGAGTGGCACACATGTGATTTAGTTTACAAAGTAGTGCTTTCCGTTTATGTTCTTTCATTGGAAACTTGTTCCTGTTAGGAACAAGTTTGGGTTAAATAGTTTAGGTTTAGGGTTAGGGTTAGGGTTAGGGGCTTAGGGTTAGGGATAGGGTTATATCACTTTTCAGTTTTCCTGTTATAATAATTGAACAGTCGACACTTATGTGAATTAGTTTGCAAAGTTGTGCTTTGTGTTTCTGTTCTTTCGATGAAAACTTGTTTTTTTGCAATACTTTTCAATATATCACTTTTCAGATTTCCTGTATTCGTAATTGAGCTAGCGACACACATGTGATTTTGTTTAAAAAGAAGAGCTTTGCGTTTCTGTTCTTTTTTTGGAAACTTTTTCAGTGCTGTACAGTGTGATATATCACTATTTAGTTTTCCTTTTATCATAACTGAACGGGAAACACTTATGTGAATTAGTTTACAAAGCTGTGCTTTGCGTTTCTGTTCTTTCGATGGAAACTTGTTTCTGTTCCGTACAGTGCCAGATAAGACTTTTCAGTTTTCCTGTATTCCTAATTGAGCAAGCAACACACATGTGATTCCATTTAAAAGTTGTGGTTTGCTTTTCTGTTCATTCATTGCAAACTTCTTTCTGTGCTCTAAAGTGGAAGATATCACTTTTCAGTTTTCTTGTATTCCTAATTGTGCAGGGGACACACAGGTTACGTAGTTTACAAAGTTGTGCTTTACATTTCTGTTCTTTCGTTGGAAACTTGTTAGTGTGAGGTACAATGCAAGATATCACTTTTCAGTTTTCCTGTATTCCTAATTGAACGGGTGACACACATGTGATTTAGTTTCCAAAGTTGTGCTTTGTGTTTCTGTTTTTTATTGGAAACTTCTTTCTCTGCTCTAAAGTGGGAGATATCACTTATCAGTTTTCCTGTATTCCTATTAGTGCAGGCGACACACATGTTACTTAGATTACAAAGTTATTCTTTACATTTCTGTACTTTCGTTGGAAATTTCTTTCTGTGCTCTCAAGTGGGAGATCTCACTTTCCAGTTTTCTGTATTCCTAATGGAGCAGGCGACACAAATGTGATTTAGTTTACAAAGTTTTGCTTTGGCTTTCTATTCTTTTATTTGGAAACTTGTTTCTGTGCACTACTGTGGAGATATCACATTTCAGTTTTCCTGTATTCCTAATTGAGAGGGCTATATACATGTTACTTAGTATACAAAGTTGTGCTTTGCCTTTCTGTTCTTTTGTGGGAAACTTTTGTTTTCTGTGAGCAGGTACAGATGTGATTTATAGCTCTGCTTTGTGTTTATATTTTTCAGTTTTCCTGTATTCCTAATTCAATGGGAGACACACATGTGATTTAGTTTCCAAAGTTGTGCTTTCGTTGAAACTTCTTTCCTTTCTGTTCTTTCATTGGAAACCTTTTCTTTCTTTGATCTAAAGTGGGAGATATCAGTTTCCTTTTCTAAGTTTTTTGTATTCCTAATTGTCAGGAGATATCACACAGTTTGTTGTATTCCCTAATTTTACAAAGTTGTAGTTTACACATTTCTGTTCTTTCATTGGAAACTTGTTTCTTTGAGGTAAAGTCGAGATATCATTTTCAGTTTTCATGTAATCCTAATTGAACTGGCGACACACATGTGATTTAGTTACCAAAGTTGTGCTTTGCGTTTCTGTTCTTTCTTTGGAAACTTCTTTCTGTGCTCTAAAGTGGGAGATTTCACTATTCAGTTTTCCTGTATTCCTAAATCAGCAGGGAACACAAATGTTATTTAGTTTACAATCTTGCTTTGCCTTTCTGTTGTATTATTTGGAAACTTGTTTCTGTGTACTAGAGTGGGAGATATCAATTTTGAGTATTCCTGTATTCCTAATTAGCGGGTGTCACACATGTGATTTAGTTTACATAGTTGTGCTTTGCCTTTCTGTTCTTTTGTTGGAAACTTGTTTCTGTGCACTACAGTGGAAGATATCACTTTTCAGTATTCCTATATTCCTAATTGAGTGGGTGACACACATGTGATTTTGTTTACATAGTTGTGCTTCGCTTTTCTGTTCTTTTTTTTGGAAACATGTTTCTGTGCTTTAAAGTTGGAGATATCACTTTTCAGTTTTCCTGTATTCCTAATTGAGCAGGCGACACAAATGTGATTTAGTTTTCAAAGTTGTACTTTGCCTTGCTTTTCTTTCATTGGATACTTCTTTCTATACTCTAAAGTGGAAGATATCACTTTTCAGTTTTCCTGTATTCCTAATTGTGCAGGTGACACACATGTTACTTCTTATACAATGTTGTGCTTAACATTTCTGTTCTTTAGTTGGAAACTTGTTTCTGTGAGGTACAGTGCAAGATATCACTTTTTTGTTTCCCTGTATTCCTAATTGTGCAGGTGACACACATGTGATTTAGTTTCCAAAGTTGTGCTTTGCGTTTCTGTTCTTTCATTGCAAACTTCTTTCTGTGCTCTAAAATGGGAGATATCACTTTTCAGTTTCCCTGTATTCCTAATTGTGCAGGTGACACACATGTAATTTAGTTTCAAAGTTGTGCTTTGTGTTTCTGTTCTTTCATTGGAAACTTCTTCCTCTGCTCTAAAGTGGAGATATCACTTTTCAGTTTTCCTGTATTCCTAATTGAGTAGGCGACACAAATGTGATTTAATTTACAAAGTTGTGCTTTGCGTTTCTGTTCTTTCAATGGAAACTTGTTTCTGTGCCATACAGCGCGAGATAACAATTTTCAGTTTTCCTGTATTCCCAATTGAGCTAGTAACCCCCATGTGATTTAGTTTACACAGTAGTGCTTTGCTTTTCTGTTCTTTCGTTCGAAACTTGTTTCTTTGCTGTACAGTGCGATATATCTCTTTTCAGTTTTCCTGTTATAATAATTGAACAGAAGACACGTATGTGAATTAGGTTACAAAGTTGTGCTTTGTGTTTCTGTTCTTTCGATGGAAACTTGTTTCCATGCCGTACAGTGCAAAATAACACGTTTCAGTTTTCCTGTATTCCTAAGTGAGCGAGCAACACTCATGTGATTCCGTTTAAAAGTAGTCCTTTGCTTTTCTCTTCTTTCCTTCGAAACTTGTTCCTGTGCTGTACAGTGCGATATATCACATTTAAGCTTTCTTGTATTCCTAATTGAGCGAGTAACACACAAGTGATTTAGTTTACAAAGTAGTGCTTTGGTTTATGTTCATTTGTTGGTAACTTGTTCCTGTTAGGAACAAGTTAGGTTTAGGGTTAGGGTTAGGATTAGGGTTAGCGTTAGCGTTATATCACTTTTCAGTTTTCCTGTTATAATAATTGAACAGGCGACACGTATGTGAATTAGTTTCAAAGTTGTGCTTTGTGTTTCTGTTCTTTCGATGAAAACTTGTTTCTTTGCTGTAAAGTTCGATATATCACTTTTCAGCTTTCCTGTACTCCTAATTGAGCGAGTGACACACATGTGATTTTGTTTACAAAGAAGTGCTTTGTGTCACTTTTCTTCTGTTGGAAACTTTTTCTGTGCTGTACAGTGTGATATATCGGGAAACACTTATGTGATATAACACTTATGTGATATATAACACTTATGTGATATATCGGGAAACACTTATGTGAATTATTTTAAATAGTTGTGCTTTGCGTTTCTGTTCTTTCGATTGAAACTTGTTTCTGTGTCTTACAGTCTTGAAATGACACTTTTCAGTTTTCCTCTATTCCTAATTGAGCGAGCAACACACATGTGATTCCGTTTAAAAGTAGTGCTTTGCTTTTCTCTTCTTGTGTTTGAAACTTGTTCCTGTGCTGTACAGTCACGATATATCACTTTTAAGTTTTCCTGTATTCCTAATTGAAGCGAGCAACACACATGTGAATTAATGTACAAAGTAGTGCTTTGCATTTCTGATCTTTGCTTTCGATACTTGTTCCTGTACTGTACAGTGCGATATATCACTTTTCAGCTTTCCTCTTATAATCATTGAATGGGCGGCACGTATGTGAATTAGTTTACAAAGTTTTACTTTCCATTTCTGTTCTTTCAAAGGAAACTTGTTTCTGTGCCTTACAGTCTTGAAATAACACTTTTCAGTTTTCCTGTATTCCTAATTGTGCAAGCGACACACATATGATTCCATTTAAAAGTAGTGCTTTGCTTTTCTGTTCTTTCATTCGAAACTTGTTCCTGTGCTGTACAGTGCGATATATCACTTTTCAGTTTTCCTGTACTCCTAATTGAGCACGTGACACACATGTGATTTAGTTTACAAACTAGTGCTTTGCGTTTATATTCTTTAGTTGGAAACTTGTTCCTGTTAGGAACAAGTTAGGGTTAGGTGAGGTTAAGGTTAGGGTTAGGGTAGGGTTAGGGGGTAGGGTTAGGTTTACAGGTTAGGGTTAGGACTAGGGTTAGGGTTAGGGTGCCGGGGTTAGGGTTAGGGTTAGGGTTCGGGTTAGGGTTAGGGTTGGAAACTTCTTCCTCTTAGGAACATGTTAGGGTTAGCATTAGGGTTAGGTTTAGGCTTTGGGTTAGGGTAGGGTTAGTTAGGGTTAAGGTTAGGGTTAGGGTTAGGTTTAGGGTGATGGTTAGGGGCTTAGGGTTAGGGTTAGTGTTATATCACTTTTCAGTTTTCCTGTTATAATAATTGAACAGGCTACGAATGTGAATCAGTATACAAAGTTGTGCTTTGCGTTTCTGTTCTTTCGATGGAAACTTGTTTCTGTGCTGTACAATGTGATATATCACTTTTCAGTTTTCCTGTTATAATAATTGAACGGGTGACAGGTATTTGAATTGGTTTACAAAGTTGTGCTTTGCGTTTCTGTTCTTTCGATGGAAACTTGTCCCTGTGCTGTACAGTGTGATGTAGCACTTTTCAGTTTTCCTGCTATAATAATTGAACAGGCGACACATATGTGAATTAGTTTACAAAGTTGTGCTTTGCGTTTCTGTTCTTTTGATGGAAATTTGTTTCTGTGCCTTACAGTGCGAAATGACACTTTTCAGTTTTCCTGTATTCCTAATTGAGCAAGCGACACACATGTGATTCCGTTTAAAAGTAGTGCATTGCTTTTCTCTTCTTGTGTTCGAAACTTGTTCCTGTGTTGTACAGTGTGATATATCACTTTCCAGTTTTCCTGTTTTCCTAATTGAGCGAGTGACACACATGTGAATTAGTTTACAAAGTATTGCTTTGCGTTTATGATCTTTTTACAGTTGGAAACTTGTTCCTAATTAGGAACAATTTAGCGTTAGGGTTCTATTCTTTAGGGTAGGGTAAGGGATAGGGTTAGGGATTAGGGTTAGGGTTAGGGGTCGTGTTAGGAGGTTAGGGTTAGTTTTAGCGTTAGGGTTAGGGTTATATCACTTTTCACTTTTCCTGTTATAATAATTGAACAGGCGACACGTATGTGAATTACTATACAAAGTTGTGCTTTGCGTTTCTGTTCTTTCGATGGAAACTTGTTTCTGTGCTGTACAGTGTGATATATCACTTTTCAGTTTTCCTGTTATAATAATTGAACCGGTGACAGGTATTTGAATTAGTATACAACGTTGTGCTTTGCATTTCTATTCTTCTGCTGGAAACTTGTTTCTGTGCTGTACAGTGTGATGTATCACTTTTCAGTTTTCCTGTTATAATAATTGAATGGGCAACACGTATGCGAATTAGTTTACAAAGTTGTCCTTTGCGTTTCTGTTCTTCGATGGAAACTTGTTCCTGTGCTGTACATTTCGATATATCACTTTTCAGTTTTCCTGTTATAATTGAAAGCGTGACACGTATGTGAATTAGTTTACAAAGTTGTGTTCGCGTTTCTGTTCTTTTGATGGAAACTTGTTCCTGTGCCGTACAGTGCGAGATAACACTTTTCAGTTTTCTTGTATTCCTAATTGAGCGAGCGACACACGTGATTCCATTTAAAAGTAGTGTTTTGCTTTTCTGCTCTTTTGTTGAAACTTGTTCCTGTGCTGTACAGTGAGTTATATCACTTTTCAGTTTTCCTTTATTCCTAATTGTGCAGGCTTCATACATGTTACTTAGATTAAAAAGTTGTGCTTTACATTTCTGTTCTTTCGTTGAAAACTTGTTTCTGTGAGGTACAGTGCAAGATATCACTTTTCAGTTTTCCTGTATTCCTAATTGAGTGGGCAGTGGGCAACACACATGTTACTTAGTTTTCAAAGTTGTGCTTTACATTTCTGTTCTTTTTTGTTGGAAACTTGTTTCTGTGAGGTACAGTGCAAGATATCACTTTTCAGTTTTCCTGTATTCCTAATTGAACGGGTAACACACATGTTATTTAGTTTCCAAAGTTGTGCTTTGCCTTTCTATTCTTTTGTTGGAAACTTGTTTCTGTGCACTACAGTGGGAGATATCACTTCTCAGTTTTCCTGTATTCCTAATTGAATGGGCGACACACATGTGATTTAGTTTCCATAGTTGTGCTTTTCGTTTCTGTTCTTTCATGGGAAACTTCTTTCTGTGCTTTAAAGTGGAAGATATCACTTTTCAGTTTTCCTGTGTTCCTAGTTATGCAGGCGACACACATGTTACTTAGTTTACAATGTTGTGCATTACATTTCTGTTTTTTCGTTGGAAAATTGTCTGTGCACTACAGTGCGAGATATCACTTTTCAGTTTTCCCGTATTCCTAATTGAACGGGCGACACACATGTGATTTACTTTCCAAAGTTGTGCTTTGCGTTTCTGTTCTTTCATTGGAAACTTCTTTCTGTGCTCTAAAGTGGGAGATTTCACTTTTCAGTTTTCCTGTATTCCTAATTGTGCAGGCGACACACATGTTACTTACTTTAAAGTTCTGCTTTACATTTCTGTTCTTTCATTGCAAACTTGTTTCTGTTAGGTACAGTCACGAGATATCACTTTTCATTTTCCTGTATTCCAAATTGAGCGGGAAACATACATGTGATTTAGTTTCCAAAGTTGTGCTTTGCCTTTCTGTTCTTTCGTTGGAATCTTGTTTCTTTGAGGTACATTGTGAGATATCACTTTTGAGATATCCTTTATTCCTAATTGAACGGGCGATACACATGTGATTTAGTTTCGAAAGTTGTGCTTTGCCTTTCTGTTCTTTCATTGGAAACTGCTTTCTGTGCCTGAAAGTGGGAGATATCACTCTTCAGATTTCCTGTTTGCCTAATTGAGGGGGCAACACAAATGTTATGTAGTTAACAAAGTTGTCCTTTGCCTTTATGTTCTTTTGTTGGAAACTTGTTTCTGTGCACTACAGTGGGTGATATCACTTTTCAGTTTTCCTGTATTCCTAATTGTGCAGGCAACACACATGGTAATTAGTTTACAAAGTTGTGTTTTACATTTCTGTTCTTTCCTTTGAAATTTTTTTTCTGTGAGGTACAGTGCAAGATATCACTTTTCAGTTTTCCTGTATTCGTAATTGAAAGGGCGACACACATGTGATTTAGTTTCCAAAGTTGTGCTTTTCCTTTCAGTTCTTTTCTTGGAAATTTGTTTCTGTGCCTTACAGTGCGAAATGACACTTTTCAGTTTTCCTGTATTCCTAATTGAGCAAGCGACACACATGTGATTCCGTTTAAAAGTAGTGCATTGCTTTTCTCTTCTTGTGTTCGAAACTTGTTCCTGTGTTGTACAGTGTGATATATCACTTTCCAGTTTTCCTGTTTTCCTAATTGAGCGAGTGACACACATGTGAATTAGTTTACAAAGTATTGCTTTGCGTTTATGATCTTTCGTTGGAAACTTGTTCCTACTAGGAACAATTTAGCGTTAGGGTTAGGGTTAGGGTAGGGTAAGGGATAGGGTTAGGGATTAGGGTTAGGGTTAGGGGTCGTGTTAGGAGGTTAGGGTTAGTTTTAGCGTTAGGGTTAGGGTTATATCACTTTTCACTTTTCCTGTTATAATAATTGAACAGGCGACACGTATGTGAATTACTATACAAAGTTGTGCTTTGCGTTTTCTGTTCTTTCGATGGAAACTTGTTTCTGTGCTGTACAGTGTGATATATCACTTTTCAGTTTTCCTGTTATAATAATTGAACCGGTGACAGGTATTTGAATTAGTATACAACGTTGTGCTTTGCATTTCTATTCTTCTGCTGGAAACTTGTTTCTGTGCTGTACAGTGTGATGTATCACTTTTCAGTTTTCCTGTTATAATAATTGAATGGGCAACACGTATGCGAATTAGTTTACAAAGTTGTCCTTTGCGTTTCTGTTCTTTCGATGGAAACTTGTTCCTGTGCTGTACATTTCGATATATCACTTTTCAGTTTTCCTGTTATAATTGAAAGCGTGACACGTATGTGAATTAGTTTACAAAGTTGTGTTCGCGTTTCTGTTCTTTTGATGGAAACTTGTTCCTGTGCCGTACAGTGCGAGATAACACTTTTCAGTTTTCTTGTATTCCTAATTGAGCGAGCGACACACGTGATTCCATTTAAAAGTAGTGTTTTGCTTTTCTGCTCTTTTGTTCGAAACTTGTTCCTGTGCTGTACAGTGAGTTATATCACTTTTCAGTTTTCCTTTATTCCTAATTGTGCAGGCTTCATACATGTTACTTAGATTAAAAAGTTGTGCTTTACATTTCTGTTCTTTCGTTGAAAACTTGTTTCTGTGAGGTACAGTGCAAGATATCACTTTTCAGTTTTCCTGTATTCCTAATTGAGTGGGCAACACACATGTTACTTAGTTTTCAAAGTTGTGCTTTACATTTCTGTTCTTTTGTTGGAAACTTGTTTCTGTGAGGTACAGTGCAAGATATCACTTTTCAGTTTTCCTGTATTCCTAATTGAACGGGTAACACACATGTTATTTAGTTTCCAAAGTTGTGCTTTGCCTTTCTATTCTTTTGTTGGAAACTTGTTTCTGTGCACTACAGTGGGAGATATCACTTCTCAGTTTTCCTGTATTCCTAATTGAATGGGCGACACACATGTGATTTAGTTTCCATAGTTGTGCTTTTCGTTTCTGTTCTTTCATGGGAAACTTCTTTCTGTGCTTTAAAGTGGAAGATATCACTTTTCAGTTTTCCTGTGTTCCTAGTTATGCAGGCGACACACATGTTACTTAGTTTACAATGTTGTGCATTACATTTCTGTTTTTTCGTTGGAAAATTGTCTGTGCACTACAGTGCGAGATATCACTTTTCAGTTTTCCCGTATTCCTAATTGAACGGGCGACACACATGTGATTTACTTTCCAAAGTTGTGCTTTGCGTTTCTGTTCTTTCATTGGAAACTTCTTTCTGTGCTCTAAAGTGGGAGATTTCACTTTTCAGTTTTCCTGTATTCCTAATTGTGCAGGCGACACACATGTTACTTACTTTAAGAAGTTCTGCTTTACATTTCTGTTCTTTCATTGCAAACTTGTTTCTGTTAGGTACAGAAACGAGAGATATCACTTTTCATTTTTCCTGTATTCCAAATTGAACGGGAAACATACATGTGATTTAGTTTCCAAAGTTGTGCTTTGCCTTTCTGTTCTTTCGTTGGAATCTTGTTTCTTTGAGGTACATTGTGAGATATCACTTTTGAGATATCCTTTATTCCTAATTGAACGGGCGATACACATGTGATTTAGTTTCGAAAGTTGTGCTTTGCCTTTCTGTTCTTTCATTGGAAACTGCTTTCTGTGCCTGAAAGTGGGAGATATCACTCTTCAGATTTCCTGTTTGCCTAATTGAGGGGGCAACACAAATGTTATGTAGTTAACAAAGTTGTCCTTTGCCTTTATGTTCTTTTGTTGGAAACTTGTTTCTGTGCACTACAGTGGGTGATATCACTTTTCAGTTTTCCTGTATTCCTAATTGTGCAGGCAACACACATGGTAATTAGTTTACAAAGTTGTGTTTTACATTTCTGTTCTTTCCTTTGAAATTTTTTTTCTGTGAGGTACAGTGCAAGATATCACTTTTCAGTTTTCCTGTATTCCTAATTGAGTGGGCAACACACATGTTACTTAGTTTTCAAAGTTGTGCTTTACATTTCTGTTCTTTTGTTGGAAACTTGTTTCTGTGGGAGGTACAGTGCAAGATATCACTTTTCAGTTTTCCTGTATTCCTAATTGAACGGGTAACACACATGTTATTTAGTTTCCAAAGTTGTGCTTTGCCTTTCTATTCTTTTGTTGGAAACTTGTTTCTGTGCACTACAGTGGGAGATATCACTTCTCAGTTTTCCTGTATTCCTAATTGAATGGGCGACACACATGTGATTTAGTTTCCATAGTTGTGCTTTTCGTTTCTGTTCTTTCATGGGAAACTTCTTTCTGTGCTTTAAAGTGGAAGATATCACTTTTCAGTTTTCCTGTGTTCCTAGTTATGCAGGCGACACACATGTTACTTAGTTTACAATGTTGTGCATTACATTTCTGTTTTTTTCGTTGAAAATTGTCTGTGCACTACAGTGCGAGATATCACTTTTCAGTTTTCCCGTATTCCTAATTGAGCAGGCGACACACATGTGATTTACTTTCCAAAGTTGTGCTTTATGTTTCTGTTCTTTCATTGGAAACTTCTTTCTGTGCTCTAAAGTGGGAGATTTCACTTTTCAGTTTTCCTGTATTCCTAATTGTGCAGGCGACACACATGTTACTTACTTTAAGAAGTTCTGCTTTACATTTCTGTTCTTTCATTGCAAACTTGTTTCTGTTAGGTACAGAAAACGAGATATCACTTTTCATTTTTCCTGTATTCCAAATTGAACGGGAAACATACATGTGATTTAGTTTCCAAAGTTGTGCTTTGCCTTTCTGTTCTTTCGTTGGAATCTTGTTTCTTTGAGGTACATTGTGAGATATCACTTTTGAGATATCCTTTATTCCTAATTGAACGGGCGATACACATGTGATTTAGTTTGAAAGTTGTGCTTTGCCTTTCTGTTCTTTCATTGAAACTGCTTTCTGTGCCTGAAAGTGGGAGATATCACTCTTCAGATTTCCTGTTTGCCTAATTGAGGGGGCAACACAAATGTTATGTAGTTAACAAAGTTGTCCTTTGCCTTTATGTTCTTTTTGTTGGAAACTTGTTTCTGTGCACTACAGTGGGTGATATCACTTTTCAGTTTTCCTGTATTCCTAATTGTGCAGGCAACACACATGGTAATTAGTTTACAAAGTTGTGTTTTACATTTCTGTTCTTTCCTTTGAAATTTTTTTTCTGTGAGGTACAGTGCAAGATATCACTTTTCAGTTTTCCTGTATTCGTAATTGAAAGGGCGACACACATGTGATTTAGTTTCCAAAGTTGTGCTTTTCCTTTCAGTTCTTTTCTTGAAATTTGTTTCTGTGCCTTACAGTGCGAAATGACACTTTTCAGTTTTCCTGTATTCCTAATTGAGCAAGCGACACACATGTGATTCCGTTTAAAAGTAGTGCATTGCTTTTTCTCTTCTTGTGTTGAAACTTGTTCCTGTGTTGTACAGTGTGATATATCACTTTCCAGTTTTCCTGTTTTCCTAATTGAGCGAGTGACACACATGTGAATTAGTTTACAAAGTATTGCTTTGCGTTTATGATCTTCGTTGGAAACTTGTTCCTACTAGGAACAATTTAGCGTTAGGTTAGGTTAGGTAGGGTAAGGGATAGGGTTAGGATTAGGTTAGGGTTAGGGGTCGTGTTAGGAGGTTAGGTTAGTTTTAGCGTTAGGGTTAGGGTTATATCACTTTTCACTTTTCCTGTTATAATAATTGAACAGGCGACACGTATGTGAATTACTATACAAAGTTGTGCTTTTATGCGTTTTCTGTTCTTTTCGATGGAAACTTGTTTCTGTGCTGTACAGTGTGATATATCACTTTTCAGTTTTCCTGTTATAATAATTGAACCGGTGACAGGTATTTGAATTAGTATACAACGTTGTGCTTTGCATTTCTATTCTTCTGCTGGAAACTTGTTTCTGTGCTGTACAGTGTGATGTATCACTTTTCAGTTTTCCTGTTATAATAATTGAATGGGCAAACACGTATGCGAATTAGTTTACAAAGTTGTCCTTTGCGTTTCTGTTCTTTCGATGGAAACTTGTTCCTGTGCTGTACATTTCGATATATCACTTTTCAGTTTTCCTGTTATAATTGAAAGCGTGACACGTATGTGAATTAGTTTACAAAGTTGTGTTCAAGCGTTTCTGTTCTTTTGATGGAAACTTGTTCCTGTGCCGTACAGCGAGAGATAACACTTTTCAGTTTTCTTGTATTCCTAATTGAGCGAGCGACACACGTGATTCCATTTAAAAGTAGTGTTTTGCTTTTCTGCTCTTTTGTTCGAAACTTGTTCCTGTGCTGTACAGTGAGTTATATCACTTTTCAGTTTTCCTTTATTCCTAATTGTGCAGGCTTCATACATGTTATTTTAGATTAAAAAGTTGTGCTTTACATTTCTGTTCTTTCGTTGAAAACTTGTTTCTGTGAGGTACAGTGCAAGATATCACTTTTCAGTTTTCCTGTATTCCTAATTGAGTGGGCAACACACATGTTACTTAGTTTTCAAAGTTGTGCTTTACATTTCTGTTCTTTTGTTGGAAACTTGTTTCTGTGAGGTACAGTGCAAGATATCACTTTTCAGTTTTCCTGTATTCCTAATTGAACGGGTAACACACATGTTATTTAGTTTCCAAAGTTGTGCTTTGCCTTTCTATTCTTTTGTTGGAAACTTGTTTCTGTGCACTACAGTGGGAGATATCACTTCTCAGTTTTCCTGTATTCCTAATTGAATGGGCGACACACATGTGATTTAGTTTCCATAGTTGTGCTTTTCGTTTCTGTTCTTTCATGGGAAACTTCTTTCTGTGCTTTAAAGTGGAAGATATCACTTTTCAGTTTTCCTGTGTTCCTAGTTATGCAGGCGACACACATGTTACTTAGTTTACAATGTTGTGCATTACATTTCTGTTTTTTCGTTGGAAAATTGTCTGTGCACTACAGTGCGAGATATCACTTTTCAGTTTTCCCGTATTCCTAATTGAACGGGCGACACACATGTGATTTACTTTCCAAAGTTGTGCTTTGCGTTTCTGTTCTTTCATTGGAAACTTCTTTCTGTGCTCTAAAGTAGGAGATTTCACTTTTCAGTTTTCCTGTATTCCTAATTGTGCAGGCGACACACATGTTACTTACTTTAAGAAGTTCTGCTTTACATTTCTGTTCTTTCATTGCAAACTTGTTTCTGTTAGGTACAGTGCGAGATATCACTTTTCATTTTTCCTGTATTCCAAATTGAACGGGAAACATACATGTGATTTAGTTTCCAAAGTTGTGCTTTGCCTTTCTGTTCTTTCGTTGGAATCTTGTTTCTTTGAGGTACATTGTGAGATATCACTTTTGAGATATCCTTTATTCCTAATTGAACGGGCGATACACATGTGATTTAGTTTCGAAAGTTGTGCTTTGCCTTTCTGTTCTTTCATTGGAAACTGCTTTCTGTGCCTGAAAGTGGGAGATATCACTCTTCAGATTTCCTGTTTGCCTAATTGAGGGGGCAACACAAATGTTATGTAGTTAACAAAGTTGTCCTTTGCCTTTATGTTCTTTTGTTGGAAACTTGTTTCTGTGCACTACAGTGGGTGATATCACTTTTCAGTTTTCCTGTATTCCTAATTGTGCAGGCAACACACATGGTAATTAGTTTACAAAGTTGTGTTTTACATTTCTGTTCTTTCCTTTGAAATTTTTTTTTCTGTGAGGTACAGTGCAAGATATCACTTTTCAGTTTTCCTGTATTCTGTAATTGAAAGGCGACACACATGTGATTTAGTTTCCAAAGTTGTGCTTTTCCTTTCAGTTCTTTTCTTGGAAATTTGTTTCTGTGCCTTACAGTGAAAATGACACTTTTCAGTTTTCCTGTATTCCTAATTGAGCAAGCGACACACATGTGATTCCGTTTAAAAGTAGTTTTGCTGTACAGTGTGATATATCACTTTTCAGTTTTCCTGTTATAATAATTGAACAGAAGACACGTATGTGAATTAGGTTACAAAGTTGTGCTTTGTGTTTCTGTTCTTTCGATGGAAACTTGTTTCCATGCCGTACAGTGCAAAATAACACTTTTCAGTTTTCCTGTTATTCCTAAGTGAGCGAGCAACACTCATGTGATTCCGTTTAAAAGTAGTCTTTGCTTTTCTCTTCTTTCCTGGAAACTTGTTCCTGTGCTGTACAGTGCGATATATCACATTTAAGCTTTCTTGTATTCCTAATTGAGCGAGTAACACACAAGTGATTTAGTTTACAAAGTAGTGCTTTGTTTATGTTCATTTGTTAACTTGTTCCTGTTAGGAACAAGTTAGGTTTAGGTTAGGGTTAGGATTAGGTTAGCGTTAGCGTTATATCACTTTTCAGTTTTCCTGTTATAATAATTGAACAGGGTGACACGTGATGTGAATTAGTTTCAAAGTTGTGCTTTGTGTTTCTGTTCTTTTCGATGAAAACTTGTTTCTTTGCTGTAAAGTTCGATATATCACTTTTCAGCTTTCCTGTACTCCTAATTGAGCGAGTGACACACATGTGATTTTGTTTACAAAGAAGTGCTTTGTGTCACTTTTCTTCTGTTGGAAACTTTTTCTGTGCTGTACAGTGTGATATATCGGGAAACACTTATGTGATATAACACTTATGTGATATATAACACTTATGTGATATATCGGGAAACACTTATGTGAATTATTTTAAATAGTTGTGCTTTGCGTTTCTGTTCTTTCGATTGAAACTTGTTTCTGTGTCTTACAGTGCGAAATGACACTTTTCAGTTTTCCTCTATTCCTAATTGAGCGAGCAACACACATGTGATTCCGTTTAAAAGTAGTGCTTTGCTTTTCTCTTCTTGTGTTTGAAACTTGTTCCTGTGCTGTACAGTGCGATATATCACTTTTAAGTTTTCCTGTATTCCTAATTGAGCGAGCAACACACATGTGAATTAATGTACAAAGTAGTGCTTTGCATTTCTGATCTTTTGCTCGATCCTTGTTCCTGTACTGTACAGTGCGATATATCACTTTTCAGTTTTCCTCTTATAATCATTGAATGGGCTTCACGTACATGTGAATTAGTTTACAAAGTTGTACTTTCCATTTCTGTTCTTTCAAAGGAAACTTGTTTCTGTGCCTTACAGTGGAAAATAACACTTTTCAGTTTTCCTGTATTCCTAATTTGTGCAAGCGACACACATATGATTCCATTTAAAAGTAGTGCTTTGCTTTTCTGTTCTTTCATTGAAACTTGTTCCTGTGCTGTACAGTGCAAGATATATCACTTTTCAGTTTTCCTGTATTCCTAATTGAGCACGTGACACACATGTGATTTAGTTTACAAACTAGTGCTTTGCGTTTATATTCTTTTGTTGGAAACTTGTTCCTGTTGTGAACTAGTTAGTGTTAGGTAAGATATCAGGTTTTTAGTTTTCCTAGGTTTCCTAATTGTTAGGATTAGGTGTGGGTTAGGTTCCAAGTTAGGTTAGGTTAGGTTAGGTTAGGTTAGGGTTGGAAACTTCTTCCTCTTAGGAACATGTTAGGATTAGCATTTTTCAGGTTAGGTTTTTTTGGGTTAGGTAGGGTTGTTAGTTAGGTTAATGTTAGGGTTAGGGTTAGGTTTAGGGTGATGGTTAGGGGCTTAGGTTAGGTTAGTGTTATATCACTTTTCAGTTTTCCTGTTATAATAATTGAACAGGCTACACGAATGTGAATCAGTATACAAAGTTGTGCTTTGCATTTCTGTTCTTTCGATGGAAACTTGTTTCTGTGCTGTACAATGTGATATATCACTTTTCAGTTTTCCTGTTATAATAATTGAACGGGTGACAGGTATTTGATTTGGTTTACAAAGTTGTGCTTTGTGTTTCTGTTCTTTCGATGGAAACTTGTTCCTGTGCTGTACAGTGTGATGTAGCTCTTTTCAGTTTTCCTGCTATAATAATTGAACAGGGCGACACATATGTGAATTAGTTTACAAAGTTGTGCTTTATGTTTCTGTTCTTTTCGATGGAAATTTGTTTCTGTGCCTTACAGTGCGAAATGACACTTTTCAGTTTTCCTGTATTCCTAATTGAGCAAGCGACACACATGTGATTCCGTTTAAAAGTAGTGCATTGCTTTTCTCTTCTTGTGTTCGAAACTTGTTCCTGTGCTGTACAGTGCGATATATCACTTTTCAGTTTTCCTGTTTTATAATAATTGAGGGGGCAACACAAATGTGAATTAGTTTACAAAGTTGTAGTTTCCATTTCTGTTCTTTTGTTGGAAACTTGTTTCTGTGCCTTACAGTGGGAAATAACACTTTTTCAGTTTTCCTGTATTCCTAATTGAGGGGCAACACACATGTGATTCCGTTTAAAAGTAGTGTTTTGCTTTTCTATTCTTTTGTTCAAACTTTTTCCTATGTTGTACAGTGTGATATATCACTTTCCAGTTTTCCTGTTTTCCTAATTGAAGGAGTGACACACATGTGAATTAGTTTACAAAGTTATTGCTTTTTCGTTTATGATCTTTCTTGGAAACTTGTTCCTATTAGGAACAATTTAGCATTAGGGTTAAGGTTAGGTAGGCAGGGATAGGGTTAGGGATTAGGATTAGGTTACAGTGTGGGTTGTGTAGGAGGTTAGGTTAGTTTTGCGTTAGGTTGTGTTATATCACTTTTCAGTTTTCCTGTTATAATAATTGAACAGGTGACAGGTATTTGAATTACTATACAACGTTGTGCTTTTGCATTTCTATTCTTCGATGGAAACTTGTTTCTGTGCTGTACAGTGTGATATATCACTTTTCAGTTTTCCTGTTATAATAATTGAATGGGCAACACGTATGTGAATTAGTTTACAAAGTTGTCCTTTATGTTTCTGTTCTTCTGATGGAAACTTGTTCCTGTGCTGTACATTTCGATATATCACTTTTCAGTTTTCCTGTTATAATTGAAAGCGTGACACGATGTGAATTAGTTTACAAAGTTGTGTTTGTGTTTCTGTTCTTTCGATGGAAACTTGTTTCTGTGCAGTACAGTGCGAGATAACACTGTTCAGTTTTCCTGTATTCCTAATTGAGCGAGCGACACACGTGATTCCATTTAAAAGTAGTGTTTTGCTTTTCTGCTCTTTTGTTCGAAACTTGTTCCTGTGCTGTACAGTGAGTTATATCACTTTTCAGTTTTCCTTTATTCCTAATTGTGCAGGCTTCATACATGTTACTTAGATTAAAAAGTTGTGCTTTACATTTCTGTTCTTTCGTTGAAAACTTGTTTCTGTGAGGTACAGTGCAAGATATCACTTTTCAGTTTTCCTGTATTCCTAATTGAGTGGGCAACACACATGTTACTTAGTTTTCAAAGTTGTGCTTTACATTTCTGTTCTTTTGTTGGAAACTTGTTTCTGTGAGGTACAGTGCAAGATATCACTTTTCAGTTTTCCTGTATTCCTAATTGAACGGGTAACACACATGTTATTTAGTTTCCAAAGTTGTGCTTTGCCTTTCTATTCTTTTGTTGGAAACTTGTTTCTGTGCACTACAGTGGGAGATATCACTTCTCAGTTTTCCTGTATTCCTAATTGAATGGGCGACACACATGTGATTTAGTTTCCATAGTTGTGCTGTTTCTGTTCTTTCATGGGAAACTTCTTTCTGTGCTTTAAAGTGGAAGATATCACTTTTCAGTTTTCCTGTGTTCCTAGTTATGCAGGCGACACACATGTTACTTAGTTTACAATGTTGTGCATTACATTTCTGTTTTTTTCGTTTGAAAATTGTCTGTGCACTACAGTGCGAGATATCACTTTTCAGTTTTCCGTATTCCTAATTGAACGGGCGACACACATGTGATTTACTTTCCAAAGTTGTGCTTTTATGTTTCTGTTCTTTCATTGAAACTTCTTTCTGTGCTCTAAAGTGGGAGATTTCACTTTTCAGTTTTCCTGTATTCCTAATTGTGCAGGCGACACACATGTTACTTACTTTAAGAAGTTCTGCTTTACATTTCTGTTCTTTCATTGCAAACTTGTTTCTGTTAGGTACAGTGTAGAGATATCACTTTTCATTTTTCCTGTATTCCAAATTGAACGGGAAACATACATGTGATTTAGTTTCCAAAGTTGTGCTTTGCCTTTCTGTTCTTTCGTTTGAATCTTGTTTCTTTGAGGTACATTGTGAGATATCACTTTTGAGATATCCTTTATTCCTAATTGAACGGGCTATACACATGTGATTTAGTTTCGAAAGTTGTGCTTTGCCTTTCTGTTCTTTCATTGGAAACTGCTTTCTGTGCCTGAAAGTGGGAGATATCACTCTTCAGATTTCCTGTTTGCCTAATTGAGGGGGCAACACAAATGTTATGTAGTTAACAAAGTTGTCCTTTGCCTTTATGTTCTTTTGTTGGAAACTTGTTTCTGTGCACTACAGTGGGTGATATCACTTTTCAGTTTTCCTGTATTCCTAATTGTGCAGGCAACACACATGGTAATTAGTTTACAAAGTTGTGTTTTACATTTCTGTTCTTTCCTTTGAAAATTTTTTTCTGTGAGGTACAGTGCAAGATATCACTTTTCAGTTTTCCTGTATTCGTAATTGAAAGGGCGACACACATGTGATTTAGTTTCCAAAGTTGTGCTTTTCCTTTCAGTTCTTTTCTTGGAAACTTGTTTCTGTGCACTACAGTGGGAGATATCACTTTTCAGTTTTCCTGCATTCCTAATTGAGCGAGTGGCACACATGTGATTTGGTTTACAAAGTAGTGCTTTGCGTTATGTTCTTTCTTTGGAATCCTTTTCCTGTTAGGAACAAGTTAGGGTTAGGGTTAGGGTTAGGTTAGGGGTTAGGGTAGGTAGCGTTAGGGTTAGGTTAGGTTAGGGTTAGAGGTTAGGGTTAGGGTTATATCACTTTTCAGTTTTCCTGTTATAATAATTGAACAGGCGACACGAATGTGAATTAGTTTACAAATTAGTGCTTTGCGTTTCTGTTCTTCTGTTGGAAACTTGTTTCTGTGCCATACAGTGCGAGATAAAACTTTTCAGTTTTCCTGTTATAATAATTGAACGGGGACACGTATATGAATTAGTTTACAAAGTTGTGCTTTGTGTTTCTGTTCTTTCGATGGAAACTTGTTTCTGTGCAGTACAGTGCGAGATAACACTGTTCAGTTTTCCTGTATTCCTAATTGAGCAAGTGAAACACATGTGATTCCGTTTAAAAGTAGTGCTTTGCTTTTCTGTTCTTTGGTTTGAAATTTTTTCCTGTGCAGTACCATGCGTTATATCACTTGTCAGTTTTCCTCTATTCCTAATTGATCGAGTGGCACACATGTTATTTATTTTACAAAGTAGTGCTTTGCGTTTATGTTCTTTCGTTGGAAACTTGTTCCTGTTAGTTAGGGTTAGGTTAGGTTAGGTTTAGGCTTAGGTTTGTGTTAGGTTTAGGGTTAGGTTAGGTTTAGGCTTTAGGGTTAGGGTTAGGGTTAGTTTAGGTTTAGGGTTAGGTTTAGGGTTAGGGGCTTAGGGTTAGGGGCTTAGGTTAGGTTAGGGTTAAATCCCTTTCAGTTTTCCTGTTATTATAATGTGAACAGGCGAATTAATGAATTAGTTTACAAAATTGTGCTTTGCGTTTCTGTTTTTTCGATGAAAACTTGTTCCTTTGCTGTACATTTCGATATATCGCTTTTTAGTTTTCCTGTGTTCCTAAATGAGCGAGCAACACACATGTGATTTAGTTTACAAAGTAGTGCTTTGCGTTTTTGTTCTTCTTTTGGAAACTTGTTTCTGTGCTTTACAGTGTGATGTATCACTTTTCAGTTTTCCTGTTATAATAATTGAACGGGCGACATGTATGTGAATTAGTTTACAAAGTTGTGCTTTGTGTTTCTGTACTTTCGATGGAAACTTGTTCCTGTGCTGTACAGTTCGATATATCACTTTTCAATTTTCCTGTTATAATAATTGAACTGGCGACACATATGCGAATTAGTTTACAAAGTTGTGCTTTGCATTTCTGTTTTTTCGATGGAAACTTGTTTCTGTGCCGTACAGTGCGAGGTAACACTTTTCAGTTTTTCTGTATTTCTAATTGAGCGAGCGACACACATGTGATTCAGTTTAAAAGTAGTGGTTTGGAGCCAAGATGGTGGCGCCGGGAAAACAGCGCTTCTGAGCAGCAAGACAGCACTATCCAGGCAGAGACCAGGAGACTGAACTCAGGGCCCTGAAACTACATCGATCGTGTTTCCCAGTTGAGGGGAGGCTCCCAAGGCGTGGGAATCGGTCGGGTCCACTCTCGGCTGCACAGCCAGAACCCGGAAGAAATATCTGGTAAAGCGGGCTTTGGGTCTCCGGGCTGGAGCCGCAAGCGGGTGGGTCCCTGCCACTTCCCCAGGCTGATCCGTTGGCACAAGGGTACCTGAGACTGGGAGTCCCAGTCTCGGGGGGACCCCACGTGGAAACAGGGTTGCGGGTCTGATCGCAGTTCACCCAGTCTCTCCCCGGAAATTCTCTGCCACCATCACAGCCGAGCTCCTGCCTCGCGCAGAGAGCTTTGCGCTCAGCTCAGCGGTACAGACAACCTGTGCGCCCCAGTACAACAGGGACTGGGAACCCCTGTCCGGAGAGGACCCCACTGAGAAATTTCCCAGGCTGATCCTTGGGCACAAGGGTACGTGAGACTGGGAGTCCCAGTCGCGGGGGGACCCCACAGGGAAGCAGGGTTGTGGGTCTGATCGCAGGTCACCCAGTCTCTCCCCGGAAAGTCTCTGCCACCATCACAGCCGAGCTCCTGCCGTGCACAGAGAGCTTTGCGTTCAGCTCAGCGTTACAGACAAGCTGTGTGTCCCAGTACAACAGGGACTGGGAACCCCTGTCCGGAGAGGACCCCACAGAGAAGGAAGAAACAGTGCTGCTGGGGTCACCTAGGGAAAGTCTAGCAGACTGCAGATTGCAAACAGACAGAACTGAGTGCTCTGAGACACCACAGCAGTACTCACAACCCAAGAAAGCTAGCTACATTCAAGAAAACACAGGAAATAAATAACCTCACTTCAGTAAAACAAAAAGCAACCAAGCACACAACCGTATGACCACAGCCAACATCAAAGTCAAAGGATTTAACAGCCACTGGTCATTACTCTCTCTCAATATCAATGGAATAAATTCTCCAATAAAAAGACACAGACTAACAGAATGGATGCGTAAACAAAACCCAGCAATCTGTTGTATACAAGAAACACACCTAAGACACAAAGATAGACATTACCTGAGGGTAAAGGGATTGAAGACGGCTTTTCAAGCAAATGGACCCAAGAAGCAAGCAGGAGTAGCCATTCTAATATCTGATAAAATAGTCTTTCAACCAAAATTATTCAAAAGAGATGGGGAAGGACACTTCATACTCATTTAGGGAAAATTCCACCAAGAAGATATCACAATCCTGAACATCTATGCCCCAAATACAAGGGCACCCACATTTGTGAAAGAAACATTGATAAAACTTAAACCACATATAGCTCCCCACACACTAATAGTAGGAGACTTCAACACCCCACTCTCAACAAAGGACAGGTCAACAAAACAGAAATTAAACAAAGAAACAATATCTCTAACAGAGGTAATGAACCAAATGGACCTAACAGATATTTACAGAACCCTACACCCAAACACAAAAGAATTTACCTTCTTATCAGCACCTCATGGAACCTTCTCCAAAATAGACCACATAGTTGGTCACGAAGCAAGCCTCAACAAATACAGGAAGATTGAAATAATCCCTTGTATCCTGTCAGATCACCATGGAATAAAGCTGGACCTCAGTAACAACAGAAATAGCAAAAAGCCTACACATACATGGAAACTGAACAACTTGCTACTAAAAGATAGCTGGGTCAGGGAAGAAATAAAGAAAGAAATTAAAAGATTCCTAGAACTCAATGAAAATGAAGACACAACATACCCAAACTTGTGGGACACAATGAAAGCAGTGCTAAGATGAAAGTTCATAGCACTACGTGCCTTCAAGAAGAAATTTGAGACAGCGCATTCAAGCAACTTAATGGCTCACTTAAAAACCCTAGAAAAAGAAGAAGCAGACACACCAAGAAGGAGCAGACGGCTGGAAATAATCAAACTCAGGGCTGAAATCAATCAATTAGAAACAAATAAAACAATTCAAAGAATCAATGAAACCAAGAGCTGGTTCTTTGAGAAAATCAACAAGATAGACAAACCCTTAGCCCTTAGACAAACCCTTAAAAGGCAGTGAGACACCATCCAAATCAGCAAAATCAGAAATGAAAAGGGGGACATAACTACAGACACTGAGGAAATCTAAGCAATCATTAGGACTTACTTCAAAAGTCTATACGGAATAAAATTTGAAAATTTAAATGAAATGGACAATTTTCTTGATCGATTCCACTTACCAAAGCTAAATCAGGACCAGGTAAATCAATTAAATAGTCCTATATCCCCCAAGGAAATAGAAGCAGTCATCGAAAGTCTCCCATCCAAAAAAAGCCCAGGACCTTGATGGTTTCAGCGCAGAATTCTACCAAACATTCAAAGAAGAGCTAACACCAATTCTCTTCAAACTATTCCACAAAATAGAAACAGAAGGAGCATTACCAAACTCATTCTATAAAGCCACAGTCACCTTGGTACCTAAATCTCACAAAGACTCAACAAAGAAAGAGAATTTCCGGCCAATCTCCCTTATGAACATTGATGCATAAATACTCAACAAAATACTCGCAAACCGCATACAAGAACACATCAAAGATATCATCCAACATGACCAAGTAGGCTTCATCCCAGGTATGCAGGGATGGTTCAATATACAGAAATCCATCAATGTGATCCACCATATTAACAAATTGAAAGAAAAAAAACCCACATGATAATCTCCCTAGATGCTGAAAAAGCCTTTGAAAAAATCCAACATCCATTCATGTTTAAAGTATTGGAGAGATCAGGGATACAAGGCACATATCTAAATATAGTAAAGGCGATATACAGCAAACCTATAGCCAACATCAAACTGAACGGAGAGAAACTTAAAGCAATCCCACTGAAATCAAGGACAAGACAAGGCTGCCCACTCTCCATATCTCTTCAACATAGTTCTGAAGTCCTTGCTAGAGCAATAAGACAGTTGAAGGAGATCAAGGGGATACAAATTGGAAAGGAAGAAGTCAAATTATCACTATTTGCAGATGATATGATAGTATACGTGAGTGACCCCAAAAACTCTACCAGGGAACTCCTATAGCTGATAAACACCTTCAGCAAGTGGCCGGATACAAAATTAACTCAAAAAAAAAAAAAAATCAGTAGCACTCCTGTATACAAAAGACAAAAGGGGTGAGAAAGAAATTAGGGAAACAACGCCCTTCACAATAGCCACAAATGACATACGGTACCTCGGAGTAACCCTAACCAAGGAAGTCAAAGACTTGTATGAAAAAAATTTCAAATCTCTGAAGAAAGAACTAGAAGAAGATATGAGAAGATGGAAAGATCTCCCATGCTCATGGCTTGGTAGGATTAACATAGTAAAAATGGCCATCTTACCAAAAGCAATCTACAGATTCAATGCAATGCCAATCAAATTACCAACACAATTCTTTACAGACTTGGAAAGAAAAAATTCTCAACTTCATATGGAATAACAAGAAACCCAGAATTGCTAAAACAATCCTCTACAATAAAAGATCTTCTGGAGGTATCTTCATCCCTGATCTTAAGTTGTACTATAGAGCAACAGTTTTAAAAACTGCATGGTACTGGCATAGAAACAGAATGATGGATCAATGGAACCGAACAGAGGACCCAGAAATAAACCCACACACTTATGGACACCTGATATTTGACAAAGACGCCTAAATCATACAATGGAAAAAAGATAGCATCTTCAACAAATGGTGCTGGTCCAACTGGATGTCTACATGTAGAAAAATGAAAATAGATCCATACTTATCACCCTGCACAAAACTGAAGTCCAAGTGGATCAAAGACCTCAACATAAAACCAGACACATGAAATCGGCTTGAAAAAAAAGTGGGGAATACCCTAGAACTCATTGGTACAGGAGAAAACTTCCTGAACAGAACTCCAACAGCACAGGCTCTAAGAGCAACAATCCATAAATGGGACCTCATGAAACTGAAAAGCTTCTGCAAAGCAAAGGACACTGTCATCAAAACAAAGCGACCTCCTACAGATTGGGAAAGAATCTTCACCAACCCTTTATCTGACAGAGGACTCATATCAAGTATATATAAAGAACTAAAGAAGCTGAAAAGCAGCAAACCAAGTAATCCACTTAAAAATGGGGAACAGAGCTAAACAGAGAATTCTCTGTAGAGAAATACCGAATGGCAGAGAAGCACTTAAAGAAATGCTCAACCTCACTAGCCATTAGGGAAATGCAAATCAAAACAACCCTGAGATTTCACCTTACAGCCATGAGACTGGCCAAGATCAAAAACTCAAGTGACAACACATGCTAGAGAGGTTGTGGAGAAAGAGGAACCCTTCTACACTGCTGGTGGGAATGTAAACTGGTACAACCACTCTGGAAATCAATCTGGCGTTTTCTCAGACAACTAGGAATAGTGCTTCCCCAAGATCCAACCATACCACTCCTAGGCATATATCCAAAAGAGGCTCAAGCACACAAAAAGAAATTTGCTCAACCATGTTCATAGCAGCTTTATTTGTAATAGCCAGAAGCTGGAAACAACCCAGATGCCCCTCAACTGAAGAATGGATGCAGAAAATGTGGTACATCTACACAATGGAATATTACTCGCAATGAAAAATAAGGAAATCATGAAATTTGCAGGTAAATGGTGGGATCTGGAAAGGATCATCCTGAGTGAGTTGTCCCAGAAGCAAAAAGACACACATGGTATATACTCACTCATATAGACATACAACATAGGACAAACCCACTAAAACCTGTGCATCTAAAGAAACTAAGCAAGAGAGAGGACCCTAACTAAAATGTCTAATCTCCATCCAGAAAGGCAAAGAGGATGGACATCAGAAGAAGAAGAAAACAGGAAACAACCTAGGAACCTACCACAGAGGGTCTCTGAAAGCCTCTGCCCTACAGACTATCAAAGCAGAAGCTAAGCCTGATGGGCAACTGTTGGGCAGAGTGAATGGAATTTTATGTAAGAACTGGGAAAGAGCAAGAGCTGGAGAGGACAGGGTCTGCACAAGGAGAGCAACAGAACAAGAAAATTTGAACACAGGGAACTTCCCAGAGACTCATACTCCAACCAAGGACTATTCATAGAGATAACCAAGAACCCCTGCACAGATGTAGCCCAGGGCAGTTCAGAGTCCAATTGGGTTACATAGTAATGAGAAGAGGGGCTGCCTCTGACATGAACTGACTGGCCTGCTCTTTAGTCACCTCCTCCTGAGGGGGAGCAACCTTACCAGGCCATAGTAGAGGACAATGCAGCCACTTTTGATGTGAACTGATGGAGTAAGATCAGAAAGGAGAGGAGAACCTCCCCTATCAGTGGACTTGGGGAGTGGCATGCATGCAGAGGGAGGAGGGAGGGTGTGATTGGGAGGGGAAGGAGGGGCTTATGGGGGGATGCAGAGTGAATAAAGTGTAATTGATGAAAAATTAAAAAAAAGGGAAAAATAATAATTTAAGAACCTTAAATGACTTTCAAAAGTGGAGGAAAACATGGAGTTAGTCAATTTACATGGAGCACGTCTCGCCCCTGGGGGCAATGGTCTCCTGAACCTACTCAGACCTCGGACACCACCACTGCTAGTTCTAGAACCAATGCAGGATGTTCCAACGAGGGGGTTAAGGCTTCTCATAATATTTCCTATAAGCCCACACCTGTTTGTTTACATCCCCCATTTTTATTCATTATTAGCCAGATAGAGCCAAGTAATTGTAGTAATGATACTTGCTTTTTTGCCCAATGCTGTAATGCTAGTAAATTTACTAGCTGGTTACTCACATGCCTCGCTGGGTGCCTGTGCCCGTTGATGCCCTCACGCTATGACTCTCTTCAGACAGAAAAGGGATCTTGGAATTACAGCTGCCATTGTTACTGCCATCTCATTGGTGGCTGTTGTAGCTACCACCACGGCATTATCCATGAGTTATACTGGGCAGACTGCTCAGACCCTGAATAACCTTTTAGCCAAGGTAGCTCATGCCTTAGATGTACAAAAAGGAATTAATGCTCAACTAAAAGGAGGTTTGATGGTGTTCAATCAGAGGTTTGACCTCGTGCAGGAGCAAATTGATACCCTATGGCAAATTGCTCAACTTGGCTGTCAATGAAAGTATGCTGGATTTTGTGTCACTAGCATACAACATGAGAATTTTCCCTGTGCTGCAAATCTGTCTAAACAATTGTCAAGCTGTATTTTAGGTAATTGGACTGGAGAATTCGATACTACGATGGACCAGCTGAGAGTGGCCATTGTCATGGTAAATTCTACCAGAGTGGACGCAGGACTAGCCACAGGATTATCATCATGGATTGCTGCAGCCATGAATCATTTGAAGGAATGTGCAGGCATGGGAGCGTTAGCAGGCCTTCTGGTGTTGGTCACCTTGGTTTGCCTGTGGTATATATGCAAGATTAGCGTCTCACAACAGCGTAATGCAGCCATGACCATTCAGGCCTTTACAGCCATTGAAGCAGGACATTCTCCCCAAGCATGGTTGGCTACCATAAAAAGCCAAAATGTTACGATCAGGATGCAAGGCTAAGCACTGCACTCAGGGTCAGCAGCCTTGGACCCAGAGAAGAGCATGTCTGATTGCATGCGGGTTGATGCCCCAGGTCCGCCTCTGAGAAAAAGGTATCAGACAGGTCTGATGCTCTTTGGGTGGATGACACCTAAATGAACAGCAGTACAAAGTCCCAATTTATTTATAATATCAGAGATCAGACCTCTACTCTTGCCTGATGCGTCCAAAACAAAAAAGGGGAACTGTAAAGAGCTGTGTAATACCGCACCTGAAAGATGGAGCTGGTTTCCACCTTCCACCTTCCCGATGGTGAGTGCTCTCTGTCACAAACCACTCCACATTTGGCTAAGGCTGAGGATCTGCCTTGCTTCCATGTATGTGGACCTATCTGCATTGCCCACGTGGCATGCCTTGGCTGGCTACCCAGAGGCTATTTAAGCTGAGGGCTGGCTTTCCCCAGGGTCAGATGATTGTTCAAGGTTCCTGAATAAACTGCATTTAAAAATAAATAAATAAAACAAAAAATCAAGTTAAAAAAAAAAAAAAGTAGTGCTTTTTTTTTGTGTTCTTTCATTCGAAACTTGTTCCTGTGCTGTACAGTGTGTTATTTCACTTTTCAGTTTTCCTGTATTCCTAATTGAGCGAGTGGCACTCATGTGATTTAGTGTACAAAGTATTGCTTTGCGTTTATGTTCTTTCGCTGGAAACTTGTTCCTGTTAGGAACAAAGTTAGGTTAGGATTAGGTTAGGCTTAGAGTTAGGGTAGGGTTAGGGTTAGGGTTAGGGTTAGGTTAGGTTAGGGGTTAGGATTAGGTTAGGTTAGGTTAGGTGCTTAGGTTAGGTTAGGTTATATCACTTTTCAGTTTTCCCCTGTTATAATAATTGATGAGGCTAAACGAATGTGCATTAGTTTACAAAGTTGTGCTTTATGCGTTTCTGTTCTTTCGATGAAAACTTGTTTCTTTGCCATACATTTCGATATATCGCTTTTCAGTTTTCCTGTATTCCTAATTGAGCGAGTGACACACATGTGATTTAGTTTACAAAGTAGTGCTGAAAGACCCCGCCTCACCAAAAGTTAGAAGCAGTTAATAGTTAATGTCATTTTGTATAGCACTGTTTTTAGAAACTCTGAAGGATACCACTGTTTTGAGAAACTCTGTGGGCTAGGAGGAACTAGCTGAAGAGACCCAGCTGCTGGGGATATCTGCGGTCAGGCTGCCCCAGTTGAGCAAAAATCAATTTGTGCTGACCACGCATATGAGAAGTTTGTGAGACTGTTCCAGCTGATATAGGGGCCCTAAGACAAATAGTGAGACTGTTCCAGCTGAGATAGGAGCCCTAAGACAAACAACAGGTGGCAGTCCCAAGATTGAGAGCCATCATGACCTTTCCGACCACCCAGTTCCTGATATCATGGTGTCCCTGCCAAACTCTGACTCAAGTTGTGGTCTCATTTAAATGTACCAATCAGCTCCCTGTAACTATGCTTCTCGCTTCTGTACCTGTGCTTTTGCTCTGAGACCCTATAAAAAGTCCAGCTTTCCAGTCAGGGGTGCGCAAGTCTTCCGAGAGACTTTGTCGCTACTGGGTACCTGTGTATCAAAATAAAGCCTCTTGCTGTTTGCAGCCGAACATCTGGTCTCGTTGATCCTTGGGAGGGGTCTCCTGATGGAAGACACCCATCGGGAGTCTTTCATTTGGAGGCCCCAGCGAGATCTGAGACCCCTGCCCAGGGACCACCGACCCAGCGTTGGGAGGTAAGACTGCCGGCTTTTTGTTCTGTGAGTCTTGTGTATCGTGGTGTTAAGCAGTCTGTTTTGTGTGTGTCTGCTTCCAGGGGGTTCGAGTCCCCCTGTGGTCTGAGGCTTGGCCCAAGTCATCTGTATTGCGGAAATCGAAAGGAGTTGACGGAATCGGACTTTTTTTCCGTGGCTCCTGGGAGACGTCCCAGGAGTGTTCTGTAGGGAGCTGTTTTCACGGTTCCCATCTGAGTAGGGAGAGAGCCGATTTCTCGGCTCTCTTCTGTCTGGAAGCACGAGCCGACTCGGACTTCTCGGGGCCTCGCCGCTGTTCAAAGGTTACCTGTTTCATCTGGGAGACAGAGGAACCGGACCTCCGACACAGTCTCCATCTGAATTTTTGCTTTCAGTTTTGTGTCTTATCTCGTGCTGTGCAGCTTGTGTTGTGTTCTGTCTGTCTCGTCTTTATAGTAAGTGTGATAAGTGTTTTTTATGTATTTGAAAAAATGGGACAAACTGTCACTACTCCCAAAAGTTTAACTTTACAGCAAAAGAGCACGGGGGAGGGGAGAGGCCCAGGCAGGAAGCAGGTTCAGGACCTGCGGGGGAGGTAAGCTACAGTAGAGCTCACAAGGGAGCCAAGGGAGTAGGCAAGGCTCATGGGCTTGCTGGATGAAAGTCCTTAGACATGGCTAGGCGGGGATTGGCACCGTAGCTGCTCCATGATAGGAGCTGCTCTGGCTGCTGAGAGTGAGGAAAAAACTACCCCCTTGCCTTCATGCCAGCTTAGCAGGGAAGTAAGCAGCAAGAGCTCACCACTCCCTCTTGCTCCTCTCTTCCCTCCTCCCACCTAGGGGGCTTGCAACTTACAGATCAAACAGTAATTTAGAAAAAAAAAACTGTACTTACTGTAATGTTTAGAATTGCAGCTGAGTCTGTCTGTTTAAATATATGGCCATTATCCAATTGTTTTCAACTGGTCTTAAATGGTTGATATGATAAAAAAATAATTGGGTATGTTTTAAGGTTAAATTCAAATTCTTGTTTTAAACATGTATATGTGTCTACGTGTTTGTAGGGTCTATAAATGCACATGTTTAAATAACAACAATGTAAATTGCCACATGGTGTGGCTCAGGAAAAAAAAAAAAAACAAAGATTGCAAAATCTCTGAGTCAAAATGATTTTATTTCCTTTTAGGATAAGAAGAAAGTCTTATTCTAAGTTGATATTGGTTCTGAAGATTAGGTTGTTTTCACTGATAAATTTTGGTCTTAAAATCTAGTTTCAACTTTTAAAATTATGGTTCCCGGGAAAATTTGGCCAGCTGGTGGACGTTAATTCTCATTTCCTTCTAGGTTAAAAGGATAACTTATTTTAATTGGTTAATTGGTATTGGTTTTAAAAATTAAATTGCTTACACTGGTAAATTCTGGTTTTAAAATCTGGTTTTGAAATGTTTAAGGCTGTAAAATGTTTAAAGTTTATCAGGCATTTGGGTATGACAATGATCTTGGGTATTTTATTAATTTTACTAAATAAAACCCTGCCGTATTGTTTGTGCTAACTGAAAAAATTGCAGTTTTTAAAATGTATCTTGTGGAGAGCTGTTTGTTTGTTAAGCTGATTTGTGATCATCTTATCCGCTACAGAAAAGTTATTTAAAAAAATGGCAGTTTCAAAACTCCTCTTTATAGTAATGTATAGAAAGCAAATCGTACATAGACTCTGGGCTTCTGCAGGATTATGTCAAAATGGAAAGGATTTTAATGAGATTTTTTATGTTGTCTGAAAAGCAGAAAAGAAAGCAAGAAAGTAAGCATGTCTGGTTAAGCCAGAAAAAGAAACCTAGGAACCTGAAGGTAGATAGAATGTTGCAGAAGTTTAGTGGATGTGTTATAAAAAGCCAGAGAGCTAGCTGATAGGTTTGGTATGGCTAAAGTAATTCTTCTAAAGCTTGTTTGATCACTGGGAACTTTTGCTTGTGGGGGATTATGGATGCTCCACAGTGTTTGCTGTATCATCAACAGCACCTAATGGCTATTTTTGGTATTGTCAGTCATAGCCTGTGATAACACATGGCTAGCTGCCATGATGGTTCAGGGATAGAGAGCACATAAAGCTGTAGTTTTGCTGCCATATTTGTTTAGGACTTCCAGCTGAGTTCAGTTACACGTGGCCAGCCGCCATACTGGTTCAGAGATAAAGAGGGCAAAACTATGAGTTTGCCACCATTTTGTTCAGGTATCTCAGTTATGTATAGTCATATCAGTGTTAAGTGCGAAAGCTTTTTACTGTTTAATTTTAATGCAAGTGGTAGGAGTAGCAAGATTTGCTAGCCTTTCTATGAACTGTATCAGATTAAAAGGTTTGCTTTGATTTTAGTTCAGAAAGAGCAGATTTAAAGTCATGCTAAATACTGCAGTTGAGCCTTACCTAGTCTCCTTGTTCAAGTTTTTTTAAGGTTAAGCCTAGGATGGGTAACCATACAGTTTGCCTATTTGTCTTAAAATATATAGTTCTAAAACATGCATCTCAGAAATATGCTAGAACTATATTAAATAGCATTCTGTTTTATAGGACACAGTTTAAAACAGATGATAAAAACAAAGAGTAACTCAGATATGCTGGCCTCAAGCTTATCAGAGATCTGATGAATATGGCATTTTAACATATGTAAGTTTATTGTGGCAGAAAGTCCCAAAATCCTGGCAGTAGCTCCCCAAGGTCTCCGAGAAGATTTGGACACAACGACAGATGACTGCAACTCTGGATTGTGGTATGCTAACCACTGGGCAATACTGCCCCAACTGGCCCACTGCTAGGGCCCAGCCTAAACTGTGGACAAAGCCGGGACACCTGAAGAGCCATTGTCTCACATTGTGAGAGGCAAGGTGAGGTCAATCTCTCCTGTTCCTCTTTCCACAGCAGCAGTTTCTCATCCTCTATGCCTGATGGCTGGACTGCCTCTGCTCAAAAAGCCAGGAGAACATAGGAGCCAGGGACACTGCCTAGGTAATGGACTAACTAGTCATCTCTGTCATTTTGATTGGTACTTAGCTCATAATTTATCCTTCTCAGGTCTCTGATCACATTGACAGCTAGGCTAAAAGGCTAGGCTTAGTTAACAGTAACTTGGCAGTTAAAGAGTAGACAGTTAGGTTCACTATCAGCTCATTGGACAGTTCATTAGTTAGTTAAAACTACTGGGTACTATATATTTTGTATAAAAAAAAGCCAAACAAAACAGGTTTGCCCTGCTCACAGGCTTTACATCAGTTGCCAATGTCTTATATTAATAGTTAAAAAAATATAAGGTTTATATAGGGTCTGAGGATATAGGAGTTCAGGTTATAAAAATCTAAAAAATGTTGGTCTACATACTGATCAAAGTATCAATTTAATGGACGTCAGGTTAACACTTAAGTAAAAAAAAAAAGTACAAGCAGTTTCTCACGCAGGCAATCTTACTTAGCCAAAATATAGGAGGGTTTACTCAAGGTTGCACAGAGCCTGCTGTCTGGTTACTATGGTTGCACGGAGTTTCTCAGGGTCAGAGCAGTCCACTGTAAGACCACCAAGGTCAGTCTGTGAGAGACTGGACTTTGAAAAATAGCCAAGAAGCTGAGTTCCGCTGCTCAGATGCCGTTAACTCCAAAAAAGGCTGCCACATGGACACACTTAAGTTGTTTATAAAAGATATAAAACAAACAGCTGACTGGTACCAATACTGTTGGATATAGTTTTTATCTGTTACTCTCAAAAGGTTGCTGTATTAGATTTGCTGAAATGTTACTTTTCTGATACCAAAAATTTATATGAGTTTATAAAAATCAAAAGGTCATAAGACCTAGATCTGGCATAGCTCAAATGGATCCCAGAAGAGTTTTTCCCTGGTGTTGGGATATCTCACTTTTTCCATTTAACAGACAAATCTTAACTTCTGTCTCTAGTCTGAATTTGTCTCAGCAGATTTTCACCTTTTTGACTCTGTTCCAGCATCAGCTGTGGACTGCAAGCTGAGATCTGACTTCCTGAAACTGACATGATTGCTCCCTGCCTCTTCGGGTGGATCAATGAACCAGATGCTTGGGACTCCCTTATTGCCCAGCCTTTGACTGGCATTTCAGCCTTCCTAGCCCCTGATGCCTACGGTCCAATGGTCAGCTCGAAGAAGCTCCAGAAGACGGAACTACGCCCAAATCCCCCCTAGCAGGCTGAAATGCTAAGTCAAAAGGGGCTCCCTGGCATTAGCTATTATCTTGGGCATCTGCTTAGCTGAAATGGACACTAATATTGCAGCAACTGGGCTAAAAGCCTAGAGAGACCCTGTAATAGTTCTCCTTGGCTTAAAGGAAGACTCAGACAGAGACAGCAGTTCTTTGAGTCAGGACGAAGCTGGTACGAGAGTTGGTTCAATGAAGCCACCGCTCTCTGTCATACAAGCGCTGGCGTTAACCCAGCAGTATAATCAGTTTAAACAGCAGGAGACAGAAATAAACTCTCCCTAGGCCCGAGAATGAAAGATTCCATTCTAAGTTAGAAGAAAAAGGGGGAATGAAAGACCCCTCCTCACCAAAAAGTTAAAAGCAGCTAATAGTTAATGTCATTTTGTACAGCACTGTTTTGAGAAACTCTGAAGGATACCACTGTTTTGAGAAACTCTGTGGGCTAGGGAGGGAACTAGCTGAAGAGACCCAGCTGCTGGGGATATCTGAGGTCAGGCTGCCCCAGTTGAGCCAAAAATCAATTTGTGCTGACCACGCATATGAGAAGTTTGTGAGACTGTTCCAGCTGAGATAGGGGCCCTAAGACAAACAACAGGTGGCGGTCCCAAGATTGAGAGCCATCATGACCTTTCCGACCACCCAGTTCCTGATATCATGGTGTCCCTGCCAAACTCTGACTCAAGTTGTGGTCTCATTTAAATGTACCAATCAGCTCCCTGTAACTATGCTTCTCGCTTCTGTACCTGTGCTTTTGCTCTGAGACCCTATAAAAAGCCCAGCTTTCCACTCAGGGGGCGCGCAAGTCTTCCGAGAGACTTTGTCGCCCCAGGTACCCGTGTATCAAAATAAAGCCTCTTGCTGTTTGCAGCCGAACATCTGGTCTCGTTGATCCTTGGGAGGGGGTCTCCCTGATGGAAGACACCCATCGGGAGTCTTTCAGTGGTTTTTATTTCTGTTCTTCTGTTGGAAACTTGTTTCTGTACTGTACAGTGTGATATATCACTTCTCAGTTTTCCTGTAATATTAAATGAACAGGTGACACTTTTGTGAATTAGGTTACAAAGTTCTGCTTTGCGTTTCATTTCTTTCGATGGAAACTTGTTCCTGTGCTGTACAGTTAGATATATCACTTTTCAGTTTTCCTGTTATAATAATTGAACAGGCAACACGAATGTGAATTAGTTTATAAAGTTGTGCTTTGCGTTTCTGTTCTTTCGATGAAAATTTGTTTATTTGCCCTATATTTCGATATATCACTTTTCAGTTTTCCTGTATTCCTAATTGATCAAGTGGCACACATGTGATTTAGTTTACAAAGTAGTGCTTTGCATTTATGTTCTTTCGTTGGAAATTTGTTAATATTAGGAACAAGTTAGGGTTACGTTTATGGGTAGGGTTATGGTTAGGTTAGGTTAGGTTAGGGGGGTTAGGTTAGGTTAGGTTAGGTTAGTTAGGTTAGGTTAGGTATTAGGGTTAGGTTAGGTTATATCACTTTTCAGTTTTCCTGTTATACAAATTGAACAGGCGACACAAATGTGAATTAGTTTACAAAGTTGTGCTTTGCATTTCTGTTCTTGCGATGAAAACTTGTTTCTTTGCTGTACATTTCGATATATCGCTCTTCAGTTTTCCTGTATTCCTAATTGAGTGAGCGACACACATGTGATTTAGATTACAAAGTAGTGCTTTGCGTTTCTGTTCTTCTGTTGGAAACTTGTTTCTGTGCTGTACAGTGTGATGTATCACTTTTCATTTTCCCTGTTATAATAATTGAATGGACGACACGTATGTGAATTAGTTTACAAAGTTGTGCTTTGCATTTCTGTTCTTTCGATGGAAACTTCTTTCTGTGCCTTACAGTAAGAGGTAACACTTTTCAGTTTTCCTGTATTCCTAATTGAGCGTGCGACACACATGTGATTCCGTTAAAGGTAGTGCTTTGTTTTTCTGTACTTTAGTTTGAAACTTGTTCCTGTGCTGTACAGTGCGGTATATCACTTTTCAGGTTTCCTGTATTCCTAATTGAGTGAGTTGCACACATGTGATTTAGTTTACAAAGTAGTGCTTTATGTTTATTTTCTTTTGTTGGAAACTTGTTCCTGTTAGGAACAAGTTAGGTTAGGTTTAGGTTAGGATTAGGTTAGGTTAGGTAGGGTTAGTGTTAGGTTAGGTTAGGATTAGGGTTAAGGTTAGGTTAGTGATAGGTTAGGGGCTTAGGTTAGGTTAGGTTATATCACACTTTCAGTTTTCCTGTTATAATAATTGAACAGGCAACACGAATGTGAATTAGTTTATAAAGTTGTGCTTTGTGTTTCTGTTCTTTCTTTGAAAACTTGTTTGTTTGCCTTACATTTCGATATTTATCGCCTTTCTGATTTCCTGTATTCCTAATTGAGCGAGTGATACACATGTGATTCTGTTTAAAAGTAGTGCTTTGCTTTCCTGTTCTTTCATTCGAAACTTGTTCCTGTGCGGTACAATGCGATATATCACTTTTCAGTTTTCCTCTATTCCTAATTTTTGAGCGACACACATGTGATTTAGTTTAAAAAGTAGTGCTTTGCGTTTCTGTTCTTCTGTTGGAAACTTGTTTCTGTGCTGTGCAGTGTGATATATCATTTTGCTGTTTTCCTGTTATAATAATGGAACGGGCGACACGTATGTGTGAATTAATTTACAAAGTTGTGCTTTATGTTTCTGTTCTTTCGATGGAAACTTGTTTGTGTGCTGTACACTGAGAGATAACACTTTTCCGCTTTCCTCTATTCCTAATTGAGCGAGGGAAACACATGTGATTCCGCTTAAAAGTAGTGCTTTGCTTTTCTGTTCTTCTGTTGGAAACTTGTTTCTGGGCTGTACAGTGTGATATATCTCTTTCAGTTTTCCTGTATTCCTAACTGAGCGAGTGGCACACATGTAATTTAGTTTACAAAGTAGTGCTTTATGTTTATGTTCTTTTTTTGGAAACTTGTTCCTGTTAGGAACAAGTAAGGGTTAGGTTAGGGTTAGGGTTAGGTTAGGTTAGGTTAGGTAGGGTTATGGTAAGGGTTAGGTTAGCGTTAGGTTAGGTGTTAGGGTTAGGTTTGGGTTAGGTTAGGTTAGAGTTAGGGGCTTAGAGTTAGGTTAGGGTTATATCACATTTCAGTTTTCCTGTTATAATAATTGAACAGGCAACATGAATGAGAATTAGTTTACAAAGTTGTGCTTTATGCTTCTGTTCTTTCGATGAAAACTTATTTCTTTTTGCCGACATATTTCAAATATCGCTTTTCAGTTTCCCTGTATTCCTAATTGAGCGATCAACACACCTGTGATTTAGATTACAAAGTAGTGCTTTATGTTTCTGTTCTTCTGTTGGAAACTTGTTTCTGTGCTTTACAGTGTGATATATCACTTTTCAGTTTTCCTGTTATATTAATTGAACAGGCAACACGTATGTGAATTAGTTTAAAAGTTGTGCTTTGCTTTCTCTTCTTTTGATTGAAACTTGTTTCTGGGCCATACAGTACGTTATATCACTTTCAGTTTTCCTGTATTCCTAATTGAGCGAGTGGCACACATGTGATTTGGTTTACAAAGTACTGCTTTGTATTTATGTTCTTTCGTTTCAAACTTGTTCCTGTTAGGAACAAGTTAGGGTTAGGTTAGGGTTAGGTTAGGTTATGGTTAGGTTAGGGTAGGGGTACAGGTAGGTTTAGGGCTTAGGTTAGGATTAGGTTATATCACTTCTCAGTTTTCCTGCTATAATAATTGAACAGGCTTATACACTAATATGATTTACTTTTACAAAGTAGTGCTTTGCTTTTCTATTCTTTTCGATGAAAACTTGTTTCTTTGCCTTACATTTCGATTTATCGCTTTTCAGTTTTCCTGTATTCCTAGTTGAGCAAGTGACACACATGTGATTTAGTTTAAAAGTAGTGCTTTGTGTTTCTGTTCTTCTGTTGGAAACTTGTTTCTGTGCTGTACAGTTCCATATATCACTTTTCAGTTTTCCTGTCATAATAATAGAACATGTATGTGAATTACATAACAAAGTTGTGCTTTGTGTTTCTGTTCTTTCGATGGAAACTTCTATCTGTGCCAGACAGTGCTAGATAACACACTAGGAATTCAGGAAAACTGAAAAGCGATATATCGAAATGTGCGACAAAGAAACAAGTTTTCATTGAAAGAACAGAAAGGCAAAGCACTACTTTGTAAACTACATACGTGTCGCTGTTCAATTATTATGAGAGAAAACTGATAAAAAGTAACCCTAAGCTACCCTAACCCTAAACCTAACCCCTAACCCTAACACTAACCCTAACCCTAACCCTAACCCTAACCCTACTCCTAACCCTAACCCTTAACCCTAACCCTAACCCTAACCCTAAAACTTCTAACCCTAACAAGAACAAGTTTCCTAATGAAGAACATAAACGCAAACACTACTTTTAAATTAAATTACATGTGTGCCACAACCCTAATTAGGAATACAGGAAAAACTGAAAAACCTATATCTAAAATGTATAGCAAAGAAACAAGTTTCAATCAAAAGAACAGAAACGCAAAGCACAACTTTTAAACTAATTCACATGTGTGTCGCTTCTGTTCAATTATTATAACAGGAAAAACTGTTATCTAGCATATATCACACTACTAAAAAGAACAGAAAAACAAGTTTCCAACCCTAACCCTAACCTTAACCCCTAACTTGAACAGAAAGCAGGAAACTGAAAAATTTTGTAAACTAAATCACATGAAAACAAGTTTCCAATTGGGGAATACAGGAAAACTGAAAAGTGTTATCTTCCTGTAAAAAGAAAATAAGTTTTCATCGAAGAACAGAAACAGGAAAGCACAACTTTTGTAAACTAATTAAATGTAAGGTTTGCCTGTTCAATTTTCATGTAACAGAATAAAAAGCAAAAGTGATATATCGTAAATCATACTGTCGCTTGAAATTATTATAACAGAAAAAAACAGAAACGATATAACCTTAATCCTTTGTAAAATCCAAACCTACCTAACCGGTCGCCTACGCCTAACCATTATAAATAAGGAAAACCTTAACCCTAACAACCTAACAGGAACAAGTTTCAACGAAGAACATAAATACAAAGCACAACTTTTGTAAAACCAAATCACATGTGTGCCACTAAGCTCAATTATTAATACAGGAAAACTGAAAAGTGATATATCACACTGTATGGGACAGAAAAAAGTTTCAATCAGAAAGAACAGAAAGCAAAGCACAACTTTTAAACGTATTTCACATAATGTTTCCTTGCTCAATTAGGATAAGAGAAAACGGAAAAGTGATATATCACACTGTACAGCATAGAAACAAGTTTCCAAATAGAAGAACAGAAACGCAAAGCACAACTTTGTAATCTAATTCACAGGTGTGTTGCCATTCCAATTATTATACAGGAAAAACTGAAATGATATTTTCGAACTGTACTGAAAAGAAACAAGTTTCTAACAGTGAAGAACAGAAACACAAAGCACAACTTTTAAACTAATTCATGCTGCCTGTTCAAAAATTATAACAGGAAAAACTGAAATGTGATATAACTGTACTGAACAGAAACAACTCCCTAAAAGAAACCCTAAACGCTAACCCAAACCCTAACCCTAACACCGTCAACCGCTAATTATTATAACAGGAACCTTACCATAACCCTGTACTGAATAGAAAAACAACTTCTTAACGAAGAAATCAAAACCCTAACCAACTTAAAACTAATTACATTTGTTCCTTAATCATGAACAAACTGAAAAGTAAGAACATAAACGCAAAGCACTACTTTGTAAACTAAATTACATGTGTGCTACTATTTCAGTTAGGAATATACAGGAAAACTGAAAAGAGATATATCACACTGTACAGCCCAGAAACAAGTTTCCCAACAGAAGAACAGAAAGCAAAGCACTACTTTTAAACGGAATCACATGTGTTTCCTCGCTCAATTAGAATAGAGGAAAATCTGAAAAGTGTTATCTCTCAGTGTACAGTACACAAACAAGTTTCCAATGGAAGAACAGAAACAAAAGAAGCACAACTCTTTTAACGGAATCACATGTGTCGACCGCTCAATTAGGGTACCAGGAAAACTGGAAAAGTGTTACCTCTTACTGCAGCAAGTACAGAAAGAAGTTTCCATCGAAGAACAGAAATGCAAAGCACAACTTGTAAATCCAATCTACATACGTGCCGCCCCATTCCCAATTATTATAACAGGAAAATGAAAAGTGATACATCACACTGTACAAGTTACAGAAACAAGTTTCCAACAGAAGAACAGAAACGTTAGCACTACTTTGTAATCTAAAATCACATGTGTGTCGCCACCAATTAGGAATACAGGAAAACTGAAGAGCGATATATCGAAATGTACAGCAAAGAAACAAGTTTTCATCGTGAAGAAACAGAAATGCAAAGCACAACTTTGTAAACTAATTCACATTTGTGTCATGTCTAATTTGTATAACAGGAAACTGAAAAGTGATATAACCTTAACCCTAACCCTAATAATTAACCCTAACCCTAACCCTAACCCTAACCCTAACCTAACTCCTAACCCAACCCTAACCCTAACCATAACCCTACCCATAAACGTAACCCTAACTTGTTCCTAATAACAACTTCAACTAAAGAACATAAATGCAAAGCACTACTTTGTAAACTAAATCACATGTGTGCCACTGATCAATTAGGAACACAGGAAAACTGAAAAGTGGATATAACGTAAATATAGGCAAATAAAAACAAATTTTCATCGAAAGAATAGAACGCAAAGCACAACTTTCTTATAAACTACAATTCACATTCGTGTTGCCTGTTCTCAAATTATTATAACAGGAAAACTGAAAGTGATATATCTAACTGCGCTGTTACATGAACAAGTTTCCATCGAAAAGAAATGAAACGAAGCAGAACTTTGTCACCTAATTCACAAAAGTGTCACCTGTTCACTTATTTATGAAAACTGAGAAGTGATATATCACACTGTACAGTACAGAAAACAAGTTTCAAACAGGAATAGAACAGAAATAAAAACCACTGAAAGACTCGATGGGTGTCTTCCATCAGGAGACCTCCAAGGACCAACGAGACCATGTTCGGCTGCAAAACAAGGAGGCTTTATTTTGATACACGGGTACCTGGGGCTTACAAAGTCTCTCGGAAGACTTGGCGCGCTCTGAGGAAAGCTGGGCTTTTATAGGGTCTCAGAGCAAAAGCACAGGTACAGAAGGGAAGCATAGTTACAGGAGCTGATTGGTACATTTAAATGAGACTCACAACTTGAGTCAGAGTTTGGCAGGGACACCATGATACTGTAGGAACTGTGGTCGGAAAAGGTCATGATGGCTCTCACCTGGACCGCCACCTGTTGTTTGTCTTAGGGCCTCATCTCAGCTGGAAACAGTCTCACAAACTTCACATGCGCGTGGTCAGCACAAATTGATTTTTGGCTCAACTGGGGCAGCCTGATCTCAGATATCCCCAGCAGTTGGCCCTTCAGCTAGTTCCCCCTCCCTAGCCCACAGAGTTTCTCAAAACAGTGGTATCCTTCAGAGTTTCTCAAAACAGTGCTGTACTGTAAAATGACATTAACTATTAGCTGTTTTTAACTTTTGCAGGAGGGGTCTTTTCTATCTCCCTTTTTCTTCTAACTTAGAATGGAATCTTTCATTCTCGGCCTAGGAGAGCTTATTTGCCTCCTGCTGTTTAAACTGATTATACTGCTGGGTTAACGCCAACGCTATATGACAGAGAGCCGGGTGGCTTCCATTGAACCAACTCTCGCACTCAGCTTCGCCCTGACTCAAAGAACTGCTGTCTCTGTCTGAGTCTTCCTTTAAGCCAAGGAGAACCATAGGGTCTCTAGGCTTTTAGCCCAGTTGCTGCAATATTAGTGTCCATTTCAGCTAAGCAGATGCCCAAGATAATAGCTAATGCCAGGAGCCCCTTGACTTAGAGCATTTCAGCCTGCTAGGGGGATTTAAGGAGTTCGCCTTCTGGAGCTGAGCTGACTATTGACCGTAGGCATCAGGGGCTAGGAAGGCTGAAATGCGTCAAAGGTTGGGCAATAAGGGAGTCCTGAAGCATCTGTCTATTGATCCACCAAGAGGCAGGAGCAATCATGTCAGTTTAGGAAGTCCAGATTCAGCTTGCAGTCCACAGCTGATGCTGGAACAGAGTCAAGGTGAAAATCTGCTGAGACAAATTCAGACTAGAGACAGAAGTTAAGATTTGTCTGTTAAATGGAAAAAGTGATATCCCAACACCAGGAAAACTCTTCTGGGATCCATTTGAGCTTATGCTGATCTAGCCTTATGACCTTGATTTTTATAAACTCATATAAATTTTTGCATCGTAAAGTAACATTTCAGCAAATCTAATACAGCAACCTTTGAGAGAACAGATAAAACTATATCCAACAGTATTGGTACCGTCAGCTGTTTGTTTTATACTTTATAAACAAATCTTATGTGTCCATGTGGCAGCCTTTTTGAGTTAACGGCATCTGAGCAGCGGAACTCAGCTTCTGGTTATTTTTCAAAGTCCAGTCTCTCACAGACTGACCTTGCGGTCTTAAGGTGGACTGCTCTGACCCTGAGAAACTCCGCAACCATAGTAACTAGACAGCAGGGCTCTGTGCAACCTTGAGTAAACCCTCCTATATTTTGGCTAAGTAAGATTGCCTTTGAGAAACTGCTTTCATGGCTCTTTTTTTTTTTTTTACTTAAGTGCTAACCTGACGTCCATTAAATTGGATACTTTGATCAGTATAGACCAACATTTTTTAGATTTTTATAACCTGAACTCCTATGTCCTCAGACCCCAAACCTTGTTTTTTTTAACTATTAATATAAGACATTGGCAACTGATGTAAAGCCTGTGAGTGGGCAAACCTGTTTGTTTGGCTTTTTATACAAAATATATAGAAATACCCAGTAGTTTTAACTAACTAATGAACTGTCCAATGAGCTGATAGGAACCTAACTGTCTACTCTCTTTTAACTGCCAAGCATTGTTAATCCAAGCTTCAGCTTTTAGCCTAGCTGTCAATGTGATCAGAGACCTGAGAGAAGATAAATTATGAGCTAAGTACCAATCAAATGACAGAGATGACTAGTTAGTCCATTACCTAGGCAGTGTCCCTGGCTCCTATGTCTCCTGGCTTTTTGAGTGAGCAGTCCAGTCATCAGTACAGAGGATGAGAAACAAGGCTGTGGAAAGAGGAACAGGAGAGATTGACTCACCTTGCCTCTCACAATGTGAGACAATGGCTCTTCAGGTCCCCGGCTTTGTCTCACAGTTTAGGCTGGGCCCTAGCAGGCTGCTGGGGGTAGTATTGCCCAGGGTTAGCATACTCACAATCCAGAGTTGCAGTCATCTGTCAGCAGTCCAATCTTCTCGAGACCTTGGGAGCTACTGCCAGGATTTTGGGGGACTTTCGCAAGCAACACCATATGTTAAAATGCCATATCTATCAGATCTCTGATGTTTGAGGCCGTTAAGGTCTGAGTTACTCAGCTTTATCATCTGTTTTAAACTGTCCTATAAAACAGAAGTCGCGCTGACAGCAGTTCTGTAGCATATTTCTGAGATGCATGTTTTGTGAACCATATATTTTAAAGGATAAATAGGCAAACTGTATGGTTACCCCATCCTAGGCTTAACCTTAAAAAATCCTGAACAAGGAGACTAGGTAAGGCTCAACTGCAGTATTTAGCATGACTTTAAATCTGCTCTTTCTGAACTAAATCAAAGCAAACCTTAATCTGATACAGTTCATAGAAAGGCCAGCAAAATCTTGCTACCCTACCACTTGCATTAAAATTAACAGTAAAAAGCTGTGACTTAACACTGATATGACTACATAACTGAGATACCTGAACAAATGGTGGCAAACTCATAGTTTTGCCCTCTGACCTCTGAACCAGTATGGCGCGCTGGCCACGCAGTAACTGAACTCAGCTGGAAGTCCTAAACAACATGGCAAAACCACAGATTTATGTGCTCTATCCCTGAACTATCATGCAGAAGCAGCTGATGTTAGCACAGGCTATGACTGACAATACTAAAATAGCCATTAGGTGCTGTTGATGATACACAGCAAACACTGTGGAGCATCCATAATCCCTCACAAGCAAAGTTCCCAGTGATCAAACAAGCTTTTAGAAGAATTACTTTAGCCATACCAAACCTATCAGCTAGCTCTCTGGCTTTTATAATACATCCACTAAACTTCTACAACATTCTATCTACCTTCAGGTTCCTAGGTTTTTTTCAGTTTAACCAGACATGCTTACTTTCTGCTTTCTTTCTGCTTTTCAGACAATATAAAACTTATTAAAATCCTTTTTCCATTTTGACATAATCCTGCAGAAGCCCTGAGTCTATGCACGACGACGGCACACACACATAAAGTAGAGTTTGAAACTGCCATTTTTTAAATAACTTTTCTGTAAAGGGATAAGGATGATCATAAATCAGCTTAACAAACAAACAGCGCCTCCACAAGATACATTTTAAAACTGCAATTTTTTCAGTTAGCATAAATAATAATGGCAGTGGTTTGACAGTAAAATTAATAAAATACCTAAGATCATTGTCATACCCAAATGCCTGATAAACTTTAAACATTTTACAGCCTTAAATATTTCAAACCAGATTTTAAAACCAGAATTTACGCCAGCAAAGCACTTTAATTTTTAAAAACTAATACCAATTAACCAATTAAAATAAGTTATCCTTTTAACCTAGAAGGAATGAGAATTAACGTCCACTAAAGGCCAAACTTCCCGAACCAATTTTAAAAGTTGAAACTAGATTTTGGGTGACCAAAATTTATCAGTGAAACAACCTAATCTTTCTAGAACTAATATCAACTTAGAATAAGATCTTTCTTCTTATCCTAAAAGGAAATAAAATCATTTTGACTCAGAGATTTTGGTGAATCTTTGTGTTTTTTTCCTGAGCCACCATGTGGCAATTCTACATTGTTGTTATTTAAACATGCATTTATAGACCTACAAACACGTAGACACATACATGTTTAAAACAAGAATTTGAATTTAACCTTTAAACATACCAATTATTTTTTATCATATCAACCATTTAAGACTAGTTGGAAATAATTGGATAATGGCCATATTTTAAACAGACAGACCTCAGCTGCAAATTCTAAACATTACAGTAAGTACAGTTTTTTTTTTTTTCTAAATTACTGTTTGATCTGTAAGTTGTAAGCTCTGTGGAGGAGGGAAGAGAGTAGCAAGAGGGAGTGGTGAGCTCTTGCTGCTTACTTCCCGCTAAGCTGGGCATGAAGGTAAGGGGGAGGTTTTCCTCACTCAGCCAGATGGCTCTATCATGAGCAGCTACGTGCCAACTCGCCTAGCCATGTCTAAGGATTCTCATCCAGCAAGCCCATGAGCCTTTGCCTACTCCCTTGGCTCCCTTGTGAGCTTCCATCAGCTTAATTCTCCCGCAGAATCCTGAACTCCAGCCTGCCTCTGGGCCTTCCCTCCCAGGTTTCTTTTGCTGTAAAGTTAAACTTTTGGGGAGTAGTGACAGTTTGTCCCATTTTTTCAAATAAGCATAAAAACACTATCACACTTACTATAAAGACGACAGACAGAACACAACACAAGCTGCACGGCACGAGATAAGACACAAAAACTGAAAGCAAAAATTCAGATGGAGACTGTGTGTCGGAGGTCCGGTTCTCTGTCTCCCAGATGAAACAGGTAACCTGAACAGCTGGCGAGGCCTCGAGAAGTCCGGAGTCGCTCGTGCTTCCAGACAGACGATATTTAGAAATCGCTCTCTCCTACTCAGATGGGGAACCGTGAAAACAGCTCCTACAGAACACCTCCTGGGACGTTCCCCAGGAGCCAGTGAGTTGAAAGTCCGATTCCACAACTCCTTCGATTTCCGCAATACAGATGACTTTGGGCTAAGCCTTCAGACCACAGGGGGACTCAACCCCTGGAAGCAGACACACACAGCCATACTGCTTGCAACACCATACACAAGACTCACAGAACAAAAGCCGCAGTCTTACCTCCCAACGCTAATGGTGGTCCCTGGGCAGGGTCTCAGATCTCAAGCTGGGGCTCTAAATGAAAAAGACTCCCCATGGTGTCTTCCATCAGGGAGACCTCCAAGGATCAATCGAGACCAGATGTTCGGGCTGCAACAGCAAGGTGAGGTTTTATTTTGATACACAGGTACCCGGCGCCACAAAAGTCTCTCGGAAGACTTGCGCACTTCTGACTGGAAAGCTGACTTTTTATAGGGTCTCAGAGCAAAAGCACAGGTACAGAAGGAGAAGCATAGTTACAGGGAGCTGATTGGTACATTTAAATGAGACTACAACTTGAGTCAGAGTTTGGCAGGACACCAGATATCAGAAACTGGGTGGTCGAAAGGTCATGATGGCTCTCAATCTTAAGACTGCCACCTGTTGTTTGTCTTAGGGCTCATCTCAGCTGGAAATAGTCTCACTATTTGTCTTAGGGCCCTATATCAGCTGGAACAGTCTCACAAACTTCTCATATGCGTATCAGCACAATTGATTTTTTGCTCAATCAGCAGCCTGACCGCAGATATCCCCAGCAGCTGGTCTCTTCAGCTAGTTCTCCTAGCCCATGAGTTTCTCAAAACAGTGGTATCCTTCTTGGGAGTTTCTAAAACAGTGCTATACAAAATGACATTAACTATTAACTGCTTCTAACTTTTGGTGAGGCGGGGGTCTTCAGCACTACTTTGTAAACTAAATCACATGTGTGTCACTCACCAATTAGGGAATACAGGAAAACTGGAAAAGCTTATATATCGAATGTATGGCAAAGAAACAAGTGTTCATCGAAGAACAGAAACCGCAAATTCCCTTTGTAAACTAATGCACATCTGCTTCCCATCAATTATTATAACAGGGAAAAAGGAAAAATGATATAACCCTAACCCTAACCCTAAACACCTAACCCAACCCTAACCCCCCAATCCTAACCCCCCAACCCTAACCCTAACCCTAACCCTAACCCTAACTAGACAGAGAGCACTCACCATCAGAAGGTAGAAGGTGGAAACCAGCTCCATCTTTTAAGGCACCTGCATTATGCAGCTCTCACAGTCCCCTTTTGTTTTGGACGATCAGGCAAGAGTAGAGGTCTGATCTCTGATATTAGAAATAAATTGGGACTTTGTACTGATGTTCATTTAGGTGTCATCCACCCAAAGAGCATCAGACCTGTCCGATACCTTTTTCTCAGAGGCGGGACCTGGGGCATCAACCCAGCATGCAATCAGACATGCTCTTCCTCTGGGTCCAAGGTGGCTGACCCTGAGTGCAGTGCTTAGCCTCGCATCCTGAGCATAATATTTTGGCTTTTTATGGTAGCCAACCATGCTTGGGGAGACTGTCCTGCTTCAATGGCTGTAAAGGCCTGAATGGTCATGGCTGCATTACACTGTTGTGAGACTCTAATCTTGCATATATACCACAGGCAAACCAAGGTGACCAACACCAGAAGGCCTGTTAACGCTCCCATGCCCGCCCATTCCTTCAGATGATTCATGGCTGCAGCAATCCATGATGATAATCCTGTGGCTAGTCCTGTGTCCACTCTGGTAGAATTTACCATGACAATGGCCACACTCAGCTGGTCCATCGTAGTATCGAATTCTCCAGTCCAATTACCTAAAACATAGCTAGACAATTGTTTAGACAGATTTGCAGCACAGGAAAAATTCTCATGTTGTATGCTAGTGACACAAAGTCCAGCATACTTTCATTGACAGCCAAGTTGAGCGATTTGCCATAGGGTATCAATTTGTTCTGCACGAGGTCAAACCTCTGATTGAACACCATCAAACCTCCTTTAGTTGAGCATTAATTTCTTTTTTTGTACATCTAAGGCATGAGCTACATTGGCTAAAAGGTTATTCAGGGTCTGAGCAGTCTGCCCAGTATGACTCATGGCTAATGCCGTGGTGGTAGCTCCAACAGCCGCCAATGAGATGGCAGTAACAATGGCAGCTGTAATTCCAAGATCCCTTTTCTGTCTGAAGAGAGTCATAGCATGAGGGCATCAACGGGCACAGGCACCCAGTGAGGCATGTGAGTAACCAGCTAGTAAATTTACTAGCATTACAGCATTGGGCAAAAAAGTATCATTACCACAATTACTTGGCTCTATCTGGCTAATAATGAATAAAATGGGGATATAAACAAACAGGGTGGGCTTATAGGAAATATTATGAGAAGCCTTAACCCCAGAACTAGCAGTGGTGGTGTCCGAGGTCTGAGTAGGTTCAGGAGACCATTGTCCCCAGGGGCGAGACATGCTCCATGTAATGACTAACTCCATGTTTTCCTCCACTTTTGAAAGTCATTTAAGGTTCTTAAATTATTTTTTCCCTTTTTTTTAAAAAATTTTTCTATCCATTACACTTTATTCATTCTGCATCCCATAAGCCCCCTCCCTCCCCCTCCCAATCCCACTCCTCCCTCCTCCTCTGCATGCATGCCACTCCCCAAGTCCACTGATAGGGGAGGTTCTCCTCCTTCTGATCTTAATCCATCAGTTCACATCAAAAGTGGCTGCATTGTCCTCTACTATGGCCTGGTAAGGCTGCTCCCCTCAGAAGGAGGTGATCAAAGAACAGGCCAATCAGATTATGTCAGAGGCAGTCCTCTTCACATTACTATGTAAACCCAATTGACTCTGAACTGCCCTGGGCCACATCTGCAGGGGTTCTCCCCGTCCTTCCAGCTCTTGCTCTTTTCCCCGTTCTTACATTTTCCATTCACCTTTCCCAACAGTTTCCCATCAGGGTTTGCTTTTTGCTTTTATAGTCCCGTAGGGCAGAGGCTTTCAGAGACCCCTGTAGGTTCCAGGTTGTTTTTCCCGTTTTTTCTTCTGATGTCCATCCTCTTTTCCTTTTTGGAAAGGGAGATTAGACATTTTAGTTGGGGGCCCTCTCTTGGTTAGTTTTTTAGA
>JAEOAE010003248.1:0-93063 GCA_036365155.1 Meriones psammophilus
GTTTCCAACAGAAAAGAAAATAAGCATAAAGCACTACTTTGTAAACTAAATCACATGTGTTGCCTCGCTCAATTAGGAATACAGGAAAACTGAAAAGTGATATAACATACTGTACAGCACACAGGAACAAGTTCTGAACAAAAGAACAGAAAAGCAAAGCACTACTTTTAAACAGAATCACGTGTAATAAACTTGCCAATTAGGATACAGGAAAACTGAAAAGTGATATAACACACTGTACAGCAAGGGAACAAGTTTCCATCGAAAGAACAGAAACGAAAAGCACAACTTTGTAAACTAATTCACATTCATGTTGCCTGTTCAATTATTATAACAGGAAAACTGAAAGTGATAACAATAACCCTGACCCTAAGCCCCTAACACTAACCCTAACCTAACCCTAACCCTAAGCCCTAACCTAACCCTAACCTAACCTAGCCCCTAACCCTAAGGCCCTAACCTAACCTGGCCCTAACCTAACCCAACCCCTAACCCTAACCTAACCTAAACCTACCTTAAACCTAACCTAACCCTACCCCTAAACCTAACCTTACCCTAACTTGTTCCTAACAGGAACAACAGGAACAATTTTCCAACGAAAAAACATAAACGCTAAGCACTACTTTGTAAAGTAAATCACATGTGTGCCACACGCTTAATTAGGAATACAGGAAAACTGAAAAGTGAAATATCGCACTGTACAGCACAGGAACAAGTTTTGAACAAAAGAACAGAAAAGCAAAGCACTACTTTTAAATGGAATCACATGTGCTTCGCTCGATCAATTAGGAATACAGGAAAACTGAAAAGTGTTATCTCGCACTGTAAGGCACAGAACCAAGTTACCATCGAAAGAACAGAAACGCAAAGCACAAGATTGTAAACCAATTCACATACATGTTGCCCGTTCAATTATTATAAAAGGAAAACTGAAAAGTGTTATCTCGTGCTGTAAGGCACAGAAACAAGTTTCCATCGAATGAACAGAAACGCAAAGCACAACGTTGTAAACCATTTCACATACATGTTGCCCGTTCAATTATTATAAAAGGAAAACTGAAAGTGATATAACCCTAACCTAAGCACCTATCCCAAACACTAACCCTAACCCTAACCTAACCTAACCCTAACCTATCCCAACCCTAACCCCTAACCCTAACCCTGGCCTAACCCTAAACCTGCCTGGCCTAAACCTGTCCCTAAGCCCCTAACCTAACCTAACCTGGCGCCTAACCCTAACCCTAACCCGATCCTAAACCTAACCTAACCTAACCTAACCCCCTAACCTAACCCTAACCCTAACCTTACCTAACCTAACCCTACCTAACCTAAGCCTAAACGTGACTCTACCTAACCTAACCTTACCTAACTTTTCTAACAGGAACAAGATTCCAACAAAAAGAACATAAGCGCAAAGCACTACTTTATAAACTAAATCTCATGTGTGTGGCTCGCTCAATTTGGAATACAGGAAAACTGAGCGCGATATATCGAAATGTACAGCAAAGAAAACAAGTTTTCATCGAATGAACAGAGCATAAAGCACAACTTTTGTAAACTAATTCACATTCCTGTCGACTGTTAAATTATTAAAACAGGAAAACTGAAAAGTGATATAACCTAACCCTAACACTAAGCCTTAAACCTAGCCTAAACCTAGCCTAAGCCTTACCCTAACTGTAACCCTAACCCTAACCCTAACCCTAACCCTACCCCTAACCCTAACCCTAACCCTAACCCTAACCCTTACCTAATCATAAGCCTAACTTGTTCCTAACAGGAACAAGTTTCCATGAAAAGAACATAAACACAAAGCCCTACTTTGTGAGACTAAATCACATGTGTGCCACTCGCTCAATTAGGAATACAGGAAAACTGAAAAGTTTTATAAGCCTAACCTAACCTAACCCTAAGACCCTAACCCTAACCCTAACCTAACCCCTAACCTAACCTGGCCTAAGGCCCTAACCCTGGCCTAACCCTAACCCTAACCTCTAACCCTAACCCTAACCCTAACCCTAACTTCCTAACCTACCCTAAACCTAACCTAACCCTAACCTAGCCTAACTCCCACCTAAACCTACTCTAACCCTAAGCCTAACCCTAACTCTACCTAACCTAACCTTACCTAACTTGTCCCTAACGGAGACCAGTTTCCCAACAAAAAAGAACAGAAGCGCAAAGCACAAATCTTTGAAAATTAATTCACATACGTGTCCCCATTCAATTATTGTAAAGGAAACTGAAAAGTGATATATCACACTGTACAGCACAGAATCAATTTTCCAACAGAAAACAGAAGCATAAGCACAACTTTGTAAACTATTTCACATTCATGTCGATTGTTCAATTATTATAACAGGAAAACTAAAAAAGTGATATCTTTAACCTAACCATGGGCCCTAACCTAACATTAACCTACCCTAACCTAGCCCTAACCATGCCCTAACCTAACCTAAAGCCTAACCCTGGCCCTAACCATGCCTAACCTAACCTAAACCTAACCCTAACCCTAACCTAACCTAATCCCTAACTTGTTCTAACAGGAACAAGTTTCCAACGAAAGAACAAAAACGCAAAACAATACTTTCTAAACCAAATCACATGTGTGCCACACGCTCAATTAGGGATACAGGAAAACTGAAAAGTTATATAATGCACTGTACAGCACAGGAACAAGTTTTGAACAAAAGAACAGAAAAGGAAAGTCCTACTTTTAAACAGAATCACACGTGTGTCGCTCGCTCAATTAGGAATACAGTCAAACTGAAAAGTGATATAACACACTGTACAGCAAGGGAACAAGTTTCCATCGAAAGAACAGAAACGCAAAGCACAACTGTGTAAACTAATTCACATACGTGTCGCCCGTTCAATTATTATAACAGGAAAACTGAAAAGTGATATATCGAACTATACAGCATAGGAACCTGCTTCCATCAAAAGAACAGAAATGCAAAGCACAACTTTGTAAACTAATTCATATTCATGTTGCCTGTTCAATTATTATAACATGAAAAATGAAAAGTGATATAACCCTAACCCTGACCCTAAGCCCATAACCCTAACCCTAACCCTATCTCTAAACCTAACCCCTAACCCTAACCCTAACCCTAACCCTAAACCTGCCTAACACTAACCAGAACACTGGCCCCTAACCCTAACCCTAACCCTAACCCTAACCTAACCCTAAGGCCCTAACCCTAACCCTAGCCTAACCTAAACCTACCTAAACCTAACCCTAACCCTAGCCCTACCCCTACCCCTAATCCTAACCTTACCCTAACTTGTTCCTAACAGGAACAAGTTTCCAACGAAAGAACATAAACGCTAAGCACTACTTTGTAAACTAAATCACATGTGTGCCACACGCTTAATTAGGAATACAGGAAAACTGAAAAGTGAAATAACGCACTGTACAGCACAGGAACAAGTTTCGAAAAAAAGAACAGAAAGCAAAGCACTACTTTTAAATGGAATCACATGTGCGTCGCTCGATCAATTAGGAATACAGGAAAACTGAAAAGTGTTATCTGCGACTGTAAGGAACAGAAACAACACCATCGAAGAATAGAAGCGCAAAAGCACAACTTTGTAAACCAATTCACATACATGTTGCCCGTTCAATTATTATAAAAGGAAAACTGAAAGTGATATATCGAACTGTACAGCACAGGAACCTGCTTCCAACGAAAGAACAGAAATGCAAAGCACAACTTTTGTAAACTAATTCACATTCATGTCGCCTGTTCAATTATTATAACAGGAAAACAGTATTGTGATGTAACCTAACCTAACGTAAGCCCTAGCCCTACCTAACCTAACTTGTTCCTAACAGAAAACAAGTTTCCAAAAAGAACATAAACACAAACCACTACTTAGTAAACTAAATCACATGTGAACCACTCGCACAATTAGGAATACATGAAAACTGAAAAGTGATATAACACTAACCCTAACCTAAGCCCCTAACCCTAACCCTAACCCTAACCTAACCCTAAGCCGCTAACCCTAACCCTAACCCTAACCTAACCTAACTTGTTCCTACCAGGAAAAAGTTTCCAGCGAAAAGAACATAAAGGCAAAGCACTACTTTGTAAACTAAATCACATGTGGGTTGCTCGCTCAATTAGGAATACTAAAAAACTGAAAAACGATATATCGAAATGTACAGAAAAGAAAGAAGTTTTCATCGAAAGAACAGAAGCATAAAGCACAACTTTGTAAACTAATTCACATTCTTGTCGCATGTTCAATTAGTATAACAGGAAAACTGAAGAGTGATATAGCCTAACCCTAACCCTAAGACCCTAACCTAACCCAAACCCTAACCCTAACTCTAACCCTAACAATAACACCTAACCCTAACCCTAACGCTAACCCTAACCTAACCCTACCTAAACCTAACCTAACCCAAACCCTAACCCTAACTTTAACCCTAACCCTAACAATACCCTAACCCTAACACTAACCATAACTCCAAAAACCTAAGGCTAACCCTAACCTAACATTACCTAACTTGTACCGAACAGGAACAAGTTTTCAACGAAAAGAACATAAGCGCCAAGCACTACTTTGTAAACTAAATCACATGTGTGCCACTCACTCCAATAAGGGATACAGGAAAACTGAAATGTGATATAATGCACTGTACAGCACAGGAACAAGTTTTGAACAAAAGAACAGAAAAGCAAAAGCAATACTTTTAAAAGGAATCACATGTTTCTCACTTTCGCTCAATTAAGAATACAGGAAAACTAAAAACTGTTATCTAGACTGTCACGACACAGAAACAAGTTTGCATCGAAAGAACAGAAACACAAAGCACAGCTTTTTTAAACTAAATCACATGTGTGTTGCTCCCTCAGTTAGGAATACAGGAAAACTGAAAAGAGATATATCGAAATGTCGGCAAAAGACATAAGTTTTCATCGAAGAACAGAAATGCAAAGTACAACTTTGTAACCTAATTCACATTCATGTAAGCCTGTTCAATTATTATAACAGGAAAACTGAAAAGTGATATAACCTAACCCTAACCTAAGCCCCTAACCCTAACCCTAACCCTAACCCCTAACCCTAACCTAACCCTAAACCTACCCGTAAACCTAACCTAACCTAAGCCTAACCATAACCCTAACCTAACTAAACGTGCCTAACCTAAACCTAACCCTAACTCTAACCCTAACCTAACCTAACCTTAACCCTAACCCTCACCTAACCTTGCCTAACATGTTCCTAACAGGAACAAGTTTCCATCGAAAGAATATAAAGGCAAAGCAATACTTTGTAAATTAATCACATGTGTGCCACTGCTCAATTAGGGGAATACAGGAAAACTGAAAAGTGATATAACACACTATACAGCACAGGAACAAGTTTGAACAAAAGAACAGAAAAGCAAAGCACTACTTTTAAATGGCATCACATGTGTATCGCTCGCTCAATTAGGAATACAGGAAAACTGAAAAGTGTTATCTGCACTGTAAGGCACAGAAACAAGTTTCCAAACAGAAGAACAGAAGCGCAAACACGTTTTTGTAAACTAATTCACATTCATGTCGCCTGTTCAATTATTATAACAGGAAAACTGAAAAGTGATATAACTCTAACCCTAACCCTAAGCCCTAACCTAACCTAACCTTAACCCTAAGTCCCTAAACATAACCCTAACAATAACCTAACCTAACCTAACCCTAACTGTATCCATAGCCTAACTCCCAAACCCTAACCCTAACCCTAATCCTAACCCTAAAGCCTACCTAACCTAACCCTAGCCCTAATCATAACCCTAAACCTAACCTAAGCCCTAACCTATCCGAACCCTAACCCTAATGCTAAGCCTAACACCTTACGTTAGCCTAACCGTAACCCTAACCCTAACCCCCTACATTAAACCTAACCTTAACCCTAACCCCTAACCTAAACCCTAACCCTAACCCTAACCCTACACTAACACTAACCTAACCTAAACCTTACCTAACCCCAACCATACACTTAACTTGTTACTAACAGGAACATGTATACAACAAAAAGAACATAAACCCAAAGCACTATTTTGTAAACTAAATCACATGTGTGCCACTCGCTCGATTAGGAATATAGGAAAACTGAAAAGTGATATAACGGCACTCTACAGCACAGGAACAAGTTTCGAATGAAAGAACAGAAAAGCAAAGCCTGGCATTTAAAAGGAATCACATGTGTGTCGCCGCACAATTAGGAAAACAGGAAAACTGAAAAGTGTTATCTCGCACTGTATGGCAGAGAAACAAGTTTCCATCGAAAGGACAGAAAGCAAAGCACAACATTGTAAACTAATTCACATAAGTGTCGCCCGTTCACTTATTATTACAGGAAAACTGAAAAGTGATATAACCCTAACCCTAACCTTTAGCCCCAGAACCCTACTTAAACCTAACCTAACACTAACCCCTAACCCCTATCCTAAACCCTAACCCTACCTAACCTAACCCTTACCCTAACCGTAACCTAACCCTAAACCTAACCCTAATTTTTTTCTAACAGGAACAAGTCTGCAAAAGAACATAAATAAAAGCACTACTTTTTGAACTAAATCACATGTGTGCCACTCGCTCCAATTAGGAATATAGGAAAACTGAAAAGTGATATAATGCACTGTACAAACAGGAAGAAGGTCCGAATGAATAAAAAGAACAGAAAAGCAAAGCACGACATTTAAAAGGAATCACATGTGTGTCTTTCAGACAATTAGGAAAACAGGAAAACTGAAAAGTGTTATCTCGCACTGTATGGCAGAGAAACAAGTTTCCATCGAAAGGACAGAAAGCAAAGCACAACATTGTAAACTAATTCACATAAGTGTTAACGTTCACTTATTATTACAGGAAAACTGAAAAGTGATATAACCTAACCTAACCTTTGGCCCCAACCCTTCTAACCTAACCCTAACACTAACCCTAACCCTAACCTAACTCCTAACCCTACCTAAGCCTGCTAACCCTTACCTAACGTAACTCCTAACCTAAACCTAACCTAATTTTTTCTAACAGGAACAAGTCTGCAAAAAGAACATAAACACAAAGCACTACTTTGTGAACTAAATCACATGTGTGCCACTCGCTCAATTAGGAATACAGGAAAACTGAAAAGAGATATAATGCACTGTACAACACAGGAAGAAGGTCCGAATGAATGAAAGAACAGAAAAGCAAAGCACTAATTTTAAGCGGAATCACATGTGTGTTGCTTGCTCAATTAGGGAATACAGGAAAACTGAAAAGTGTTATCTCTAACTTTACGGCACAGAAACAAGTTTCCATCGAAGAATAGAAACACAAAGCAGAGCTTTGTAACCTAAATCACATGTGTGTCGCTCCCTCAATTAGGAATACAGGAAAACTGAAAAGAGATATATATCGAAATGTGCGACAAAAGACACAAGTTTTCATTGAAAGAACAGAAATGCAAAGTACAATTTGTAATCTAATTCACATTCATGCCACACGCCTGTTCAATTATTATAACAGGAAAATTGAAAAGTGATATAACCCTAACCTAACCTTTGGCCCCCTAACCTAACCTTAACCCTAACCCTAACCCTAACCCTAAGCCTAAACCTACCTAAACCCCTAACCTAACCCTAACCTAACCATAACCCTAACCTAACTTCTTGCCCTAACCCCTCAACCTAAGCGACCCTAACCTATCCCAAACCTAACTCTAACCTTACCTAACATTTTCCTAACAGGAACATCTTTCCATCGAAAGAATATAAAGGCAAAGCAATACTTTGTAAATTAATCACATGTGTGCCACTCGCTCAATTAGGAATACAGGAAAACTGAAAATTGATATAATACACTATACAGCACAGGAACAAGTTTCGAACAAAAGAAAAGAAAAGCAAAGCACTACTTTTAAATGGAATCACATGTGTGTCGCTCGCTCAATTAGGAATACAGGAAAACTGAAAAGTGTTATCTCGCACTGTAAGGCACAGAAACAAGTTTCCAACAGAAGAACAGAAACGCAAAGGACATTTTTGTAAACTAATTCACATTCATGTCGCCTGTTCAATTATTATAACAGGAAAAATGAAAAATGATATAACCCTAACCCTAAACCTAAGCCCCTAACCCTAACCCTAATGCTAACCCTAAGTCCCTAACCCTAACCCTAACAGTAACCCTAACCCTAACGCTAACCATAAATCTAACCTAACACTAACTTGTTCCTAACAGGAACAAGTTTCCAACGAAAGAACATAAACGCAAAGCACTACTTTGTAAACTAAATCACATGTGTGCCACTTGCTCAATTAGGAATTCAGGAATACTGAAAAGTGTTATCTCGCACTGTAAGGCACAGAAACTAGTTTCCAACAGAAGAACAGAAATAAAGCACATTTTTGTAAACTAATTCATTCATGTCACCTGTTCAATTATTATAACAGGAAAACTAAAAAGTGAAATAACCTAACCTAACCTAAGCCTAACCTAACCCTAACCTATCCATAACCCTAACCTAACATACATGTTGCGTACTCCTAACCCTAATTATAAATGGGAAAGCCCTAACTATAACCCTAAACCTAAACACTAAGTCCCTAACAGAAACCTACAAGCCTGCCTAAACCTAATTCACATTAATGTTGCCTGTTCAATTATTATACCCCTAACGGTATAACCCTAAGCCTACCTAACCCTAAGCCCTAACCTGAGCCCCCTAACCTAAGCCTAAGTTTTAAGTTTCCAATCCAATCCTTAACCCAAGCCCTAAACCTAACCCTCCGTCAATGTGAATTTTAACAGGAACCTAACACTAACCCTACATTAAACCTAACCCTAACCTAACCTAACCTACCTAACCTAACCTACCTAACCTAACCTAACCCTAACCTTACCTAACCTAACCATAACCTTAACTCACATACTAACATGAACAAGTGTTGTGAAAGAACATAAACCCAAAGCACTATTTTGTAAACTAAATCACATGTGTGCCACTCGCTCGATTAGGAATATAGGAAAACTGAAAAGTGATATAACACACTCTACAACACAGGAACAAGTTTTCATGAAAGAACAGAAAAGCAAAGCACATGACATTTAAAAAGGAATCACATGTGTGTTGTTTCAATTAGGAAAACAGGAAAACTGAAAAGTGTTATCATGCACTGTATGGAAGAGAAGCAAGTTTCCATCGAAAGAACAGAAAGCAAAGCACAACTTGTAAACTAATTCACATAAGTGTCGCGCCGTTCACTTATTATTACAGGAAAACGGAAAGTGATATAACCTAACCATAACCTTAGCTCCTAACCCTACCTCTAACCCTAACACTAACACTAACCTAACCCTAACCCTAACCCTAATCTAAACCCTAACCTAACCCTACCCTAACCTAACCCTTACCTACCAACTCTAACCCTAAACCTAACCTAACAACACTAATTTGTTCCTAACAGGAACAAGTTGCAACAAAGAACATAAACACAAAGCACTACTTTGTAAACTAAATCACACATGTGCCACTCACTCAATAAGGAATACAGGGAAACTGAAAAGTGATATAATGCACTGTACAGCACAGGAAGAAGTTCGAACAAAAAGAAGAGAAAAGCAAAGCACTAATTTTTAAACGGAATCACGCGTGTTTCGCTTGCTCAATTATGAATACAGGGAAAACTGAAAAGTGTTATCAAGACTGCCGCGACACAGAAACAAGTTTGCATCGAAAGAAAAGAAACACAAAGCACAGCTTTTAAACTAAATCACATGTGTGTTGCTGTTCAGTTAACATAAAAGGAAAACTGAAAAGTGATACATCGAACTGTACGGCACAGGTTCAAGTTTTCAATGAAAGAACAGAAATGCAAAGTACAACTTTGTAAACTAATTCATGGCCTGTTCAATTACGCCAGTTCAACTAGTTATAACAGGAAACCTGAAAAGTGATATACCTAACTGTACAGCACAGGAACAAGTTTCCTGGCCGTAAAGAAATTAAACACAAAGCACTACTTGTAAACTAAATCACATGTAGCCGCTTTTGCTTAATTAGGAATACACCAAAACTGAAAGTGATATAATGCACCTAACAGCACAGGAACAAGTTTTTGAAGAAAGAACAAAAAAGCAACGCACTAATTTTAAATTAATCACATGTGTGCCACTTTCTCAATTAGGAATACTTTAAAACTGAAAAGTGTTATCTATACAGCACAGAAACAAGTTTCCAACAAAAGAACAGAAAAACAAAGCACAACTTTTAAATGGCATCACATGTGTGTCTTTTCGCTCAATTATTATAACAGGAAAACTGAAAAGTGATATATCTAACTCTACAGCACAGAAACAAGTTTCCAAACAAAAGAACAGAAAGGCAAAGCACGTTTTTGTAAACTAATTCACAGACATGTCACCTGTTCAATTATTATAACAGGACAACTGAAAAGTGATATAACCTAACCTAACCCTAAGCCCTAACCCTAACCTAACCCTAACCCTAACCCTAAACATAAGCCTAGCAGACCCTAGCCTCACCCCAAGTTAGAAGCAGCTAATCCATTTTGTACAGCACTGTTTTGAGGAACTCTAACCTAACGGAGGGAACCTAGAAACTGCTGAAGAGACGCCAGATGCCTGGGATATCTGCCTCAGGCTGCCCCAGTTGAGCCAAAAAAATTAATTTGTACTGACTACCTATATGAGAAGTTTTGAGACTGTTACAGCTGAGATAGGAGCCCTAAGACAAACAACAGGTTCGGTCCCAAGATTGAGAGTCATCATGACCGTTCCGACCACCCAGTTAACACGATATCCTGGTGTCCCTGCCAAACTCTGACTCAAATTGTAGTTTAATGTAAATGTACAAATCAGAACATAATAACCAATGCACTATTTTTGTAACCTGCTTCACCTCTGAGACCCTATAAAAAGCCCAGCATTCCAATCCAGGGAAAACTGAAAAGTGTCCCCTCCAAGAGACTCTGTCGCACAGGAACAAGTTTGAATGAAAGAACATAAAGCCTCTGGCTGTTTGCAGCCCAATATCTGGTCTGTTGATCCTTGGGAGGGGTCTCCCTGACAGAAGAAACTGAAACGTGTTATCTTCACTGTATGGCAGAGAAACAAGTTTCCAACCCAAAGGACAGAAAGCAAACCACAACATTCCCTAACCTAATTAAACATAAGTGTGGCCGTTCACTTATTATTACAGGAAAACTGAAAGTAACCCTAACCCTAACCTAACCTTTGGCCCAGCACCAAGTTTCAAACCTAAAGAACATAAACCAAACCTACCTTGTAAACCCTACCCTAACCTAACCCTTACCTGCCGTAGGGAATAACAGGAAAACCTAACCCTAATTTTTTTTCTAAAACAGGAACAAGTTTGCAAAAGAACATAAGCAAAGCACCACTTTGTAAACTAAATCACATGTGTGCCACTTGCCCAATTAGGAATATAGGAAAACTAAAAAGTGATATAATCACACTGTACAGCACAGGAACAAGTCGAATCCAATAAAGAACAGAAAAGCAAAGCACGACATTTAAACGGAATCACATGTGTGTCGCTCGCACAATTAGGAAAACAGGAAAACTGAAAGTGTTATCTCGCACTGTACAGCACAGAAACAAGTTTCCATCGAAAAGGACAGAAAGCAAAGCACAACATTGTAAACTAATTCACATAAGTGTGAGCGTTCAATTATTATAACAGGAAAACTGAAAAGTGATATAACCCTAACCTAACCTTTGGCCCCGAACCCTACTTCTAACTAACCTAACACTAACCCTAACCCTAACCCTAAACCTACCTAAACCTAACCCTTACCTAACCGTAACCTTTAACCTAAACCTAACCTAATTTTTTCTAACAGGAACAAGTCTGCAAAAAAAAAGAACATAAGCAAAGCACTACTTTGTAAACTAAATCACATGTGTGCCTACTCGCTCATTTAGAATACAGGAAAACTGAAAAGAGATATAATGCACTGTACAACACAGGAAGAAGTCGAATGAATGAAAGAACAGAAAAGCAAAGCACTACTTTTTAAAATGGAATCACATGTGTGTTGCTTGCTCAATTAGGAATACAGGAAAACTGAAAAGTGTTATCTACTTTGTACGGCACAGAAACAAGTTTCCAACAGAAGAACAGAAACACAAAGCAGAGCTTTGTAAACTAAATCACATGTGTGTCTCCCTCAATTAGGAATACAGGAAAACTGAAAAGCAGATATATCAAATGTGCACGACAAAGACACAAGTTTTTCATTGAAGAACAGAAATGCAAAAGTACAATTTTGTAATCTAATTCACATTCATGTCGCCTGTTCAATTATTATAACTGGAAAACTGAAAAGTGATATTACCCTAACCCTAACCTTTAACCCCCTAACCTAACCTAACCTAACCTAACCCTAACCTAACCTAAGCCTAACCTAAACCTAACCTAACCTAACCTAACCATAACCTAACCCTAACCGTGCCCTAACCTAACCTTCCAAGGAAAGAACGTAAACTCTAGCCTATCCTAACCTAACTCTAACCTTACCTAACATTTTCCTAACACAGAAACATCTTTCCATCGAAGAATATAAAGGCAAAGCAATACTTTGTAAATTAATCACATGTGTGCCACCCGCTCAATTAGGATAACAGGAAAACTGAAAATTGATATAATACACTATACAGCACAGAACAAGTTTGAACAAACAAAGAAAGAAAAGCAAAGCACTACTTTTAAATGGAATCACATGTGTGTCATTTCGCTCAATTAGGAATACAGGAAAACTGAAAAGTGTTATCTCGCACTGTAAGGCACAGAAACAAGTTTCCAACAGAAGAACAAGCATAAAGGACATTTTTGTAAACTAATTCACATTCATGTAAGCCTGTTCAATTATTATAACAGGAAAAATGAAAAGTGATATAACCTAACCCTAAACCTAAGCCCCTAACCTAACCTAATGCTAACCCCTCCTAACCCTAACCTAACAGTAACCTAACCCTAACCCTAACCTAACCATAAATCTAACCTAACACTAATTTTGTTCCTAACAGGAACAAGTTTCCAACGAAAAAGAACATAAGCATAAAAGCACTACTTTGTAAACTAAATCACATGTGTGCCACTTGCTCAATTAGGAATTCAGGAATACTGAAAAGTGTTATCGCACTGTACAGCAAAGAAACTAGTTTCCAACAAAAGAAACAAGCATAAAGCACATTTTTGTAAACTAATTCACATTCATGTCACCTGTTCAATTATTATAACAGGAAAACTAAAAAGTGAAATAACCTAACCTAACCCTAGCCCTAACACCTAACCTTTCTTAACAGCCTGGCCAGAAGCCTAGCCCTACCTAACCCTGCCACCGTGGCTAAACCTAAACCTAGGCCCCTAAGCCTGGGCCCTAAAGCAAGCCTAAGTCCCTAATGTAACCTAGCAAAGCCCTGCCAAGTTTTCATCCTAAGCCTAACCTAACAGAAGCCTAATCACCTTTTGTAACCTACCTAACATTGTAAGCCTAACCTATTATTATAACTGGAACCTGTGAAAAGTGATATTACTTAACCCTAACCCTAACACCTCCGTTAGCCTAACCCTAACCTAACACTAACCCTACATTAAGCCTAACCCCCTAACCCTAACCCTAACCCTAACCCCTAACCCTGCCTAGCCTAACCTACTAACCACAACCTAACCTAACCATAACCTTAACTTGTTGCTAACATGAACAAGTTCATACAGAAAAGAACATAAACCCAAAGCACTATTTTGTAAACTAAATCACATGTGTGCCACTCGCTCGATTAGGAATATAGGAAAACTGAAAAGTGATATAACACACTCTACAACACAGGAACAAGTTTAGCATGAAAGAACAGAAAAGCAAACCACGACATTTAAAAGGAATCACATGTGTTGCTAATTCAATTAGGAAAACAGGAAAACTGAAAAGTGTTATCATGCACTGTATGGAAGAAGCAAGTTTCCAATGAAAGAACAGAAAAGCAAAGCACAACTTTGTAAACTAATTCACATAAGTGTCGCCCGTTCACTTATTATTACAGGAAAGCGAAAAGTGATATAACCTAAAATAACCCTTGGCTCCTAGTTTACCTCTAACCTAACACTAACACTAACTAACCTAACCTAACCCTAATCCTACCTAACCTAACCCTACCTAACCCTAACCCTTACCTAACGTAACCTAACCTAAACCTAACACTAATTTGTTCCTAACAGGAACAAGTCTGCAACAAAGAACATAAACACAAAGCACTACTTTGTGAACTAAATCACATGTGTGCCGCACTGCTCAATTAGGAATACAGGGAAACTGAAAAGTGATATAATGCACTCTACAGCACAGGAAAAGTTCGAGAGAAGAAGAGAAAAGCAAAGCACTAATTTTAAGCGGAATCACACCGTGTGTCACTTGCTCAATTATGAATACAGGAAAACTGAAAAGTGTTATCTACTTTAACATCGGCACAGAAACAAGTTTCCATCGAAAGAAAAGAAATGCAAAGCACAACTTTGTAAACTAATTCACATACGTGTCGCCCGTTCAATTAACAAAAAGGAAAACTGAAAAGTGATACATCGAACTGTACACTACAGGTTCAAGTTTCCAACAAAAGAACAGAAATGCAAAGCACAACTTTGTAAACTAATTCACATACGTGTAAGCCCGTTCAACTATTATAACAGGAAAACTGAAAAGTGATATATCGAACTGTACAGCACAGGAACAAGTTTCCATCGAAAGAAATTAAACACAAAGCACTACTTTGTAAACTAAATCACATGTATGTCGCTTGTTCAATTAGGAATAACAGCAAAACTGAAAAGTGATATAACCTAACTGTACAGCACAGGAATAAGTTTGAAAGAAAGAACAAAAACAAGCACTAATTTTAAAAGGAATCACATGTGTGTCACTTTCTCAATTAGGAATACTTTAAAACTGAAAAGTGTTATCTAGCACAGAAACAAGTTTCCATCAAAAGAACAGAAAAACAAAGCACAACTTTTAAACTAAATTCACATACGTGTCGCCCGTTCAATTATTATAACAGGAAAACTGAAAAGTGATATATCGAACTCTACAGCACAGGAACAAGTTTCCATCAAAAGAACAGAAAGGCAAAGCACAACTTTGTAAACTAATTCACAGACATGTCACCTGTTCAATTATTATAACAGGACAACTGAAAAGTGATATAACCTAACCTAACCTAAGCCCCTAACCTAACCCTAACCCTAACCTAACCTAACCTAACCCTAACCTTGAAACTGAAAGACCCTAGCCTCACCCCAAGTTAGAAGCAGCTAATGTCATTTTGTACAGCACTGTTTTGAGGAACTCTGTGGGCTAGGAGGAACTAGAAACTTGCTGAAGAGCGCCAGATGCTGGGGATATCTGCAGTCAGGCTGCCCCAGTTGAGCCAAAAATTAATTTGTGCTGACCACCATATGAGAAGTTTGTGAGACTGTTACAGCTGAGATAGGGGGCCTAAGACAAACTGAGACTGTTCCAGCTAAGATAGGAGCCCTAAGACAAACAACAGGTGTCGGTCCCAAGATTGAAAGTCATCATGACCGTTCCGACCACCCAGTTCCCGATATCCTGGTGTCCCTGCCAAACTCTGACTCAAATTGTAGTTTCATGTAAATGTACAAATCAGCTCCCTATAACCATGCTCCTCGCTTCTGTAACCATGCTTTTCCTCTGAGACCCTATAAAAAGCCCAGCATTCCCACTCAGGGGCGCATAAGTCCTCAAGAGACTTTGTCGCCCCAGGTACCTGTGTAAAGAATAAAGCCTCTGGCTGTTTGCAGCCCAATATCTGGTCTCGTTGATCCTTGGGAGGGTCTCCCTGACAGAAGACACTCAGCGGGGTCTTTCACCCTAACCCTAACCCTAACCCTAACCCCACCTAACCTAACCATAACCCTACCATATCCTAACCTAACCTAAAACTAACCCTAACCTAACCCTTGTTTACCCTAACCCTAACCTAACCCCTAACCTAACCCTAACTTGTTTAACAGGCACAAGTTTCCAAAGAAAGAACATAAACTCAAAGCACTACTTTGTAAACTAAATCACATGTGTGCCCCTCGCTCAATTAGGAATACAGGAAAACTGAAAAGTGTTATCTCGCACTGTAAAGCACAGAAACAAGTTTCCATCGAAAGAAGAGAAATACAAAGCACCACTTTGTAAACTAATTCACATACGTGTTGCCCAATCGATTATTATAACAGGAAAACTAAAAAGTGATATATCACACTGGACAGCACAGAAACAAGTTTCCAACAGAAGAACAGAAACACAAAGCACTATTTTTAAACGGAATCACATGTGTGTCGCTCGCTCAATTAGGAATACAGGAAAACTGAAAAGTGTTATCTCGCACTGTACAGCACAGAAACAAGTTTCCATCGAAAAAGAGCTTTAAAAAAAAAGCACAATTATGTAAACTAATTCATATCGTGCTGCCTGTTCAATTATTATAACAGGAAAACTAAAAGTGATATAACCATAACCTAACCTAAGCCACTAACCCTACCTCTCCCTAACCCTAACCTAACCCTAAACCTACCTAAACCTAACCTAATCCTAACCATAACCCTTATCCTAAACCTAACCTAATTTGTTCCTAACAGGAACAAGTTTCCAACAGAAAGAACATAAACCCAAAGCACTACTTTCTAAACTAAATCACATGCTTGCTACTCAGCTCATTTTAAGAATACAGGAAAACTTAAAGTGATATAACGCACTGTACAGCACAGGAAGGAGTTTTGAATAAAGAACAGAAAAGCAAAGCACTACTTTTAAATGGAATCACATGTGTGTTGCTTGCTCAATTAGGAATACAGGAAAACTGAAAAGTGATATAACGCACTGTACAGCACAGGAACAATTTTGAACAGAAGAACAGAAGCATAAAGCACTACTTTGTAAACTAAATCACGTGTGTGTCTCTCTCTCTCAATTAGGAATACAGGAAAACTGAAAAGCAATTTGCAAAATGTACACTAAAGAAACAAGTTTTCATCCTTTAAGAACAGAAGCATAAAGCACAATTTTGTAATCTAATTCACATTGGTTCTGAAGCCTGTTCTATTATTATAACTGGAAAACTGAAAGTGATATTACCCTAACCTAACAGTAACCCTAACTAAAACCTAACCTAACACTAACACTAACCTAACCTAACCTAACCTAAAACTAACCCTAACCCTAACCCTTACCTAGCCTAACCTAACCTAACCTAACCCTAACTTGTTCCTAACAGGCACAAGTTTCCAAGAAGAACATAAACTCAAAGCACTACTTTGTAAACTAAATCACATGTGTGCCCCTCGCTCAATTAGGAATACAGGAAAACTGAAAGTGTTATCTCGCTAACTGTACAGCACAGAAACAAGTTTCCATCGAGAAAGAACAGAAGCGAAAAAGCACCACTTTGTAAACTAATTCACATACGTGTTGCCCGATCGATTATTATAACAGGAAAACTAAAAGTGATATATCACACTGGACAGCACAGAAACAAGTTTCCAACAGAAGAACAGAAACACAAAGCACTATTTTTAAGCGGAATCACATGTGTGTCGCTCGCTCAATTAGGAATACAGGAAAACTGAAAAGTGTTATCTCGCACTGTACAGCACAGAAACAAGTTTCCATCGAAAGAACCTTTAAAAGCAAAGCATAATTATGTAAACTAATTCATATACGTGCTGCCTGTTCAATTATTATAACAGGAAAACTAAAAGTGATATAACCATAACCTAACCCTAAGCCACTAACCCTACCTCTAACCTAACTAACCTAACACTAACACTAACCCCTCCTAACCTAACCCTAACCCTAACCTAAACCTACCTAACCTAACCTAATCCTAACCATAACCCTTATCCTAAACCTAACCTAATTTGTTCCTAACAGGAACAAGTTTCCAACGAAAGAACATAAACCCAAAGCACTACTTTCTAAAGCTTAAATCACATGTGTCCCTTACTCACTCATTTAAGAATACAGGAAAACTTAAAAGTGATATAACGCACACTGTACAGCAAAGGAACAAGTTTTGAATAAAGAACAGAAAAGCAACTTTTAAATGTAATTTTTTTGTGTTGCTTGCTCAATTAGGAATACAGGAAAACTGAAAAGTGATATAGCACTGTACAGCACAGGAACAATTTCTGAACAGAAGAACAGAAGCCCAAAGCACTACTTTGTAAACTAAATCACGTGTGTGTCTCTCTCTCAATTAGGAATACAGGAAAACTGAAAAGCAATTTAATGTGGAAATGTACCACAAAAAAACAAGTTTTCATCGTAAGAACAGAAAGCATAAAAGCACAATTTTGTAATCTAATTCACATTTACATTTTTATTTCGCCTGTTCTATTATTATAACTGGAAAACTGAAAAGTGATATTACCTAACCTAACAGTAACCCCTAACTTGGGACCCTAACCCTCAACACTAACCTAACCCCTAACCCTAACCCTAATCCTGCCCCTACCTAACCTCCCTAAAACTAACCTAAACCCTAACCCTGGTCCTAACTTGTTCCTAACAGGAATAAGTTTTCATCGAAAGAACAGAAACACAAAGCACAATTCTGTAAACTAATTCACATTGGGAGAATGCCTGTTCAATTATGATAACAGGAAAACTGAAAAGTGATATTTATCCTAACCTAACCCTAAGCCCCTACCCTAACCTACCCTACCCCTAACTCTAACCATAACCAAGGAGACTAACCTCTAACATTAACCCTAACCCTAACCTACCTAACCTAGATGATTCTTGGCCAGCACCCTAACCTAACCCTAAATTGTTCCCTAACAGGAACAAGTTCCAACAAAAGAACATAAACTCAAAGCACTACTTTGTAAACTAAATCACATGTGTGTCGGCTCTCTCAATTAGGAATACAGGAAAACTGAAAAGCAATATATTGAAATTGTTTACAAAGAAAAAAGTTTTCATCGAAAGAACAGAAGCAAAAAGCACAACGTTGTAAACTAATTCACATACGTCCAGCCCATTCAATTATTATAACAAGAAAACTGAAAAGTGATATATCGAACTGTACAGCACGGAACAAGTTTCCATTAGAAAGAACAGAAACACAAAGCACAACTTTGTAAACTAATTCACATTGTGTCGCCTGTTCAATTATTATAACAGGAAAACTGCAAAGTGATATGGCCTATGCCCTAACCCTAAGCCCCTCACCTAATGCTATCCTAACCTAAGCCCTAACCCTAACCCTAACCTAACTGTCTTAAGAGATTACTAACAGGAAAAATTATCCAACGAAAGAATGTAAACCCAAAGCACTATTTTGTAAACTAAATCACATGTGTGTCACAAGCTCATTTAAGAATACAGGAAAACTGAAAAGTGATATATTACTGTACAACATTGGAACTAGTTTGAACAAAGAACAAAAAAACAAACACGACATTTAAAGGAAATCTCATGAAGCCTTAAGCTCTGTTGGAATTGAATACAGGAAAACTGAAAAGTGTTATCTCGCACTGTAAGGCACAGAAACAAGTTTCCATCGAAGAACAGAAACACAAAGCACAACTTTGTAAACTAATTCACATAAATTATCGCCAGTTCAATTATTATAACAGGAAAACTGAAAAGTGATATATCGAACTGTACAGCACAGGAACAATTTTCCATCAAAAGAACAGAAATACAAAGCACCCCTTTGTAAACTAATTCTGCCTCCCTGTGTCGCCCATTCAATTATTATAACAGGAAAACTGAAAAGTGATATATCACACTGTACAGCACAGAAACAAGTTTCAAACAGAAGAACAGAAGCATCAAAGCACTACTTTGTAAACTAAATCACATGTGTGTTGCTCGCTCAATTAGGAATACAGGAAAAATGAGGCGATATATCGAAATGTACAGCAAGAAACAAGTTTTTTCATCAAAGAACAGAAACACAAAGCACAACTTTGTAAACTAATTCACATTCCTGTGTCGCCTGTTCAATTATTATAACAGGAAAACTGAAAACTGATATAACCCTAACCTAACACTAACCCCACCCTAACACTAACCTGTCCCCCTAACCCTAACACTAACCCTAACCTAACCCTAACCTAAGGCCCAACCTAACCCCTAACCCTAACCCTCTGAAAGACCCCCGCCTCACCCCAAGTTAGAAGCAGCTAATGTCATTTTGTACAGCACTGTTTTGAGGAACTCTGTGGGCTAGGGAAGGAACTAGGAACTTGCTGAAGAGACCCAGCTGCTGGGGATATCTGTGGTCAGGGTGCCTCAGTTGAGCCAAAAATCCATTTGTGCTGACCACCAATGTGAGAAGTTTGTGAGACTGTTCCAGCTGAGATAGGGGCCCTAAGACAAATATTGAGACTGTTCCAGCTAAGATAGGAGCCCTAAGACAAACAACAGGTGGCGGTCCAAAGATTAAAAGTCATCATAACCGTTCCTACCACCCAGTTCCTGATATCATGGTGTCCCTGCCAAACTCTGACTCAAATTGTAGTTTCATGTAAATGTACCAATCAGCTCCCTGTAACCACGCTCCTCGCTTCTGTAACGCTTTTGCTCTGAGACCCTATAAAAGCCCAGCTTTCCCTCAGGGGGAAACACATTAAGTCCTCTGAGAACTTTGTCGCCCCAGGTACCTGTGTAAAGAATAAAGCCTCTGGCTGTTTGCAGCCGAACATCTAGTCTCATTGATCCTTGGGAGGGGTCTCCCTGACGGAAGTTTTTGATCGGGTCTTTCATTTGGAGGTCCCAGCGAGATCGAGACCCCTACCCAGGGACCACCGACCCCAATTCGGGAGGTAAGATTGCCGGAAATACTTGTTTGTCTGTGCGTGTCAGTTGGTTTTGTTTCTGTCTTGAGTGTTTGCATCTGAATCTGAGGCTTGGCCAAAGTCACCTGTATTGCGGAAACCGAAAGGAGTTGATGAACTCGGACTTTCTTTCCGCAGCTCCTGGGCAATGTCTCAGGAGTGTTCTGTAGGGAGCCGTTTTCTTGGTTCCCATCTGAGTGGGGAGAGAGACGATTTCTCGGCTCTCGTCTGTTTGGAAGCACTAGCCGACTCGGACTTCTTGGGGCCTCGCCCCTGTCCGAAGGCTAAGTGCTTCATCTGGGAGACGGAGGAACCGGACCTCTGACACAGTCTCCATCTGAATTTTTGCTTTCAGTTTTGTGTCTTATTTTGTGCCGTGCGGCTTGTGTTGTGTTCTGTCTGTCTGATTTTTGTAGTAAGTGTAATAAGTGTTTTCTATCTATCTGAAAAAATGGGACAAAATGTCACTACTCCCAAAAGTTTAACTTTACAGAAAAAGAGCACGGGGGAGGGGAGAGGCCCAGCCAGGAATCAGGTTCATGACCTGTGGGGGAGGTAAGCTACAGTAGACCTTACAAGGGAGCCAAGGGAGCAGGCAAGGCTCATGGGCTTGCTGGGTGGAAGTCCTTAGACATGGCTAGGTGGGGATTGGCACCGTAGCTGCTCCATGATAGGAGCTGCTCTGGCTGCTGAGAGTGAGGAAAAACTCCTCCCCCTTGCCTTCATGCCAGCTTAGCAGGGAAGTAAGCAGCAAGAGCTCACCATGCCCTCTTGCTCCTCTCTTCCCTCCTCCCACCTAGGGGGCTTGCAACTTACAGATCAAACAGTAATTTAGAAAAAAAAAAAACTGTACTTACTGTAATGTTTAGAATTGCAGCTGAGTCTGTCTGTTTAAATATATGGCCATTATACAATTGTTTTCAACTGGTCTTAAATGGTTGATATGATAAAAAATAATTGGGTATGTTTAAGGTTAAATTCAAATTCTTGTTTTAAACACGTACATGTGACTATGTGTTTGTAGGGTCTATAAATGCATATGTTTAAATAACAACAATGTAAATTGCCACTTGGTGTGGCTCAGGAAAAAAACAAAGTTTGCAAAATCTCTGAGTCAAAATGATTTTATTTCCTTTTAGGATAAGAAGAAAGTCTTATTCTAAGTTGATATTGGTTCTGAAGATTAGGTTGTTTTCACTGATAAATTTTGGTCTTAAAATCTAGTTTCGACTTTTAAAATTATGGTTATGCTTTGTAAATTCACTCCTAAAAAGATACATTGATATTGCAGGGACGAGTTTAAAAATTGTTTAGATGTTTAAGAGGATAAAACATTTACAGTTTATCAGATTTTTTTAAGCAATAACTCTTGGGTTTCAGCAGGATCATGTCAGAATGGAAAGGATTTTAGTGAGAGTTTTTATGTTGTCTGAAAAGCAAAAAAGAAAGCAAGAAAGTAAGCATGTCTGGTTAAGCCAGAAAAAGAAAGCTAGAAACCTAAAGGTATGGAATGTTGCAGAAGGTTAGTGGATGTGTTATAAAAAGCCAGAGAGTTAATATGATTTAAAAAAGAACTGTAGTTTAAAATATGTTGTACTTCATTTAAAAAGGCTGGTGATTCCTCATTCCAAAAAAAAATTTTATGCTCTTTTAAAAAAAGAAAAAAATTCTAGCTGATAGGTTTGGTATGGCTAAAGTAATTCTTACAGTTTAAAATTATTCTGTTATGCAGTTGTTTCTAAAGCTTGTTTGATCACTGGAAACTTTTGTTTATGGGGGATTATGGATGCTCCATAGTGTTTGCTGTGTCATCAACAGCACCTAATGGCTATGTTTGGTATTGTCAGTCACAGCCTGTGCTAACACATGGCTAGCTGCCATGATGCTTCAGGGATAGAGAGCACATAAAGCTGTAGTTTTGCTGCCATATTTGTTTAGGACTTCCAGCTGAGTTCAGTTACACATGGCCAGCCGCCATGCCTGTTCAGAGATAAAGAGGGTGGAGACATTAGTTTACCACCATTTTGTTTAGGTCTCTCAGTTATGTTCAGTCCTCTGATTAGTGTTAAGTGCAAAGCTTTTTTTACTGTTCAATTTTAATACAAAGTGGTAGGATCAGCAAGATTTGCTAGCCCTCTATGAACTGTATCTGATTAAAATGTTTGCTTTAATTTTAGTTCAGAAAGAGAAATAGCATTCTGTTTTATAGGACACAGTTTAAAACAGATGATAAAAACAAAGAGTAACTCAGATATGCTGGCCCTCAAGCTTATCAGAGATCTGATGAATATGGCATTTTAACATATGTAAGTTTATTGTGGCAGAAAGTCCCCAAATCCTGGCAGTAGCTCCCCAAGGTCTCCAAGAAGATTTGGACAACGACAGATGACTGCAACTCTGGATTGTGGTATGCTAACCACTGGGCAATACTGCCCCAACTGGCCCACTCTTAGGGCCCAGCCAAAACTGTGGACACCTGGAGTCAATGTTTCACGTTGCTAAGGGCGAGGTGAGGCCATTCTCTCGTTTCTTTCTCCACAGAAACAGTCTCTCATCTTATGTGCCTGGCAGAACTGCCTCTGTTCAGGATGCTGTGAGACAAAGGAGCCAGGGACACTGCCTAGGTAATGGACTAACTAGTCATCCCTGTCATTTTGATTGGCACATGGATTGGTATATTTAGCTTATAATTTATCCTTCTCAGGTCTCTGAACACCTTGACGGCTATGCTAAGCTTACAGTAGTTTTACAGCTAGAAAAAAAAAAGACAATTAGATCGACTGTTAGCTCATTGATCAGTTCATTAGCTAGAACCACAGAGTACTAGATCCCTTATTTAGAAGAAAGACAGGTTTGCCCTGCTCACAGGCTTTACATCAGTTGCCAATGTCTTATATTAATAGTTAAATAAAAAATATAAGGTTTATATAGGGTCTGAGGATATAGGAGTTCAGGTTATAAAAATCTAAAAAATGTTGGTCTACATACTGATCAAAGTATCAATTTAATGGACGTCAGGTTAACACTTAAGTAAAAAAAAAGTACAAGCAGTTTCTCATGCAGGCAATTTTACTTAGCCAAAATATAGGAGGGTTTACTCAAGGTTGCACAGAGCCTGCTGTCTGGTTACTATGGTTGCACGGAGTTTCTCAGGGTCAGAGCAGTCCACTGTAAGACCACCAAGGTCAGTCTGTGAGAGACTGGACTTTGAAAAATAGCCCAAGCTGAGTTCCGCTGCTCAGATGCCGTTAACTCCAAAAAGGCTGCCACATCTGTTACTCTCAAAATGTTGCTGTATTAGATTTGCTGATATGTTACTTTTCTGAGTTTCCTTTTGTGTACCAAAAATTTATATGAGTTTATAAAAATCAAAAGGTCATAAGACCTAGATCTGGCATAGCTCAAATGGATCCCAGAAGAGTTTTTCCCTGGTGTTGGGATTCCTCACTTTTTTCATTTAACAGACAAATCTTAACTTCTGTCTCTAGTCTAAATTTGTCTCAGCAGATTTTCACCTGGTTGACTCTGGGCTGCAAACTGAAATCTGGACTTCCTGGAAGTTGACATGATTGCTCCCTGCCTCTTTGGGTGGATCAACTAACCAGATGCTTGGGACTTCCCCATTGCCCAGCCTTTGACTGGCATTTCAGCCTTCCTAGCCCCTGATGCCTACAGTCCAACGGTCAGCTCGTAGAAGCTCCAGAAGACGGATCTACGCCCAAATCCCCCCTAGCAGGCTGAAATGCTAAGTCAAAAGGGGCTCCCTGGCATTAGCTATTATCTTGGGCATCTGCTTAGCTGAAATGGACACTAATATTGCAGCAACTGGGCTAAAAGCCTAGAGAGATCCTGTAATAGTTCTCCTTGGCTTAAAAAAAGACTCAGACAGAGACAGCAGTTCTTTTCAGTCAGGACAAAGCTGGTATGAGAGTTGGTTCAATAAAGCCCCCTGGTTCACCACCCTCGTCTCCACCCTCATGGGCCCCTTAATCATAATCCTCCTGATTCTGTTATTTGGGCCTTGTATCCTGAACCGGCTGATCCAGTTCATGTAAGACCGGCTTTCTGTCATACAAGCATTGGTATTAACCCAGAAGTATCATCACCTCCAACAGCAGGAGACAGAAATTAAATCTCCCTAGGCCCTAGAATGAAAGATTCCATTCTAAGTTAGAAGAAAAAGGGGGGAATGAAAGACCCCTGCCTCACCCCAAGTTAGAAGCAGCTAATGTCATTTTGTACAGCACTGTTTTGAGGAACTCTGTGGGCTAGGGAGGGAACTAGAAACTTGCTGAAGAGACCCAGCTGCTGGGGATATCTGCGGTCAGGCTGCCCCAGTTGAGCCAAAAATCCATTTGTGCTGACCACCCATGTGAGAAGTTTGTGAGACCGTTGAGCTGATATAGGGGCCTTAAGACAAATATTGAGACTGTTCCAGCTAAGATAGGAGCCCTAAGACAAACAACAGGTGGCGGTCCCAAGATTAAAAGTCATCATGACCGTTCTGACCACCCAGTTCCTGATATCATGGTGTCCCTGCCAAACTCTGACTCAAATTGTAGTTTCATGTAAATGTATCAGTCAGCTCCCTGTAACCATGCTCCTCGCTTCTGTAACCGCGTTTTGCTCTGAGACCCTATAAAAAGCCCAGCTTTCCACTCGAGGGGGCGCGCAAGTCCTCCGAAGGACTTTGTCGCCACAGGTACCTGTGTAAAGAATAAAGTCTCTGGCTGTTTGCAGCCGAACATCTGGTCTCACTGATCCTTGGGAGGGGGTCCCCCTGATGGAAGAAACCCAACGGGGTCTTTCACCCAAACCCTAACCCTACCTAACCCTAACCTAACCCTAACCCTACGCTATCACTAACCCTAACCCTAACCCTACTTGTTCTTAACAGGAACAAGTTTCCAACGAAAGAACATAAACACATAACACTACTTTCTAAACTAAAGCACATGTGTGCCACTCGCTCAATTAGGAATACAGGAAAACTGAAAACCGATATATCGAAATGTACGGCAAAGAAACAAGTTTTCATCGAAAGAACAGAAACTCAAAGCAAAACTTTGTAAACTAATTCACATTCGTGTTGCCTGTTCAATTATTATAACAGGAAAACTGAAAAGTAATATTACCCTAAGCGTAACCTAAGCCCCTAACCTAATCTAACCCCTAACCCTTTCCCTAACCTAACCCTAACCCTACCCTACCCTTAGCCTAACTCTAACCTAACCTTACCTAACCTAACCCTAACCCTACTTTTCCTAACAAGAACAAGTTTCCAACAAAAGAACATAAACGCAAAGCACTACTTTGCAAACTAAATCACATGTGTACCACTCGCTCAATTGGGAATACAGGAATACTGAAAAGTGATTTAAGGCACTGTACAGCACAGGAACAAGTTTCGAACAAAAGAACAGAAAAGCAAAGCAAAACTTTTAAACGGAATTACATGTGTGTCGCTCGCTCAATTAGGAATACAGGAAAACTGAAAAGTGTTATCTCGCACTTTACGGCACAGAAACAATTTAACATCGAAAGAACAGAAACGCAAAGCACAACTTTCTAAACTAATTCACATTCGGGTCACCTGTTCAATTATTATAACAGGAAAACTGAAAAGTGATATAACCCTAACCCTAACCCTAAGTCCCTAACCCTAAGCCTAACCTTTACCCTAACCCTAACCTTAACCCCTAACGGTAACCCTATCCCTAACTCTAACCCTACCCTAACACTACCCCTAAACCTAACCCTAACTCTAATCAAAACCCTAACTTGTTCCTAACAGGAACAAGTTTCCAACAAAAGAACATAAACGAAAAGCACTACTTTGTAAACTAAATCACATGTGTGCCACTTGCTCTATTAGGAATACAAGAAAACTGAAAAGTGTTATCTCGCACTGTACAGCACAGAATCAAGTTTCCATCTAAAGAACAGAAACGCAAAGCACAACTTTGTAAACTAATTCACATTCATGCCGCCTGTTCAATTACTATAATAGGAAAAATGAAAAGTGATATAACCTAACCCTAACCTAAGCCCTAACCTAAGCCTAACCCTAACTCTAACCCTAACCTAACCCCCTAACTTGTAACCTAAACCTAACTCTAACCCTACCGTAACCTAACCTAACCCTAACCCTAACCCTAACCTAACCTAATAATAACCTAACTTGTTTCTAAGAGGAACAAGTTTCCAACGAAAGAACATAAGCGCAAAGCACTGCTTTGTAAACTAAATCACATGTGTGCCACTCCTCAATTAGGAATACAGGAAAACTTAAAAAGTGATATAACACTGTACAGCACAGGAACAAGTTTGAATGAAAGAACAGAAAAGCAAAGCGCTACTTTTAAACGGAATCACATGTGTGTCGCTCGCTCAGTTAGGAATACAGGAAAACTGAAAAGTGTTATCTCGCACTGTACAGCACATAAACAAGTTTCCATCGAAAGAAGAGAAATGCAAAGCACAACTTTGTAAACTAATTCACATACGTGTCGCCCTGTCAATTATTAAAAAAGGAAAACTGAAAAGCAATATATCGAAATGTACAGAAAAGAAACAAGTTTTCATCGAAAGAACAGAAACACAAAGCACAATTTTGTAAACAAATTCACATTCGTGTCGCCTGTTCAATTATTATAACAGGAATACTGAAAATTGATATAACCCTGACCCTAACCCTAAACCCCTAACCCTAACCATAAACCTAAGTCTAACCCTAACCATAACCCTAAGGCCTTAACCCTAACCCTAACCCTAACCCTGACTTGTTCCTAACAGGAACAAGTATTCAACAAAAGAACATAAACGCAAAGCACTACTTTGTAAACTAAATCACATGTGTGTCCCTCCCTCAATTAGGAATACTGGAAAACTGAAAAGCGATATATTGAAATGTATGACACAAGTTTTCATTGAAAGAAGAGAAACGCAAAGCACAACTTTGTAAACTAATTCACATACGTGTCGCCCGTTCAATTATTATAACAGGAAAACTGAAAAGTGATATATCACACTGTACGGCACAGAAACAAGTTTCCAACAGAAGAACAGAAAAGCAAAGCACTACTTTGCAAACTAAATCACATGTGTGTCCCTCCCTCAATTAGGAATACACGGAAACTGAAAAGCGATAAATCGAAATGTACGGCAAAGAAACAAGTTTTCATCGAAAGAACAGAAACACAAAGCACAACTTTGTAAACTAATTCACATTCTTGTCGCCTGTTCAATTATTATAACAAGACAACTGAAAAGTGATATAACCCTCACCCTCACCCTAAGCCCCTAGCCCTAATCCTAACCCTAATCCTAACCCTAACCCCTAACCCTAACCCTAATCCTATCCCTAACCCTACCCGAACCTAACCCTATCCCTTACCCTAACTCTAACCCTAACTTGTTCCTAACAGGAACAAGTTTCCAATTAAAGAACATAAAACCAAAGCACTACTTTGTAAACTAAATCACATGTGTGCCACTCGCTCAATTAGGAATACAGGAAAACTGAAATGTGATATAACACACTGTACAGCACAGGAACAAGTTTTGAACGAAAGAACAGAAAAGCAAAGCACAACTTTTAATCAGAATCACATGTGTGTCGCTCGCTCAATTAGGAATACAGGAAAACTGAAAAGAGTTATCTCGCACTGTACGGCACAGAAACAAGTTTCCATTGAAAGAAGAGAAACGCATAAAGCACAACTTTGCAAACTAATTCACATACGTGTCACCCTTTCAATTATTATAACAGGAAAACTGAAAAGTGATATATCGAACTGTACAGCACAGGAACAACTTTCCTTCGATAGAACAGAAATGAGAAGAACAACTTTGTAAACTAATTCACATATGTGTTGCCTGTTCAATTATTATAACAGGAAAACTGAAAAGTGATATATTACACTGTACAGCACAGAAACAAGTTTCCAACAGAGGAACAGAAACGCAAATCACTAATTTGTAAGTGGAATCACATGTGTGTCGCTTGCTCAATTAGGAAAACAGGAAAAATGAAAAGCGATAAATCGAAATTTAGAGCAAAGAAACAAGTTTTCATCGAAAGAAAAGAAACGCAAAGCAAAACTTTGTAAACCAATTCACATACATGTCGCCCGTACAATTATTATAACAGGAAAACTGAAAAGAGATATATCGAACTGTACAGCAAAGGAACATGCTTCCATCGAAAGAACAGAAACGAAAAGCACAACTTTGTAAATTAATTCACATACGTGTTGCCCGTTCAATTATTATAACAGGAAAACTGAAAAGTGATATAACCCTAAACGTAACCCTAAGCCCCTAACCCTAACACTCACCCTAACCCGACCATAACCCTAACCCTCACCCTAAACCTAACCCTAATCCTAGCGCTAACTTGTTCCTAGGGAAAGAACATAAGCATAAAGCACTACTTTGTAAACTAAATCACATGTGTGCCCCTCGCTCAATTAGGAATACATGAAAACTGAAAAGAGATATAACGCACTGTACAGCACAGGAACAAGTTTTGAATGAAAGAACAGAAAAGCAAAGCACTACTTTTAAACGGAATCACATGTGTGTCGCTAGCTCAATTAGGAATATAGGAAAACTGAAAGTGTTATCTTGCACTGTATGGCACAGAAACAAGTTTCCATCGAAAAGAACAAGCATAAAGCACAACTTTATAAACTAATTCACATAGGTGTCGCCGCTTTAATTATTATAACAGGAAACTGAAAGGTGATATAACCTAACCTAACCTAAGCCCCTAACCCTAATCCTAACCCTAACCTTAACCCTAAAACCTAACCCTAACCCTAACCCTAACCTAGCCTAACCCTAACCTAAACCTAACTTGTTCCTAACATGAACAAGTTTCAAAAAAGAACAAAAGCGCAAAGCTCTACTTTGTAAACTAATTCACATACATGTCGCCTGTTCAATTATTATAACAGGAAAATTTAAAAGTGATATAGCGTGCTGTACAGCACAGGAACAAGTTTCCAACGAGAGAACATAAGCATAAAGCACTACTTTGTAACCAAATCACATGTGTGTCACTTGCTCAATTAGGAATACAGGAATATTGAAAAGTGATATATCACTCTGTACAGCACAGAAACAAGTTTCCAACAGAAGAACAGAAACGGAAGGCACAACTTTGTAAACTAAATCACATGTGTGTTGCTCGCACAATTAGGAATACAGGAAAACTGAAAAGTGATATATCACACAGTACTGCACATGAAAATGTTTTGAACGAAAGAGCAGAAAAGCAAAACACTACTATTAAACGGAATCACATGTGTGTCGATCACTCAATTAGGAATACAGGAAAACTGAAAAGTGTTATCTCGCACTGTATGGCACAGAAAAATGTTTCCTTCGAAAGAACAGAAAGCATAAACCACAACTTTGTAAACTAATTCACATACTGAGTTGCCTGTTCAATTATTATAACAGGAAAACTAAAAAGTGATATATCACACTGTAGAGCAAAGAAACAAGTTTCCAACTGAAGAACAGAAACGAAAAGCACTACTTTGTAAGCTAAATCACATGTGTGTCGATCGATCAATTAGGAATACAGAAAAACTGAAAAGTTATATAATGCACTCTACAGCACAGGAACAAGTTTCCAATGAAAGAACACAAAATCAATGCACTACGTTGTAAACTAAATCACATGTGTGTCGCTCGCTCAAATAGGAATACAGGAAAACTGAAAAGTGATATATTGCACTGTACAACATAGGAACAAGTTTCCAATGAAAGAACAGAAAAGCAAAGCACTATTTTTAAATGGAATCACATGTGTGTTGCTTGCTCAATTAGGAATACAGGAAAACAGAAAAATTATATATTGAACTGTACGGAAAAGAAACAAGTTTTCATCAAAAGAACAGAAACACAAAGCACAACTTTGTCCACTAATTCACATACGTGTCGCCTGTTCAATTATTATAACAAGAAAACTGAAATGAGATACAAGCCTAACTGTAACCCTAACCTAACCCTAACCTAACCCTAAACCTAACAATAACTCTAACACTAACCCCTAACCCTTACCCTAAGCCTAACCCTACCCCTACCCCAAACCTAACCCTAACCCTAAACCTAACCCTATATCTAACCCTAACTTATTACTAACAGGAACAAGTTTCCAAAAAAATAACATAAACGCAAAGAACTACGTTGTAAACTAAATCACATATGTGTCACTCTCTCAATTAGGAATAAAGGAAAACAGAAATGTGTTATCTCGCACTGTACGGCACAGAAACAAGTTTTCATAAAAAGAACAGAAACACAAAGCACAACTTTGTAAACTAAATCACATACGTGTCACATGTTCAATTACTATAACAGGAAAACTGAAAAGTGATATATCACACTGTACAGCACAGGAAAAAGTTTCAAACGAAAGAATAGAAAAGCAAAGCACTACTTTGTAAACTAAATCACATGTGTGTCGTGATCTCAATTGGGAATTCAGGAAAACTGATAAGTAATATATCGAACTATACGGCAAAGAAACAAGTTTTCATCGAAAGAACAGAAACGCAAAGTACAACTTTGTAAACTAATTCACATATGTGTCGCCTGTTCAATATTTATAACAGGAAAACTGAAAAGTGATATATCGCACTGTACAGCACAGGAACAAGTTTCGAAGGATAGAACAAAGGAAAACACTACTTTGTAAACTAAATCACATGTGTTTCACTAGCTAAATTAGGAATACAGGAAAACTCCAAAGTGATATATCGAACTGTACTGCAAAGAAACAAGTTTTCATTGAAAGAACAGAAATGCAAAGCACAACTTTCTAAACTAATTAACATACTTGTCGCCTGTTCAATTATTTTTACAAGAAAACTGAAATGTGATATAACCCTAAGCGTAACCCTAACCCTAACCGTAACCCCTAACCCTAACTCTAATACTAACCCCTAACCCTAACTCTAACCGTAACCCTAACCCTACCCTAACCCTATAGCTAACCCTAACCCTAACCCTAACCCGAACTTATTCCTAACAGGAAAAAGTTTCTAACGAAAGAACATAAAGGAAAAGCACTACTTTGTAAACTAAATCACATGTGTGTCACTCGCTCAATTAGGAATACAGGAAACCGGAAAAGTGATATATCGCACTGTACATCACAGGAACATGTTTCAAAGGAAAGAACAGAAAAGCAAAGCACTACTTTTAAACAGAATCACATGTGTGTCGTTCACTCAATTAGGAATACTGGAAAACTGAAGTGTTATCTCCCACTGTACAGCACAGAAACAACTTTCCATCGAAAGAACAGAAACGCAAAGCACAACTTTTTTACCTAATTCACATACGTGTCTCCCGTTCAATTATTATAACAGGAAAACTGAAAAGTGATATATCACACTGTACAGCACAGGAACAAGTTTCGAATGAAAGAACAGAATAGCAAAGCACTACTTTGTACACTAAATCACATGTGTGTCGCGAGCTCAATTGGGAAGACAGGAAAACTGAGAAGTGATATATCGAACTGTACGGCAAAGAAACAAGTTTTGATCGAAAGAACAGAAGCTCAAAGCACTACTTTGTACACTAAATCACATGTGTGTCACTCGCTCATTTAGGAATACAGGAAAAGTGAAAAGTGATATATAGCACTGTACAGCACAGGAACAAGTTTCTAAAGAAAGAATAGAAAAGCAAAGCACTACTTAAACGGAATCACATGTGAGTCGCTTGCTCAATTAGGAATACAGGAAAACTGAAAAGTGATATCTTGCACTGTACCTCACAAAAACAAGTTTCCAACAAAAGAACAAAAATGCAAAGCACAACTTTCTAAACTAAGTAACATGTGTATAGCCCTCTCAATTAGGAATACAGGAAAACTGAAAAGTGATATCTCCGCCGTAGTACACAGAAACAAGTTTCCAACAAAAGAACAGAAAGGTAAAGCACAATTTTGTAAAAAAATCACATATTTGTCGTGCGCTCAATTAGGAATACTGGAAAACTGAAAAGTGCTATCTCCCACTTTAGAGCAAAGAAAGAAGTTTCCAAAGAAAGAAGAGAAATGCAAAGCACAACAGTGGAAACTAAATCACATGTGTGTCGCCCGTTCAATTAGGATTACAGGAAAACTGAAAAGTGATATCTCGCACTGTACCTCACAGAAATAAGTTTCCAACGAAAGAAGAGAAACACAAAGCACAACATTGGAAACTAAATCACATCTGTGTCGCCCATTCAATTAGGATTACAGGAAAATTGAAAAGTGATATCTCCCAGTGTAGTGCACAGAAAGAAGTTTCCAACAAAAGAACAGAAATTTAAAGCAAAACTTTGTAAAATAAATCACATGTGTGTCTCCCGCTCAATTTGGGAATATAGGAAAACTGAAAAGTGATATATCGCACTGTACCTCACAGAAACAAGTTTCCAAAAAAGAACAGAAATGTAAACCACAACTTTGTAAACAAAGTAACTTGTGTGTCGCCTGCACAATTAGGAATACAAGAAAACTGAAAAGTGATATATTCCACTTTAGAGCACAGAAAGAAGTTTCCAATGAAAGAACAGAAACACAAACCACAACTTTGGAAACTGAATCACATGTGTGTCGCCCCTTCAATTAGGAATACAGGAATCCTGAAAAGTGATATTTTGCACTGTACCTCACAGAAACATGTTTCCAACAAAAGAACAGTAATGAAAAGCACAACTTTGTAAACTAAGTAACATGTGTGTCGCCTGCTCAATTAGGAATACAGGAAAACTGAAAAGTGATATCTCCCTCTGTACCTCCCCGAAACAAGTTTCCAAGGAAAGAATAGAAATGTAAAGCACAACTTTGTAAGCTAAGTAATATGTGTGTGTCCTGCACAATTAGGAATACAGGAAAACTGAAAAGTGATATCTTCCATTTTAGAGCACAGAAAAAGGTTTCCAATGAAAGAAGAGAAACGCAAAGCACAACTTTGGAAACTAAATCACATTTGTGTCTCCTGCTCAATTCGGGAATATAGGAAAACTGAAAAGTGATATCTCCCACTGTAGTGCACAGAAACAAGTTTCCAACAAAAGAAAACAAAAGCAAACAAAAATTTGTAAATTAAATCACATTTGTGTCACTTGCTCAATTAGGAATACAGGAAAACTCAAGAGTGATATCTCCCACTTTAGAGCACAGAAAGAAGTTTTAAATGAAAGCACAGAAACACAAAGCACAACTTTAGAAACTAAATCACATGTGTGTCGCCCCTTCAGTTAGGAATACAGGAATACTGAAAAGTGATATCTCGCATTGTACCTCAAAGAAACAAGTTTCCAATGAGAGAACAGAAATGTAAAGCACAACTTTGTAAACTAAGTAACATGTGTGTTGCCCGTTCAATTAGGAATACAGGAAAACTGAAAAGTGATATCTCCGACTGTAGTGCACAGAAACATATTTCCAACAAAAGAACAGAAACGAAAAGCAAAACTTTGTGAACTAATTCACTTACGTGTCGCCCGTTCAATTATTATAACAGGAAAACTGAAAAGTGATATATCACACAGTACAGCACAGAATCAAGTTTCCAACAGAAGAATAGAAACGCAAAGCACTACTTTGTACACTAAGTCACATGTGTGTGGCTCGCTCAATTAGGAATACAGGAAAACTGAAAAGTGATATATCGAAATGTACAGCAAAGAAAAAAGTTTTCATCTAAAGAAAAGAAACACAAAGCATAACTTTGTAACCTAATTCACAATCGTGTAGCCTATGCAATTATTATAACAGGAAAACTGAAAAGTGATATAACCTAACCTAACCTAAGCCCCTAACCCTAACGTAACCATAACCCTAACCTAACCCTAAGCCCCTAAACCTAACCCTAACCCTAAAACTAAACCCTAACACTAACACTAACCCTAACTCTAACCCTAACCTATCCCTAACCCTAACCCTAACCTAACCCTAACCCTAACCTAACCAACAGGAACAAGTTTCCATCGAAAGAACAGAAACAAAAGCACTACTTTTAAGCGGAATCACATGTGTGTCGCTCGCTCAATTAGGAATACAGGAAAACTGAAAAGTGATATATAGCACTGTACAGCACAGGAACAAGTTTCCAAAGAAAGAATAGAAAAGCAAAGCACTACTTAAACGGAATCACATGTCGCTCGCTCAATTAGGAATACAGCAAAACTGGAATGTGTCATCTCGCACTGTAAGGCACAGAAAGAAGTTTCCATCGAAAGAACAGAAACGCAAAGCACAACTTTGTAAACTAATTCACATACGTGTTGCCCTTCCAATTATTATAACAGGAAAACTAAAAAGCGATATATCACACTGTACAGCACAGAAACAAGTTTCCAACACAAGAACAGGCATAATGCACTACTTTGTAAACTAAATCACATGTGTGTCATTTCACTTGGGATTAGGAATATAGGAAAACTGAAAAGTGATATATCGCACTGTACAGCACAGGAACAAGTTTCCAACAAAATAGAAAAGCAAAGCAATAATTTTAAAAAGAATCTCATGTGTGTCCCTCGCTCAATTTGGAATAGAGGAAAACTGATAAGTGTTATCTCATAATGAATGGCACTGAAAAAGTTTCCGTCAAAGAATAGAAGCATAAAAGCAAAACTTTGTAAACTAATTCACATCACGTGTCACCTGTTCAATTGTTATAACTGGAAAACTGAAAAGTGATATAACCTAACCTAATCCTAAGCCTATCCCGTTACCTAAACCTAACCCTAACACTAACCCTAACCAATCACCTAATCCTAACCATAACCCTAACCTAACCTAAACCTAACCCTAACCCTAACCCTAACTTGTTCCTAACAGTAACGAAGTTTCCAACGAAAGAACATAAACCAAAGCACTACTTTGTAAACTAAATCACATGTGTGTCACTCGCTCAATTAGGAATACAGGAAAATTGAAAAGTGATATACTGTACAACACAGGAACAAGTTTCCAATGAAATAACAGAAAAGCAAAGCACTATTTTGTAAACTAAATCACATGTGTCGCTCACACAATTAGGAATACAGAAAAACTGAAAAGTGATATCTCGCACCATACAGCACAGAAACAAGTTTCCAATAAAAGAACAGAAAAGCAAAGCGCTACTTTTAAACGGAATCACATGTGTGTCGCTCGCTCAATTAGGAATACAGGAAAACTGAAAAGTGTCATCTCTCACTGTATGGCACAGAAACAAGTTTCCATAGAAAGAACAGAAATGCAAAGCACAACTTTGTAAACTAATTCACATACGTGTTGCCCTTTCAATTATTATAACAGGAAAACTTAAATGTGATATATTGCACTGTACAGCACAGGAACAAGTTTCCAACAAAAAAACAGAAAAGCAAAGCACTACTTTTAAAGGGAATCACATGTGTGTCGCTCGCTCAATTAGGAATAAAGGAAAACTGCAAAGTGTTATCTCGCACTGTAAGGCAGAGAAACAAGTTTCCATCGAAAGAACAGAAACGGTTATTTCTTTAGATGCACAGGTTTTAGTGGGTTTGTCCTATTTTGTATGTCTATATGAGTGAGTATATACCATGTGTGTCTTTTTGCTTCTGGGACAACTCACTCAGGATGATCCTTTCCAGATCCCACCATTTACCTGCAAATTTAATGATTTCCTCATTTTTCATTGCTGAGTAATATTCCATTGTGTAGATGTACCACATTTTCTGCATCCATTCTTCAGTTGAGGGGCATCTGGGTTGTATCCAGCTTCTGGCTATTACAAATAAAGCTGCTACGAACATGGTTGAGCAAATTTCCTTTTTGTGTGCTTGAGCCTCTTTTGGATATATGCTTAGGAGTGGTATGGCTGAATCTTGGGGAAGCACTATTCCTAGTTGTCTGAGAAAACGCCAGATTGATTTCCAGAGTGGTTGTACCAGTTTACATTCCCACCAGCAGTGGTCAAAGGTTCCTCTTTCTCCACAACCTCTCCAGCATGTGTTGTCACTTGAGTTTTTGATCTTGGCCATTCTCATGGGTGTAAGGTGAAATCTCCGTGTTGTTTTGATTTTCATTTCCCTAATGGCTAGTGAGGTTGAGCATTTCTTTAAGTGCTTCTCTGCCATTCGGTATTCCTCTACAGAGAATTCTCTCTTTAGCACTGTTCCCCATTTTTTAAGTGTGTTACTTGGTTTGCTGCTTTTTAGCTTCTTTAGTTCTTTATATATACTTGATATGAGTCCTCTGTCAGATAAAGGGTTGGTGAAGATTCTTTCCCAATCTGTAGGAGATTGCTTTGTTTTTATGATGGTTTCCTTTGTTTTGCAGAAGCTTTTCAGTTTCATGAGGTCCCATTTATTGATTGTTGCTCTTAGAGCCTGTGCTGTTGGAGTTCTGTTAAGCAAGAGAGAGGACCCTAACTAAAATGTCTAATCCCCATCCGGAAAGGCAAAGAGGATGGACATCAGAAGAAGAAGAAAACAGGAAACAACCTGGAACCTACCACAGAGGTCTCTCTGAAAGCCTCTGCCCTACAGACTATCAAAGCAGAAGCTAAGCCTGATGGGGAAATGTTGGGCAGAGTGAATGGAATTTTATGTAAGAACTGGGAAAGAGCAAGAGCTGGAGAGGACAGGGTCTCCACAAGGAGAGCAACAGAACAGGAAAATTTGAACACAGGGAAATTCCCAGAGACTCATACTCCAACCAAGGACCATTCATAGAGATAACCCAGAACCCCTGCACAGATGTAGCCCAGGGCAGTTCAGAGTCCAATTGGGTTACATAGTAATGAGAAGAGGGGCTGCCTCTGACATGAACTGAATGGCCTGCTCTTTAGTCACCTCCTCCTGAGGGGGCGCAACCTTACCAGGCCATAGTAGAGGACAATGCAGCCACTTTTGATGTGAACTGATGGACTAAGATCAGAAAGGAGAGGAGAACCTCCCCTAACAGTGGACTTGGGGAGTGGCATGCATGAAGAGAGAGGAGGGAGGGTGGAATTGGGAGGGGAGGGAGGGCCTCATGGGGGAATGCAGAGTGAATAAAGTGTAATTGATGAAAAATTTAAAAAAAAAGGGAAAAAATAATAATTTAAGAACCTTAAATGAATTTCAAAAGTGGAGGAAAACATGGAGTTAGTCAATTTACATGGAGCACGTCTCGCCCCTGGGGGCAATGGTCTCCTGAACCTACTCAGACCTCGGACACCACCACTGCTAGTTCTAGAACCAATGCAGGATGTTCCAACGAGGGGGTTAAGGCTTCTCATAATATTTCCTATAAGCCCACAACTGTTTGTTTACATCCCCCATTTTTATTCATTATTAGCCAGATAGAGCCAAGTAATTGTAGTAATGATACTTGCTTTTTTGCCCAATGCTGTAATGGTAGTAAATATACAAGCTGGTTACTCACATGCCCCGCTGGGTGCCTGTGCCCGTTGATGTCCTCACGCTATGACTCTCTTCAGACAGAAAAGGGATCTTGGAATTACAGCTGCCATTATTACTGCCATCTCATTGGTGGCTTTTGGAGCTACCACCACGGCATTAGCCATGAGTCATACTGGGCAGACTGCTCAGACCCTGAATAACCTTTTAGCCAAGGTAGCTCATGCCTTAGATGTACAAAAAGGAATTAATGCTCAACTAAAAGGAGGTTTGATGGTGTTCAATCAGAGGTTTGACCTCGTGCAGGAGCAAATTGATACCCTATGGCAAATCGCTCAACTTGGCTGTCAATGAAAGTATGCTGGACTTTGTGTCACTAGCATACAACATGAGAATTTTCCCTGTGCTGCAAATCTGTCTAAACAATTGTCAAGCTATATTTTAAGTAATTGGATGGGAGAATTCGAAACTACGATGGACCAGCTGAGAGTGGCCATTGTCATGGTAAATTCTACCAGAGTGGACGCAGGACTAGCCACAGGATTATCATCATGGATTGCTGCAGCCATGAATCATCTGAAGGAATGGGCGGGCATGGGAGCGTTAGCAGGCTTTCTGGTGTTGGTCACCTTGGTTTGCCTGTGGTATATATGCAAGATTAGAGTCTCACAACAGCGTAATGAAGCCATGACCATTCAGGCCTTACAGCCATTGAAGCAGGACAGTCTCCCCAAGCATGGTTGGCTACCATAAAAAGCCAAAATCTTATGCTCAGGATGCTAGGCTAAGCACTGCACTCAGGGTCAGCCGCCTTGGACCCAGAGAAGAGCATGTCTGATTGCATGCGGGTTGATGCCCCAGGTCCCGCCTCTGAGAAAAAGGTATCGGACGGGTCTGATGCTCTTTGGGTGGATGACACCTAAATGAACATCAGTATAAAGTCCCAATTTATTTCTAATATCAGAGATCAGACCTCTACTCTTGCCTGATGCATCCAAAACAAAAAGGGGGAACTGTAGAGAGCTGCGTAATGGCACGCATGAAAGATGGAGCTGGTTTCCGCCTTCCACCTTCCCAATGGTGAGTGCTCTCTGTCACAAACAACTCCACATTTGGCTAAGGCTGAGGATCTGGCTTGCTTCCATGTATGTGGACCTATCTGCATTGCCCACGTGGCATGCTGAGGTTGGCTACCCAGAGGCTATTTAAAGTGGGCTGGCTTTCCCCAGGGTCAGATGATTGTTCAAGGTTCCTGAATAAACTGCATTGAAAAAAAAAAGATAAAAGATAAAAAAAAAAAAAAAATCCAGAAACACATCAAAAACATCAACCATCATGATCAACTAGGCTTCATCTGAGAAATTTAGGGATAATTCAATGTATAAAATTCAATAAATATAAACCATCGTATAACAGACTAAAATGCAAAACCCACAATATCATCTAAAATTTTCTATGTAGCATATTATGATTTTCTAATAAGTTCCAGAAGATTTTAAAAATATTTTACTTGGTAAGGTTAAAATATTGACATTATTCACTGTCAAATTTTAATAAATGTGAGTTAAGTGAATGAATAAGGACACACCACCAATCAGAAGAATAGCTTTCCATTTTTGGATGTTGATATCAAACACATAGATAATACTACTATCGTCTGACCCTCTTACAGTGAGCCATGGATACTCCAATAGAATAATTTCATACTTGGAGTTGTTACACAGAATGGTAAAGTTATATCCAACTTAGTTTCAGAATTTAAAATTTGAGTACTTTAGATCACTGCACAGTGTACTCATAATTACATGGCATTGTGACAAGATATATATATATCAAACATGTGTATCTATATTTCAGTAAATATATATGAAGTAAAATAATATTATTAGTGGAATATGAAAATGTGTATTTCACCTACTCAGATTTTCATGATGATCTGCATGTATTAATAAATATTAACATGACAGAGTTAGGCTTTGAGAAAATTGTAGTGACAGCATGTAAACTAGGTATGATAATGAGATAAGAATGCTAGAGGCAGGCTTCGGGAAAATTGTTTTCAATCTGACTTGTAAATGGGATTCATTTAAGGGAAAAATTAGAGAATGAAATGTTAAAATGAGAACACATCTCAAAAGTATTGAATGGTTGTAGCCAGTGACTGCATAAGGTAGATTAATTTTAAAAATATGAAACATTAAAAAACATGAGTTATTTCCCTCAGAATGATCTTTTCTAGATCCCACCATTTACCTGCAAATTTCATGATTTCCACCTTTTTGATTGGTGAGTAGTATTCCATTGTATAAAAATACCACAATTTCTATACCCATTCCTCCGTGGATAGACATCTGGGTTGTTTCCAGGTTCTGGCTATTACAAATAAAGCTGCTATAAACATGGTTAAAAAAAAAAGAAAGAAAGAACAGAAACACAAAGCACAACTTTGTAAACTAATTCACATACGTGTGTCCCGTTCAATTATTATAACAAGAAAACTAAATAGTGATATATCACACTGTACAGCACAGAAACAAGTTTCCAACAGAAGAACAGAAACACAAAGCAATACTTTGTAAACTAAATCACATGTGTGTCGCTCGCTCAATTAGGAATACAGGAAAACTGCATAGTGATATATCGCACTGTACAGCACAGTAACAACTATCCAACAAAAGAACAGAAAAGCAAAGCACGACTTTTAAACAGAATCACATGTGTGTCTCTAGCTCAATGAGTAATACAGGAAAACTGAAAAGTGATATATTGAACTGTACGGCACAGAAACAAGTTTCCATCGAAAGAAGAGAAACGCAAAGCACAACTTTGTAACCTAATTCACATACGTGTCGCCTGTTCAATTATTATAACAGGAAAACTGAAAAGTGATATAAACCTAACCTAACCATAACCATAACCCTAACCCCTAACCCTAACGCTAAACCTAACCCTAACCCTAAACCTAATGCAAACTTGTCCGTAACAGAAAAAGTTTCCAACGAAAGAATATAAATGCAAAGCACTACTTTGTAAAATTAGTCACATGTATATCACTCGCTCAATTAGGAATACAGGAAAACTGAAAAGTGATATAATGCACTGTACAGCACAGGAACAATTTTCTAATGAAAGAACAGAAAAGCAAAGCACTACATTTAAACGGAATCACATGTGTGTCGCTCGCTCAATTAGGAATACAGGAAAACTGAAAAGTATTATCTCGCACTGTATGGCACAGAAACTAGATTCCATCGAAAGAACAGAAACGCAAAGCACAACATTGTAAAATAATTCACATATGTGTTGCCCTTTCAATTATTATAACAGGAAAACTGAAAAGTGTTATCTCCCACTGTACGGCACAGAAACAAGTTTCCATCGAAAGAAGAGAAATGCATACACAACTTTGTAAACTAATTCACATACGTGTCATGGGTACAATTTTTATAACAAGGAAAACTGAAAAGTGATATAACCCAAAACCTAACCCTAAGCCCCTAACCCTATCCCTAACCCTAACCCTAACCCTAAATCCAACTCTAAACCTAACCCTAACCCTAACCCTACTCTAACCTTAACCCTAACCCTACCCTTACCATAACCCTAAACCTAAACCTAACTTGGACCTAACAGGAACTAGTTTCCAACGAAAGAACATAAATGCAAAGCACTACTTTGTAAAATTAGTCACATGTATATCACTCGCTCAATTAGGAATACAGGAAAACTGAAAAGTGATATAACGCACTGTACAGCACAGGAACGAGTTTCGAATAAACGAACAGAAAAGCAATGCACTACTTTTAAACGGAATCACATGTGTGTCGCTCGCTCAATTAGGAATACAGGAAAACTGAAATGTATTATCTTGCACTGTACGGCACAGAAACAAGTTTCCATCGAAAGAATAGAAACACAAAGCACAACTTTGTAAACTAATTCACATACGAGTCACCCGTTCAATTTTTATAACAAGAAAACTGAAAAGTGATATATCACATTGTACAGCACAGAATCAAGTTTCCAACAGAAGAACAGAAAGGCAAAGCACTACTTTGTAAACTAAATCACATGTGTGTCGCTTGCTCAATTAGAAATACAGGAAAACTGAAAAGCGATATATCGAAATGTAGGGCAAAGAAACAAGTTTTCATCGAAAGAACAGAAAAACAAAGCACAACTTTGTAAACAAATTCACATTCGTGTCGCCTGTTCAATTATTATAACAGGAAAACTGAAGAGTGATGTAACCCTAACCCTAACCGTAAGCCCCTAACCCTACCCCTAACACTAACCCTAAACCTAACCCCTAACCCTAACTCTAACCCTAAACCTAACCCCTAACCCTAACCCTAACCCTAACCCTAAACCTACCCTAACCCTAACCCTAACCCTACGCTTACCTAACCTAAACCTAACCCCAATTTGTTCCTAACAGGAACAAGTTTCCAACAAAAGAAAATAAACACAAAGCACTACTTTGTAAACTAAATCACATGTGTGCCACTCGCTCAATTAGGAATACAGGAAAACTGAAAAGTGATATAACGCACTGTACAGCACAGGAAAAATTTTCGAAAGAAACAACAGAAAAGCAAAGCTCTACTTTTAAACGCAATGACATGTGTGTCTCTCTCTCTATTAGGAATACAGGAAAAATGAAAAGTGTTATCTCGCACTGTATGCCACAGAAAAATGTTTCCATCGAAAGAACAGAAACGCAAAGCACAACTTTGTAAACTAATTCAGATATATGTTGCCCATTCAATTATTATAACAGGAAATCTGAAAAGTGATATATCGAACTGTACAGCACAGGAACAAGTTTCCAACAGAAGAACAGGAACGCAAAGCACTAATTTGTAAACTAAATCACATGTGTGCCACTCACTCAATAAGGAATACAGGAAAACTGACAAGTGATATAATGCACTGTACAGCACAGGAACAAGTTTCGAAAAAAGAACAGAAAAGGAAAGCAATACTTTTAAACGGAATCATTTGTGTGTCGATCGCTCAATTAAGAATACAGGAAAACTGAAAAGTGTTATCTCGCACAGTACTGCACAGAAACAAGTTTCAAACAGAAGAACAGAAACGCAAACACTACTTTGTAAACTAAATCACATGTGTGTCGCTTGCTCAGTTACGAATACAGGAAAACTGAAAAGCGATAAATCAAAATGTACGGCAAAGAAACAAGTTTTCATCGAAAGAACAGAAACACAAAGCACAACTTTGTAAACAAATTCACATTCGTGTCGCCTGTTCAATAATAATAACAGGAAAACTGAAAAGTGATGTAACAATAACCCTAACCGTAAGCCCCTAACCCTACCCCTACCCCTAACCCTAACCCTAAACCTTAACCCTAACCTAACCCTAACCTAAACCTAACCCTAACTTGTTCCTAACAGGAACAAGTTTCCAACCAAAGAACATAAACGGAAAGCACTACTTTGTAAACTAAATCACATGTGTGTCGCTCGCTCAATAAGAATACAGGAAAACTGAAAAGCGATATAAATCTAACCCTAACCCTAAGCCCCTCACCCGACCGCTAACCCTAACCCTAACCCCAACCCTAACTCTAACCTAACCTAACCCTAACTTGTTCCTAACAGGAACAAGTTTCCAACAAAAAAAGAACATAAACGCAAAGCACTACTTTGTAAACTAAATCACATGTGTGCCACTCGCTCAATTAGGGAATACAGGAAAACTGAAAAGTGATATAATGCACTGTACAGAAGAGGAACGAGTTTGAACAAAAGAACAGAAAAGCAAAGCACTACTTATAAATCGAATAACATGTGTGTCGCTCTCTCAATTAGTAATACAGGAAAACTGAAATGTATTATCTTGCACTGTACGGCACAGAAACAAGTTTCCATCGAAAGTAGAGAAACACAAAGCACAACTTTGTAAACTAATTCACATAGTGTTGCCAATACAATTATTATAACAGGAAAACTGAAAAGTGACATAACCCTAACCCTAACTGTAAGCACCTAACCTACCTAACCCTAACGCTAACCCTAACCCCTAAACCTAACCCTAACGCTAACCCTAACCCTAACCCTAACCCTAAACCTAAACCTACCTAACCCTAACCATAACCCTAACCGTGAACCTAAACCTAAATCTAACCCTAAACCTAACCCTAACTTGTTCCTAACAGGAACAAGTTTCCAACGAAAGAACATGAACGAAAAGCACTACTTTGTAAACTAAATCACATGTGTGCCACTTGCTCAATTAGGAATACAGGAAAACTGAAAAGTGATATAACAAATGTACAGCACAGGAAAAATTTTCGAACAAAAGAACAGAAAAGCAAAGCTCTACTTTTTAACGGAATGACATGTGTGTCTCTCTCTCAATTAGGAATACAGGAAAACTGAAAAGTGTTATCTTGCACTGTAGGGCACAGAAACAAGTTTCCATCGAAAGAAGAGAAACGCAAAGCACAACTTTGTAAACTAATTCACATACGTGTCGCTTGTTCGATTATTATAACAGGAAAACTGAAAAGAGATATAACCCTAACCCTAACCCTAAACCCCTAACCCTACCCCTAACACTAACCTTAACCCTAACACATAACTCTAACCCTAACCCTAACCCTAACCCTTACCCTACCCTAACCTTAACCCTAAACCTAACCATAATTTGTTCCTACAGGAACAAGTTTCCAACCAAAGAACATAAACGCAAAGCACTACTTTGTAAACTAAATCACATGTGTGCCACTCGCTCAGTTAGGTATCCAGGAAAACTGAAAAGTGATATAATGCACTGTACAGCACAGGAACGAATTTCGAACAAAAGAACAGAAAAGCAAAGCACTACTTTTAAACAGAATCACATGTGTGTTGCTCGCTCAATTAGGAATACAGGAAACCTGAAAAGTATTATCTCGCACTGTACTGCACAGAAACAAGTTTCCATCGAAGGAACAGAAAGGCAAAGCACAACTTTGTAAACTAATTCACATACGTATCGTCCATTCAATTATTATGAAAGGAAAACTGAAAAGTGATATATCGAACTGTACAGCACAGGAACAAGTTTCCTTTGAAAGAACAGAAACGCAAAGCACAACGTTGTAAACTAATTCACATATGTGTCGCCCGTTCAATTATTATAACAGGAAAACTGAAAAGTGATATATCACACTGTACAGCACTGAAACAAGTTTCCAACAGAAAAACAGAAACGCAAAGCACTACTTTGTAAACTAAATCACATGTGTGTTGCTTGCTCAATTAGGAATACAGGAAAACTGAAAAGCGATATATCGAAATGCACGGCAAAGAAACAAGTTTTCATCGAAAGAACAGAAACACAAAGCACAACTTTGTAAACAAATTCACATTCGTGTCGCCTGTTCAATTATTATAACAGGAAAACTGAAAAGTGATGTAACAATAACCTAAGCGTAAGCCCTAACCCTAACCCTAACCCTAACCCTAACCCTAACCCTAACCATAACCCTAAACCTACCCTGACCCTAACCCTACCCCTACCACTAACCCTAACCCTAACCCTAAACCTAACCCTAAAACCTAACCCTAACTTGTTCCTAACAGGAACAAGTTTCCAATGAAAGAACATAAACGCAAAGCACTACTTTGTAAAGTAAATCACATGTGTGCCACTCGCTCAATTAGGAATAAAGGAAAACTGAAAAGTGATATAACGCACTGTACAGCACAGGAACGAGTTTTGAACGAAAGAACAGAAAAGCAAAGCACTACTTTTAAACTGAATCACATGTGTGTCGCTCGCTCAATTAGGACGACAGGAAAACTGAAAAGTGTTATCTCGCACTGTACAGCACAGAAACAAGTTTCCATCGAAAGAACAGAAACCCTCATGCCCTGGTGGTAGCTCCAACAGCCGCCAATGAGGTGGTAGTAACAATGGTGGCTGTAGTTCCAAGATCCCTTTTCTGTCTGAAGAGAGTCCTAGCGTGAGGGGCATCAACGGGTACAGGCACCCAGTGAGGCATGCGAGTAACCATGGCATACCTAAATTCACTATCATTCCAGCATTGGGCAAAAAAGCAAGTATCATGTACCACAATTACTTGGCTCTATCTGGCTAATAATGAATAAAAATGGGGGATATAGACAAACAGGTGTGGGCTTATAGGAAATATTATGAGAAGCCTTAACCCCCTCGTTGGAACATCCTGCATCAGTTCTAGAACTAGCAGTGGTGGTGTCAGATGTCTGAGTAGGTTCAGGAGACCATTGCCCCCAGGGGCGAGACGTGCTCCATGCCAATTGACTAACTCCATGTTTTCCTCCACTTTTAGAAGTCATTTAAGGTTCTTAAATTTTTTTCCCTTTTTTTTTTTGAAATTTTTCATCAATTACACTTTATTCATTTTGCATCCCCCCATAGGCCCAATTTATTTCTAACATCAGAGATCAGACCTCTACTCTTGCCTGATGTGTCTAAAACAAAAAGGGGGAACTGTAAGAGCTGCGGAATGCTATGCCTTAAAGATGGAGCTGGTTTCCGCCTTCCACCTTCCCGATGGTGAGTGCTCTCTGTCACGAACAATTCCACATTTGGCTAAGGCTGAGGATCTGGCTTGCTTCCATATATGTGGATCTATCTGCATTGCCAACGTGGCACGCATGGGCTGGCTACCCAGAGGCTATTTAAGCTGTGGGCTGGCTTTCCCCAGGGTCAGATGATTGTTCAAAGTTCCTGAATAAACTGCATTGAAAAAAAAAAAATTAAAAAACAAACAAACAAACAAAAAAAAGAATGTTGGAGAAATGCTAGTAAATATTTTCTCAATTAAAAAAAAAAAGAAAGTACAGAAATGCAAAGCACACCTTTGTAAACTAATTCACATATGTGTCGCCCGTTCAATTATTATAACAGGAAAACTGAAAAGTGATATATAGAACTGTACAGCACAGGAACACGTTTCCATCGAAAGAACAGAAACGCAAAGCACTACTTTTAAACTGAATCACATGTGTGTCGCTCGCTCAATTAGGAAGACAGGTAAACTGAAAAGTGTTATCTCGCACTGTACAGCACAGAAACAAGTTTCCATCGAAAGAACAGAAACGCTAATGCCCCGGTGGTAGCTCCAACAGCCGCCAATGAGGTGGTAGTAACAATGGTGGCTGTAGTTCCAAGATCCCTTTTCTGTCTGAAGTGAGTCCTAGCGTGAGGGGCATCAACGGGTACAGGCACCCAGTGAGGCATGCGAGTAACCATGGCATACCTAAATTCACTATCATTCCAGCATTGGGCAAAAAAGCAAGTATCATGTACCACAATTACTTGGCTCTATCTGGCTAATAATGAATAAAAATGGGGGATATAGACAAACAGGTGTGGGCTTATAGGAAATATTATGAGAAGCCTTAACCCCCTCGTTGGAACATCCTGCATCAGTTCTAGAACTAGCAGTGGTGGTGTCAGATGTCTGAGTAGGTTCAGGAGACCATTGCCCCCAGGGGCGAGATGTGCTCCATGCCAATTGACTAACTCCATGTTTTCCTCCACTTTTGGAAGTCATTTAAGGTTCTTAAAATTTTTTTCCCTTTTTTTGAAATTTTTCATCAATTACACTTTATTCATTTTGCATCCCCCCATAGTCCCAATTTGTTTCTAACACCAGAGATCAGACCTCTACTCTTGCCTGATGTGTCTAAAACAAAAAGGGGGAACTGTAGAGAGCTGCGGAATGCTATGCCTTAAAGATGGAGCTGGTTTCTGCCTTCCACCTTCCCGATGGTGAGTGCTCTCTGTCACGAACAATTCCACATTTGGCTAAGGCTGAGGATCTGGCTTGCTTCCATATATGTGGATCTATCTGCATTGCCAACGTGGCACGCATGGGCTGGCTACCCAAAGGCTATTTAAGCTGTGGGCTGGCTTTCCCCAGGGTCAGATGATTGTTCAAAGTTCCTGAATAAACTGCATTGAAAAAAAATTGAAAAACAAACAAACAAACAAAAAAAAAGAATGTTGGAGAAATGCTAGTAAATATTTTCTCAATTAAAAAAAAAAAGAAAGTACAGAAACGCAAAGCACACCTTTGTAAACTAATTCACATATGTGTCGCCCGTTCAATTATTATAACAGGAAAACTGAAAAGTGATATATAGAACTGTACAGCACAGGAACAAGTTTCCATCGAAAAAACAGAAACGGAAAGCACAACTTTGTAAACTAAATCATATGTGTGTCGCTTGCTCAATTAGGAATACAGGATAACTGAAAAGCGATATATTGAAATGTATGGCAAAGAAACAAGTTTTCATAGAAAGAACAGAAACACAAAGCACAACTTTGTAAACTAATTCACATTCGTGTTGCCTGCTCAATTATTATAACAGGAAAACTGAGAAGTGATATATCCCTAACCCTAACTCTAAGCCCCTAACCCTAACACTAACCCTAACCCTAACTCTAACCCCTAACCCTAACCCTAACTCTAACCATACCCTAAGCCCCTAACAGTACCCCTAACCCTAACCCCAACCCTAACCCTACATGTTCCTAACAGGAACAAGTCTCCAACGAAAGAACATAAATGCAAAGCACTACTTTGTAAGCTAAGTCACATGTGTGCCACTTGCTTAATTAGGAATACAGGAAAACTAAAAAGGGATGTAAGACACTGTACAGCACAGGAACAAGTTTTGAACGAAAGAACAGAAAAGCAAAGCACTACTTTTAAACAGAATCACATGTGTTACTCGCTCAATTAGGAATACAGGAAAACTGAAAAGTGTTATCTCGCACTGTAAGGCACAGAAACAATTTTCCATCGAAGAACAGAAACATAAAGCACAACTTTGTAAACTAATTAACATATGAGTCGCCTGTTCAGTTATTATAACATAAAACTGAAAAGTGATATATCGAACTGTACAGCACAGGAAAAGTTTCCATTGAGAGAACAGAAAACATAAAGCACAACTTTGTAAACTAATTCACATAGTGTCGCCTGTTCAATGATTATAACAGAAAAACTGAAAAGTGATATATCGAACTGTACAGCAAAGGAGCCTGCTTCCATCGAAAGAACAGAAACGCAAAGCAAAACTTTGTAAACTAATTCACATTGGTGTTGCCTGTTTAATTATGATAACAGGAAAACTGAAAAGTGATATAACCCTAACCCTAACCCTAAGACCTTAACCCTACCCCTAACCCTAACCCTAATCCAAACCCTAACCCCTAACCCTAAACTAACCCTAACCCTAACCCTAACACTAACCCTAACCCTACCCTAAACCAAACCAGAACCCAAACCCTAACCCTAACCCTAACTTGTTCCTAACAGGAATAGGTTTCCAACGAAAGAACATAAACGCAAAGCACTACTTTGTAAACTATATCACGTGTGTGCCACTCGCTCAATTAGGAATACAGGAAAAATTAAAAGTGATATAACACACTGTACATCACAGGAACAAGTTTCGAACAAAAGAACAGAAAAGCAAAGCACTACTTTTAAACGGAATCACGTGTGTTGCTCCATCAATTAGGAATACAGGAAAACTGAAAAGTGTTATCTCGCACTGTACAGCACAGAAACAAGTTTCCATCCAAAGAAGAGAAACGCAAAGCACAACTTTGTAAACTAATTCACATACGTGTCGCCCATTCAATTATTATAACAGGAAAACTGAAAAGTGATATATCACACTGTACAGCACAGAAACAATTTTCCAACAGAAGTACAGAAACGCATATCACTATATGTAAACTAAATCACATGTGTGTCGCTTGCTCAATTAGGAATACAGGAAAACTGAAAAGCGTTAAATCAAATTGTATGGCAAAGAAACAAGTTTTCATCGAAAGAACAGAAACGCAAAGCACAACTTTGTAAACTAATTCACATTCGTGTCGCCTGTTCAATTATTATAAAGGGAAAACTGAAAAGTGATATAACACTAACCCTAACCCTAACACCTAACCGTAACCCTAACCCTAACCCTACCCTAAACCTAACCCTAACCCTATCCCTAACCCCTAACTCTAACCCTAACCATAACCCTAACCCTAACCCTACTCTAACCCTAACCCTAACCGCTAATCCTAAGCCCCTAACCCTAACCCTAACCCTAACCCTAACCCTAACCCTACCCTAACACTAGAGCTAACCCTAAACGTGAAACCTAACTGTACCTAACCTTAACCCTAACCCTAACCCTAACCCTACTTGTTCCTAAAAGGAACAAGTTTCCAACGAAAGAACATAAACGAAAAGCAGTACTTTATAAACTAAATCATATGTGTGCCACTCGCTCAATTAGGAATAAAGGAAAACTGAAAGACATATAACGCTCTGTACAGCACAGGAACAAGTTTCTAACAAAAGAACAGAAAAGCACAGCACTACTTTTAAACGGAATCACATGTCTGTCGCTCGCTCAATTAGGAATTCAGGAAGACTGAAAAACGATATATCGAAATGTACGGCAAAGAAACAAGTTTTAATTGAAAGAACTGAAATGCAAAGCACAACATTGTAAACTACTTCACTTTCGTGTCGCCCTTTCAATTATTATAACTGGAATACTGTAAACTGATATATCGAACTGTACAGCACAGAAACAAGTATCCAACAGAAGAACAGAAACGCAAAGCACTACTGTGTAAACAAAATCACATGTGTGTCGCTTCGCTCAACTAGGAATACAGGAAGACTGAAAAGCGATATATCGAAATGTAGGCAAAGAAACAAGTTTTCATCGAGAAAGAACAGCAACGCATAAAAAGCACAACATTGTAAGCTAATTCACTTTTCGTGTCGCCTTTTTCAATTATTATAACAGGAAAACTAAAAAGTGATATAACCCACACCTAACCCTAAGCCCCTAAACCTAACCCTAACCTAACCCTAACACCTAATCCTGACCCTAACCCTAACCCTACCTAACCCTAACCCTAACACTAACCCTAACCTAACCCCTAACCCTAAACCTAACACTAACTTTTTCCTAACAGGAATAAATTTCTAACGAAAGAACATAAATGCAAAGTACTATTTTGTAAACTAAATCACATGTGTGCCACTTGCTCAATTAGGAATACAGGAAAAGTGAAAAGTGATATAACGCACTGTACAGCACAGGAACAAGTTTCCATCGAAAAAACAGAAACGCAAAGCACAACTTTGTAAACTAAATCATATGTGTGTCGCTTGCTCAATTAGGAATACAGGAAAACTGAAAAGCGATATATTGAAATGTATGGCAAAGAAACAAGTTTTCATCGAAAGAACAGAAACACAAAGCACAACTTTGTAAACTAATTCACATTCGTGTTGCCTGCTCAATTATTATAACAGGAAAACTGAGAAGTGATATATCCCTAACCCTAACTCTAAGCCCCTAACCCTAACACTAACCCTAACCCTAACTCTAACCCCTAACCCTAACCCTAACTCTAACCATACCCTAAGCCCCCTAACAGTACCCCCTAACCCTAACCCCAACCCTAACCCTACTTGTTCCTAACAGGAACAAGTTTCCAACGAAAGAACATAAATGCAAAGCACTACTTTGTAAGCTAAGTCACATGTGTGCCACTTGCTTAATTAGGAATACAGGAAAACTAAAAAGGGATGTAAGGCACTGTACAGCACAGGAACAAGTTTTGAACGAAAGAACAGAAAAGCAAAGCACTACTTTTAAACAGAATCACATGTGTTACTCGCTCAATTAGGAATACAGGAAAACTGAAAAGTGTTATCTCGCACTGTAAGGCACAGAAACAAGTTTCCATCGAAAGAACAGAAACGCAAAGCACAACTTTGTAAACTAATTAACATACGAGTCGCCCGTTCAGTTATTATAACATAAAACTGAAAAGTGATATATCGAACTGTACAGCACAGGAAAAGTTTCCATTGAAAGAACAGAAACGCAAAGCACAACTTTGTAAACTAATTCACATAGTGTCGCCTGTTCAATGATTATAACAGAAAAACTGAAAAGTGATATATCGAACTGTACAGCAAAGGAGCCTGCTTCCATCGAAAGAACAGAAACGCAAAGCAAAACTTTGTAAACTAATTCACATTGGTGTTGCCTGTTTAATTATGATAACAGGAAAACTGAAAAGTGATATAACCCTAACCCTAACCCTAAGACCTTAACCCTACCCCTAACCCTAACCCTAATCCAAACCCTAACCCTAACCCTAAACTAACCCTAACCCTAACCTAACACTAACCCTAACCCTACCTAAACCAAACCAGAACCCAAACCCTAACCCTAACCTAACTTGTTCCTAACAGGAATAGGTTTCCAACGAAAGAACATAAACGCAAAGCACTACTTTGTAAACTATATCACGTGTGTGCCACTCGCTCAATTAGGAATACAGGAAAAATTAAAAGTGATATAACACACTGTACATCACAGGAACAAGTTTCGAACAAAAGAACAGAAAAGCAAAGCACTACTTTTAAACGGAATCACGTGTGTTGCTCCATCAATTAGGAATACAGGAAAACTGAAAAGTGTTATCTCGCACTGTACAGCACAGAAACAAGTTTCCATCCAAAGAAGAGAAACGCAAAGCACAACTTTGTAAACTAATTCACATACGTGTCGCCCATTCAATTATTATAACAGGAAAACTGAAAAGTGATATATCACACTGTACAGCACAGACACAAGTTTCCATCGAAAGAACAGAAACGCAAAGCACAACTTTGTAAACTAATTCACATATGTGTCGCCCATTCAATTATTATAACAGGAAAACTGAAAAGTGATATATCACACTGTACAGCACAGAAACAATTTTCCAACAGAAGTACAGAAACGCATATCACTATATGTAAACTAAATCACATGTGTGTCGCTTGCTCAATTAGGAATACAGGAAAACTGAAAAGCGTTAAATCAAATTGTATGGCAAAGAAACAAGTTTTCATCGAAGAACAGAAGCATAAAGCACAACTTTGTAAACTAATTCACATTCGTGTCGCCTGTTCAATTATTATGACAGGAAAATTGAAATGTGATATAACCCTAACCCTAACCCTACACCCTAACCCTAACCCTAACCTAACCCTAAGCCTAACCCTACCCTAACCCTAACCCTAACTCTAACCCTAACTTGTTCCAAAAAATGAACAAGTTTCCAATGTAAGAACATAAACGCAAATCACTACTTTGTAAACTAAATCACATGTGTGCCATTAGCTCAATTAGGAATATAGGAAAACTGAAAAGTGATATAACGCACTGTACAGCACAGGAACAAGTTTCAAAAGAAAGAACAGAAAAGCAAAGCAGTATTTTAAACGGAATCACATGTGTGTTGCTCACTCAATTAGAAATACCGAAAACTGAAAAGCTTATATATCGAAATGCACGGCAAAGAAACAAGTTTTCATCGAAAGAACAGAGGCAAAGCAAAACTTTGTAAACTGATTCACATTCGTGTTGCCTGTTCAATTATTATAACAGGAAAACTGAAAAGTGATATAACCATAACCATAACCCTAAGTCCCTAATCCTAACCCTAACCCTAACCCTAACCCTAACACTAACCCTAACCCTAACCCCTAACCCTAACCCTAACCCTAACCCTACCCTAACACTAACCCTACCCTAACCCTAACCCTAACTTGTTCCTAACAGGAATTAGTTTCCAACGAAAAAAAAAACGCATAAAGCACCACTTTGTAAACTAAATCACATGTGTGCCACTCGCTCAATTAGGAATACAGGAAAACTGAAAAGTGTTATCTCGCACTGTACAGCACAGGAACAAGTTTCCATCGACAGAACAGAAAGCATAAAGCACAACTTTGTAAACTAATTCACACATAAGTGTCGCCCGTTCAATTATCATAACAGGAAACCTGAAAAGTAATACAACAAACTGTACAGCACAGGAACAAGTTTTCATCGAAGAACAGAAACACAAAGCACAACTTTGTAAACTAATTCACATTAGGTGTCGCCTGTTCAATTATTATAAAGGGAAAACTGAAAAGTGATATAACACTAACCTAACCTAACACCTAACCGTAACCCTAACCCTAACCCTACCCTAAACCTAACCCTAACCCTAACCCTAACCCCTAACTCTAACCCTAACCATAACCCTAACCCTAACCCTACTCTAACCCTAACCCTAACCGCTAATCCTAAGCCCTAACCCTAACCCTAACCCTAACCCTAACCCTAACCCTACCCTAACACTAGCCCTAACCCTAACACCTAACCCTAAGCCCCTAACCCTAAAGCTAACCCTAACCCTAACCCTAACCCTAACCCTAACCCTAACCCTAACCCTAACCCTACCCTAACACTAGAGCTAACCCTAAGCGTAAACCTAACTGTACCCTAACCCTAACCCTAACCCTAACCTAACCCTACTTGTTCCTAAAAGGAACAAGTTTCCAACGAAAGAACATAAACGAAAAGCAGTACTTTATAAACTAAATCATATGTGTGCCACTCGCTCAATTAGGAATAAAGGAAAACTGAAAGACATATAACGCTCTGTACAGCACAGGAACAAGTTTCTAACAAAAGAACAGAAAAGCACAGCACTACTTTTAAACGGAATCACATGTCTGTCGCTCGCTCAATTAGGAATTCAGGAAGACTGAAAAACGATATATCGAAATGTACGGCAAAGAAACAAGTTTTAATTGAAAGAACTGAAATGCAAAGCACAACATTGTAAACTACTTCACTTTCGTGTCGCCCTTTCAATTATTATAACTGGAATACTGTAAACTGATATATCGAACTGTACAGCACAGAAACAAGTATCCAACAGAAGAACAGAAACGCAAAGCACTACTGTGTAAACAAAATCACATGTGTGTCGCTCGCTCAACTAGGAATACAGGAAGACTGAAAAGCGATATATCGAAATGTAGGGCAAAGAAACAAGTTTTCATCGAAAGAACAGCAACGCAAAGCACAACATTGTAAGCTAATTCACTTTCGTGTCGCCTTTTCAATTATTATAACAGGAAAACTAAAAAGTGATATAACCCACACCCTAACCCTAAGCCCCTAAACCTAACCCTAACCCTAACCCTAACACCTAATCCTGACCCTAACCCTAACCCTACCTAACCCTAACCCTAACACTAACCCTAACCAACCCTAACCCTAAACCTAACACTAACTTTTTCCTAACAGGAATAAATTTCTAACGAAAGAACATAAATGCAAAGTACTATTTTGTAAACTAAATCACATGTGTGCCACTTGCTCAATTAGGAATACAGGAAAAGTGAAAAGTGATATAACGCACTGTACAGCACAGGAACAAGTTTCCATCGAAAAAACAGAAACGCAAAGCACAACTTTGTAAACTAAATCATATGTGTGTCGCTTGCTCAATTAGGAATACAGGAAAACTGAAAAGCGATATATTGAAATGTATGGCAAAGAAACAAGTTTTCATCGAAAGAACAGAAACACAAAGCACAACTTTGTAAACTAATTCACATTCGTGTTGCCTGCTCAATTATTATAACAGGGAAAACTGAGAAGTGATATATCCTAACCCTAACTCTAAGCCCCTAACCCTAACACTAACCCTAACCCTAACTCTAACCCCTAACCCTAACCCTAACTCTAACCATACCCTAAGCCCCTAACAGTACCCCTAACCCTAACCCCAACCCTAACCCTACTTGTTCCTAACAGGAACAAGTTTCCAACGAAAGAACATAAATGCAAAGCACTACTTTGTAAGCTAAGTCACATGTGTGCCACTTGCTTAATTAGGAATACAGGAAAACTAAAAAGGGATGTAAGGCACTGTACAGCACAGGAACAAGTTTTGAACGAAAGAACAGAAAAGCAAAGCACTACTTTTAAACAGAATCACATGTGTTACTCGCTCAATTAGGAATACAGGAAAACTGAAAAGTGTTATCTCGCACTGTAAGGCACAGAAACAAGTTTCCATCGAAAGAACAGAAACGCAAAGCACAACTTTGTAAACTAATTAACATACGAGTCGCCCGTTCAGTTATTATAACATAAAACTGAAAAGTGATATATCGAACTGTACAGCACAGGAAAAGTTTCCATTGAAAGAACAGAAACGCAAAGCACAACTTTGTAAACTAATTCACATAGTGTCGCCTGTTCAATGATTATAACAGAAAAACTGAAAAGTGATATATCGATCTGTACAGCAAAGGAGCCTGCTTCCATCGAGAAAGAACAGAAACGCATAAAGCAAAACTTTGTAAACTAATTCACATTGGTGTTGCCTGTTTAATTATGATAACAGGAAAACTGAAAAGTGATATAACCCTAACCTAACCTAAGACCTTAACCCTACCCTAACCCTAACCCTAATCCAAACCCTAACCCCTAACCCTAAACTAACCCTAACCCTAACCCTAACACTAACCTAACCCTACCCTAAACCAAACCAGAACCCAAACCCTAACCCTAACCTAACTTGTTCCTAACAGGAATAGGTTTCAACGAAAAGAACATAAGCATAAAGCACTACTTTGTAAACTATATCACGTGTGTGCCACTCGCTCAATTAGGAATACAGGAAAAATTAAAAGTGATATAACACACTGTACATCACAGGAACAAGTTTGAACAAAGAACAGAAAAGCAAAGCACTACTTTTAAACGGAATCACGTGTGTTGCTCCATCAATTAGGAATACAGGAAAACTGAAAAGTGTTATCTCGCACTGTACAGCACAGAAACAAGTTTCCATCCAAAGAAGAGAAACGCAAAAGCACAACTTTGTAAACTAATTCACATACGTGTCGCCCATTCAATTATTATAACAGGAAAACTGAAAAGTGATATATCACACTGTACAGCACAGACACAAGTTTCCATCGAAAGAACAGAAAGCGCAAAGCACAACTTTGTAAACTAATTCACATATGTGTCGCCCATTCAATTATTATAACAGGAAAACTGAAAAGTGATATATCACACTGTACAGCACAGAAACAATTTTCCAACAGAAGTACAGAAACGCATATCACTATATGTAAACTAAATCACATGTGTGTCGCTTGCTCAATTAGGAATACAGGAAAACTGAAAAGCGTTAAATCAAATTGTATGGCAAAGAAACAAGTTTTCATCAGAAAGAACAGAAGCATAAAGCACAACTTTGTAAACTAATTCACATTAGGTGTCGCCTGTTCAATTATTATGACAGGAAAATTGAAATGTGATATAACCCTAACCTAACCCTACACCCTAACCCCTAACCCTAACCCTAACCCTAAGCCTAACCCTACCTAACCTAACCTAACTCTAACCCTAACTTGTTCAAAAATGAACAAGTTTCCAATGTAAGAACATAAACGCAAATCACTACTTTGTAAACTAAATCACATGTGTGCCATTAGCTCAATTAGGAATATAGGAAAACTGAAAAGTGATATAACGCACTGTACAGCACAGGAACAAGTTTCAAAAGAAAGAACAGAAAAGCAAAGCAGTATTTTAAACGGAATCACATGTGTGTTGCTCACTCAATTAGAAATACCGGAAAACTGAAAAGCGATATATCGAAATGTACGGCAAAGAAACAAGTTTTCATCGAAAGAACAGAGGCAAAGCAAAACTTTGTAAACTGATTCACATTCGTGTTGCCTGTTCAATTATTATAACAGGAAAACTGAAAAGTGATATAACCATAACCATAACCCTAAGTCCCTAATCCTAACCCTAACCCTAACCCTAACCCTAACACTAACCCTAACCCTAACCCCTAACCCTAACCCTAACCCTAACCCTACCCTAACACTAACCCTACCCTAACCCTAACCCTAACTTGTTCCTAACAGGAATTAGTTTCCAACGAAAGAAAAAAAACGCAAAGCACCACTTTGTAAACTAAATCACATGTGTGCCACTCGCTCAATTAGGAATACAGGAAAACTGAAAAGTGTTATCTCGCACTGTACAGCACAGGAACAAGTTTCCATCGACAGAACAGAAACGCAAAGCACAACTTTGTAAACTAATTCACATGTTTCCCCCATTCAATTATTATAACAGGAAAACTGAAAAGTGATATATCACACTGTACAGCACAGTAACATGTTTCCAACAGAAGAACAGAAAGCAAAGCACTACTTTGTAAACTAAATCTCATGTGTGTCACTCGCTCAATTAGGAATACAGGAAAACTGAAAAATGATATATATAGAAATGTACGGCAAAGAAACAAGTTTTCATCGAAAGAACAGAAAAGCAAAGCACAACTTTGTAAACTAATTCATATTCGTGCTGCCTGTTCAATTATTATAACAGGAAAACTGAAAAGTGATATAACCCTAAACCTAACCCTAACCCTACTTGTTCCTAACAGGAAAACTGAAAAGAGTTATAACAATAACCCTAACTCTAAGCCCCTAAACCTAACCCTAACCCTAACCCTAACCCTAACCCTAACCCTAAACCTAACCTAAACCTAACCCTACCTAAACCTAACCCTAACCTAAACCTAACCCTAACCCTAACCCTAAACCTAACTTGTTCCTATCAGGAAAAAGTTTCCAATGAAAGAACATAAAGAACATAAACGCAAAGCACTACTTTGTAAACTAAATCACATGTGTGCCACTCACTCAATTAGGAATACAGGAAAACTGAAAAGTGATATAACGCACTGTACAGCACAGGAACAAGTTTGAGCGAAAGAAAAAGAAAAGCAAACCACTACTTTTAAACGGAATCACATATGTGTCGCTTGCTCAATTAGGAATACAGGAAAACTGAAAAGCGATATATCGAAATGTACGGCAAAGAAACAAGTTCACTGAAAGAACCGAAACGCAAAGCATAAATTTGTAAACTAGTTCACATTCGTGTCGCCTGTTCAATTATTATAACAGGAAAACTGAAAATTGATGTAACCCTAACACTAACCCTAAGCCCTAACCCTAACACTAACCCTAACCCTAACCCTAACCCCTAACCCTAACCGTACTCTAACCTTATCCTAACACTAACCCTAACACTAACCCTAACCCTAACCCTACCTTTTTCCTAATAGGAACAAGTTTCCAATGAAAGAACAGAAAAGCAAAGCAATATTTTAAATGGAATCACATGTGTGTCCCTTGCTCAATTAGGAATACAATATAACTGAAATGTGTTATGTCGCACTGTGTCGCACAGAAACAAGTTTGCATCGACAGAACAGAAACGCAGAGCACAACTTTGTAAACTAAATCACATACATGTCGCCCGTTCAATTATTATAACAGGAAAACTGAAAAGTGATATATCGAAATGTACTGCACAGGAACAAGTTTCCATCAACAAAACAGAAACGCAAAGCAAAACTTTGTAAACTAATTCACATAAGTGTCGCCCGTTCAATTATCATTACAGAAAAACTGAAAAGGTATATATATCACACTATAAAGCGCAGAAACAAGTTTTCAACGAAAGAACAGAAATGCAAAGCACAACTTTGTAAACTAATTAACATTCGGGTCGCCTGTTCAATTATTATAACAGGAAAACTGAAAACTGAAAAACCCTAACCCTAAGCCCTAACCCTAAACCTAACCTAACCCTAACCCTAACCTAACCTAACCCTAACTTGTTCCTAACAGGAACAAGTTTCCAACAAAAAAAAAAAATAAAGCACCACTTTGTAAACTATATCACATGTGTGCCACTTGCTCAATTAGGAATACAGGAAAACTAAAAGTGTTATCTCAAGACTGTACAGCACAGGAACAAGTTTCCACCGACAGAACAGAAAGCATAAAGCACAACTTTGTAAACTAATTCACATAAGTGTCGCCCGTTCAATTATCATAACAGGAAACCTGAAAAGTGATATAACAAACTGTACAGCACAGGAACAAGTTTCCATCGAAAGAACAGAAACGCAAAGGACAACTTTGTAAACTAATTCACATTCGTGTCGCCTGTTCAATTATTATAAAGGGAAAACTGAAAAGAGATATAACACTAACTCTAACCCTAACCCTAACCCTAACCCTAACCCTAACCCTACCTAAACCTAACCCTAACCTAACCCCTAACTCTAACCCTAACCCTAACCCTAACCCGAATCCTACTCTAACCCTAAACCTAACCATAACCACTAACCCTAAGCCCCTAACCCTAACCCTAACCCTACCGTGAACACTAGCCCTAACCCTAACCCCTAACCCTAAGCCCTTAACCTAAAGCTAACCTAACCCTAACCTAAGCTAACCCTAACCCTAACCCTACCCTAACCTAGCGCTAACCCTAACCCTAAACCTAACTGTACCCTAACCTAACCTAACCCTACTTGTTCCTAACAGGAACAACTTTCAAACGAAAGAACATAAAAGCAAAGCATTACTTTATAAACTAAATCACATGTGTGCCACTCGCTCAATTAGGAATAAAGGAAAACTGAAAGAGATATAACGCACTGTACACCACAGGAACAAGTTTCGAACAAAAGAACAGAAAAGCAAAGCACTTTTAAAAGGAATCACAATGTGTCGCTCACTCAATTAGGAAGAAAGGAAAACTGAAAATTGTTATCTAAGACTGTATGGCACAGAAACAAGTTTCCATCGAAAGAATAGAAATGCAAAGCACAACTTTGTAAACTAATTCACATATGTGTCGCCTGTTCAATGATTATAACAGGAAAACTGAAAAGTGATATAACCCTAACTCTAACCTAACCCTAACCCTGTAACCTAACCCTAGCCCTAACACTAACCCTAACCCCTAACCCTAACCTAACACTAACCCTAAACATAACCATAACCCTAACCCTAACCCTAACACTAACCCTAACCCTACCCTAAACCTAACCCTAAACCTAACCCTAACTCTAACTTGTTCCTCACAGGAAAAAGTTTCCAATGAAAGAACAGAAAAGCAAAGCACTACTTTTAAATGGAATCACATGTGTGTCGCTCGCTCAATTAGGAATAAAGGAAAACTGAAAAGTGTTATCTCGCACTGTAAGACACAGAAACAAGTTTTCATCGAAAGAACAGAAAAGCTTAGTTTCTTTAGATGCACAGGTTTTAGTGGGTTTGTCCTATGTTGTATGTCTATATGAGTGAGTATATACCATGTGTGTCTTTTTGCTTCTGGGACAACTCACTCAGGATGATCCTTTCCAAATCCCACCATTTACCTGCAAATTTCATGATTTCCTAATTTTTCATTGCTGAGTAATATTCCATTGTGTAGATGTACCACATTTTCTGCATCCATTCTTCAGTTGAGGGGCATCTGGGTTGTTTCCAGCTTCTGGCTATTACAAATAAAGCTGCTACGAACATGGTTGAGCAAATTTCCTTTTTGTGTGCTTGAGCCTCTTTTGGATATATGCCTAGGAGTGGTATGGCTGGATCTTGGGAAGCACTATTCCTAGTTGTCTGAAAAAACGCCAGATTGATTTCCAGAGTGGTTGTACCAGTTTACATTCCCACCAGCAGTGGAGAAGGGTTCCTCTTTCTCCACAACCTCTCCAGCATGTGTTGTCACTTGAGTTTTTGATCTTGGCCATTCTCATGGGTGTAAGGTGAAATCTCAGGGTTGTTTTGATTTGCATTTCCCTAATGGCTAGTGAGGTTGAGCATTTCTTTAAGTGCTTCTCTCCCATTTGGTATTCCTCTACAGAGAATTCTCTGTTTAGCTCTGTTCTCCATTTTTTGAGTGGGTTACTTGGTTTGCTGCTTTTCAGCTTCTTTAGTTCTTTATATATACTTGATATGAGTCCTCTGTCAGATAAAAGGTTGGTGAAGATTCTTTCCCAAACTGTAGGAGATCGCTTTGTTTTGATGATGGTGTCCTTTGTTTTGCAGAAGCTTTTCAGTTTCATGAGGTCCCATTTATTTATTGTTGCTCTTAGAGCCTGTGCTGTTGGAGTTCTGCTAAGCAAGAGAGAGGACCCTAACTAAAATTCTAATCCGCATCCAGAAAGGCAAAGAGGATGGACATCAGAAGAAGAAGAAAACAGGAAACAACCTAGGAACCTACCACAGAGGGTCTCTGAAAGCCTCTGCCCTACAGATTTTCAAAGCAGAAGCTAAGCCTGATGGGGAACTGTTGGGCAGAGTGAATGGAATTTTATGTAAGAACTGGGAAAGAGTAAGAGCTGGAGAGGACAGGTTCTCCACAAGGAGAGCAACAGAACAAGAAAATTTGAACACAGGGAACTTCCCAGAGACTCATACTCCAACCAAGGACTATTCATAGAGATAACCCAGAACCCCTGCACAGATGTAGCCCAGGGCAGTTCAGAGTCCAATTGGGTTACATAGTAATGAGATGATGGGCTGCCTCTGACATAAACTGACTGGCCTGCTCTTTAGTCACCTCCTTCTGAGGGGGAGCAACCTTACCAGGCCATAGTAGAGGACAATGCAGCCACTTTTGATGTGAACTGATGGACTAAGATCAGAAAGGAGAGGAGAACCTCCTATCAGTGGACTTGGGGTGGCATGCATGAAGAGAGAGGAGGAGAGTGGGATTGGGAGGGAGGGAGGGCCTCATGGGGGAATGCAGAGTGAATAAAGTGTAATTGATGAAAAAATTTTAAAAAGGGGAAAAATAATAATTTAAGAACGTTAAATGAATTTCAAAAGTGGAGGAAAACATGGAGTTAGTCAATTTACATGGAGCACATCTCGCCCCTGGGGGCAATGGTCTCCTGAACCTACTCAGACCTCTGACACCACCACTGCTAGTTCTAGAACCAATGCAGGATGTTCCAACGAGGGGGTTAAGGCTTCTCATAATATTTCCTATAAGCCCACACCTGTTTGTTTACATCCCCCATTTTTATTCATTATTAGCCAGATAGAGCCAAGTAATTGTAGTAATGATACTTGCTTTTTTGCCCAATGCTGGAATGATAGTAAATTTACTAGCTGTTTACTCACATGCCACGCTGGGTGCCTGTGCCCGTTGATGCCCTCACACTATGACTCTCTTCAAACAGAAAAGGGATCTTGGAATTACAGCTGCCATTGTTACTGCCATCTCATTGGTGGCTTTTGGAGCTACCACCACGGCATTAGCCATGAGTCATACTGGGCAGACTGCTCAGACCCTGAATAACCTTTTAGCCAAGGTAGCTCATGCCTTAGATGTACAAAAAGGAATTAATGCTCAATTAAAAGGAGGTTTGAGGGTGTTCAATCAGAGGTTTGACCTCGTGCAGGAGCAAATTGATACCCTATGGCAAATCGCTCAACTTGGCTGTCAATGAAAGTATGCTGGACATTGTGTCACTAGCATACAACATGAGAATTTTCCTTGTGGTGAAAATCTGTCTAAACAATTGTCAAGCTATATTTTAGGTAATTGGACTGGAGAATTCGATACTATTATGGACCAGATGAGAGTGGGCATTGTCATAGTAAATTCTACCAGAGTGGACACAGGACTAGCCACAGGATTATCATCATGGATTGCTGCAGCCATGAATCATCTGAAGGAATGGGCGGGCATGGGAGTGTTAGCAGGCCTTCTGGTGTTGGTCACCTTGGTTTGCCTGTGGTATATATGCAAGATTAGAGTCTCACAACAGCGTAATGCAGCCATGGCCATTCAGGCCTTTAGAGCCATTGAAGCAGGACAGTCTCCCCAAACATGTTTGGTTACCATAAAAAGCAAAATGTTACGCTCAGGAAGCGAGGCTAAGCACTGCACTCAGGTTCAGCCACCTTGGACCCAGAGAAGAGCATGTCTGATTGAATGCGGGTTGATGCCCCAGGTCCCGCCTCTGAAAAAAAGGTATCGGACGGGTCTGATGCTCTTTGGGTGGATGACACCTAAATGAACATCAGTACAAAGTCCCAATTTATTTCTAATATCAGAGATCAGACCTCTACTCTTGCCTGATGCGTCCAAAACAAAAAGGGGGAACTGTAGAGAGCTGCGTAATGCCACACATGAAAGATGGAGCTGGTTTCTGCCTTCCACCTTCCCAATGGTGAGCGCTCTCTGTCACAAACAACTCCACATTTGGCTAAGGCTGAGGATCTGGCTTGCTTCCATGTATGTGGACCTATCTGCATTGCCCACGTGGCATGCTGAGGTTGGCTACCCAGAGGCTATTTAAAGTGGGCTGGCTTTCCCCAGGGTCAGATGATTGTTCAAGGTTCCTGAATAAACTGCATTGAAAAAAAAAAAGATAAAAGATAAAAAAAAAAAAAAACAAATCCAGAAACACATCAAAAACATCAACCATCATGATCAACTAGGCTTCATCTGAGAAATTTAGGGATAATTCAATGTATATAATTCAATAAATATAAACCATCATATAACAGACTAAAATGCAAAACCCACATTGTCATCTAAAATTTTCTATGTAGCATATTATGATCTTCTAATAAGTTCCAGAAGATTTTAAAAATATTTTACTTGGTAAGGTTAAAATATTGACATTATTCACTGTCAAATTTTAATAAATGTGAGTTAAGTGAATGAATAGAAACACAACCAATCAGAAGCATAGCTTTCCATTTTTAGATGTTGATATCAAACACAGAGATAATACGACTATGCTCTGACCCTCTTACAGTGATCCATGGATACTCCAATACTATAATTTCATACTTGGAGTTGTTATACAGGATGGTAAAGTTATATCCAACTTAGTTTCAGAACTTAAAATTTGAGTACTTTAGATCACTGCCGAGTGTACTCATAATTACATGGCATTGTGACAAGTTATATATATATCAAACATGTGTATCTATATTTCAGTAAATATATATGAAGTAAAATAATATTATTAGTGGAATATGAAAATATGTATTTCACCTACTCAGATTTTCATGATGATCTGCATGTATTAATAAATATTAACATGACAGAGTTAGGCTTTGAGAAAATTGTAGTGACAGCATGTAAAATAGGTACGATAATGAGATAAGAATGCTAGAGGCAGGCTTCGGGAAAATTGTTTTCAATCAGACTTGTAAATTGGATTCATTTAAGGGATAAATTAGAGAATGAAATGTTAAAATGAGAACACATCTCAAAAGTATTGAATGGTTGTAGCCACTGACTGCATAAGGTAGATTAATTTTTAAAAATATGAAACATTAAAAAATATGAGTTATTTCCCTCAGAATGATCTTTTCTAGATCCCACCATTTGCCTGCAAATTTCATGATTTCCTCCTTTTTGATTGCTGAGTAGTATTCCATTGTATAAAAATACCACAATTTCTGTACCCATTCCTCCGTTGATGGACATCTGGGTTGTTTCCAGGTCCCGGCTATTACATATAAAGCTGCTATAAACGTGGTTAAAAAAAAAAAAAAGAAAGAAAGAGAACAAGCATAAAGCACAACATTGTAAACTAATTCACATACGTGTGTCCCGTTCAATTATTATAACAGGAAAAATAAAAGTGATATATCACACAGTACAGCACAGAAACAAGTTTCCAACACAAGAACAGAAACACCAAGCACTACTTGGTAAAGTAAATCACATGTGTGTCGTTTGCTCAATTACGAATATAGGAAAACTGAAAAGTGATATATTGAACTGTACTGCAAAGAAACAAGTTTTCATCTAAAGAACAGAAACACAAAGCACTACTTTGTAAACTAATTCACATATGTATCGCCTGTTCAATTATTATAACAGGTAAAATGAAAAGTGATATAACCTAACCCTAACCCTAACCCCTAACCCTAACCTAAATCTAACCCTAACCTCACCCCTAACCCTAACACTAACCTAACCCTAACCCTAACCTAACCCTACCTAACCCTAAACCTAATCCTAACACTGTTAGGAACAAGTTTCCAACGAAAGAACAGAAAAGCAAAGCACTACATAGTAAACTAAATAACATGTGTGTCGCTCACTCAATTAGGAATACAAGAAAACTGAAAAGTGATATATCCCACTGTACAGCACAGGAACAAGTTTTGAACGAAAGAACAGAAAAGCAAAGCACTACTTTGTAAACTAAATCACATGTGTGTCGCTGGCTCAATTAGGAATAAAGGAAAACTGAAAAGTGATATATCCACAGTACAGCACAGGAACAAGTTTCCAAAGAAAGAACAGAAAAGGAAAGTACTACTTTTAAATGGAATCACATGTGTGTCGCTTGCTCAATTAGGAAGACAGGAGAACTGAAAAGGGTTATCTCGCAATGTATGGCACAGAAACAAGTTTCTATCGAAAGAACTGAAACGCATAGCACAACTTTGTAAACTAATTCACATATGTGTCGCCCATTTAATTATTATAACAGGAAAACTGAAAAGTGATATATCACACTGTACAGCACAGAAACAAGTTTCCAACAGAACAGATACGCAAAGCAACACTTTGGAAACTAATTCATATACGTGTCGCCTTTTCAATTATTATAACAGGAAAACTGAAAAGTGATATAACCCTAACCCTAACCCTAACCCTAAACTCATAACCCTAACCCTAACCCTAACCCTAACCCTAACCCTAACCCTAACCCTAACCTAACATTAACCTCCTAACCCTAACCCAAACCGTAACCTAACCCTAACCCAACCCTAACCCTAAACCTAAACCTAACCCTAACTTGTTCCGAACAAGTTTCCAACAAAAGAACATAAACGCAAAGCAATACTTTGTAAACTAAATCCACATGTGTGTGGCTCCCACAATTAGGAATACAGGGAACCTGAAAAGTGATATATCGCCCTGTACAGCACAGGAACAAGTTTCCAATGAAAAAACAGAAAACCAAAGCACTACTTTGTGAACTAAATCACATGGGTGTCGCTCGCTCAATTAGGAATACAGGAAAACTAAAAAGTGATATATCGCCCTATATGGCACAGGAACAAGTTTCCAAAGAAAAAAGAGAAAAGCAAAGCACTACTTTGTAAACTAAATCACATACTAATTAACTTAAGAACGCGATTCCAAAAAAATGACCTCAGCGCACATGAAAAACCTTTTCAAACGAAATGACTCCAGAGCACTTAAAAACCCGCTTCGAACAAAATGAATCCAGAGTTCTCACAAACCCACTTCCAACAAAATGACTCCAGAGCACTTAAAAACCCGCTTCCAACAAAAGGATACCAGAACACGTAAAAACCCGATTCCGAAAAAATGACTCCAGATCACTTAAAAACCCGCTTCCAACGAAAGGACACCAGAACACTTAAAAACCCGCTTCCAACAAAATGACCTCAGCGCACATAAAAAACCGTTTCCAACGAAATGAATCCAGAGTACTTACATCCCCGCTTCCAACGAAATGACTCCAGAGCACTAAAAACCTGATTCCAACAAAATGACTCAAGAGCACTTAAAAACCCGATTCCAACGAAAGGATACAAGAACACTTAAAAACCCACTTCCAATGAAAGGACACCAGAACACATAAATACTAGCTTCCAACAAAATGACTTTAGAGCACTTAAGAACTGGCATCCAACGAAAGGATCCCAGAACACTTAAAAACCCGCTAACAACGAAATGACTCCAGAGCACCTAAAAACCCACTTAAAATGAAATCACTCCACAGCAATTAAAAAAATGCTTCCATCGAAATTACTCCAGAGCACTTAAAAACCCACTTCCAACGAAAGGATACCAAACACTTACAAACTCGCTTCGAACGAAATGGCTCCAGAGCAATTAAAAACCCGCTTCCAAAGAAAGGACACCAGAACACTTAAAAACCCGCGTCCAACGAAATGACTCCAGAGCACTTAAAACCTTGCTTCCAAAAAAAGACTCCAGAGCACTTAAAAACCCGCTTCCAACGAAATGACTCCAGAGCACTTAAAAACCCGCTTCCAACGAAAGGATACTAGAACACTTAATAACGCGCCACCAACGAAATGACTCCAGAGCACTTAAAAAACTGCTTCCAAAGAAATGACTCCAGAGCACTTAAAAACCCGCTTCCAAAGAAATGACTCCAGAGCACTTAAAAACCTGCTTCCAAAGAAATGAACCCTGAGCAATTAAAAACCCGCTTCCAACAAAAGGACAGGAGAATACTTAAAAACGCGCTTCCAATGAAATGACTCCAGAGCACTTAAAAAACCTCTTCCAACGAAATGACTCCAGAGCACTTAAAAACCTGCTTCCAACGAAATGACTACAGAGCACGTAAAAACCCACTTCCGACGAAATGACTCCAGAGCACTCTCAAACCCGCATCCAAAGAAATGACTCCACAGAACTTAAAAACCCGCTTCCAACGAAAGGATACCAGAACACTTAAAAACCCGCTTCCAAAGAAATGACTGCAGAGCACTTAAAACCCCGCTTTCAACGAAATGACCTCAGAGCACATAAAAACCCGTTTCCAACAAAATGACTCCAGAGCACTCTAAAACCAGCTTCCAATCAAATGACTCCTGAGCACATAAAAAACCGCTTCCAATGAAATGACTCCAGAGCATTTAAAAACCTGCTTCTAATGAAATAACCCTAGAGCATTTACACACCGCTTCCAAAGAAAGGACCCCAGAACATTTAAAAACCCGCTTCCAATGAAATAACTCAGGAGCACTTAAAAACCGCTTTCAATGAAATGACTCCAGAGCACTTAAAAACCTGCTTCCAACAAAATGATTCCAGAGCACTTAAAAACCCGCTTCCAACGAAATGACCTCAGAGCACATAAAAACCCGCTTCCAACGAAATGACCCCAGAGCATTAAAAAACCCGCTTCCAATGAAATGACCTCAGAGTACATAAAAAACGGCTTCCAACTAAATGACTACAGAGAATTTAAAAACCTGCTTCCAACAAAACGACCCTAGAGCACTTAAACCCCTCTTCCAACGAATGGACACCAGAACATTTAAAAACCCGCTTCAAACAAAATTACTCAGGAGCACTTAAAAACCACCTTACAATGAAATGAATCCACAGCACGTAAAAACCTGCTTCCAACGAAATGACTCCAGAGCATTTAAAATACCGCTTCCAACGAAATGACTCCAGAGCACTCTAAAACGTGCTTCCAAAAAAATGACTCCAGAGCACATAAAAATCCGTTTCCAAAGAAAGGATACTAGAACACTTAAAAAGCCCCTCCAAAGAAATGACTCCAGAGCTCTTAAAAAACAGCTTCCAACGAAATGACTCCAGAGCACTTAAAAACCCGCTTCCAACAAAATGACTCCAGAGAACTTACAAAACCGCTTCCATCGAAAAATTACTCCAGAGCACTTAAAAACCCGCTTCCAAAGAAATGACTCGAGAGCACTCTAAAACCCGCTTCCAACAGAAGGACACCAGATCACTTAAAAACCCGCTTTGAAAGAAATGATTCCACAGCACTAAAAACCCGCTTTCAACAAAATGACTCCAGAGCACTTAAAAACCTGCTTCCAATGAAATGACTCCAGAGCACTTAAAAACCTTCTTCCAAGAAAATGACTCCAGAGCACTTAAAAACCCACATCCAACGATATGACCCCAGAGCACTTAAAAACCCACTTCCAACGAAAGGACACCAAAACACTTAAAAACCCGCTTCCAACGAAAAGACTCTAGAGCAATTAAAAACCCGCTTCCAACAAAATGACTACAGAGAATTTAAAAACCTGCTTCCAACAAAACGACCCTAGAGCACTTAAAACCCTCTTCCAATGAATGGACACCAGAACATTTAAAAACCCGCTTCAAACAAAATTACTCAGGAGCACTTAAAAACCACCTTACAATGAAATGAATCCACAGCACGTAAAAACCTGCTTCCAACGAAATGACTCCAGAGCATTTAAAATACCGCTTCCAACGAAATGACTCCAGAGCACTCTAAAAATTGCTTCCAAAAAAATGACTCCAGAGCACATAAAAATCCGTTTCCAAAGAAAGGATACTAGAACACTTAAAAAGCCCCTCCAAAGAAATGACTCCAGAGCTTTTAAAAAACAGCTTCCAACGAAATGACTCCAGAGCACTTAAAATCCCGCTTCCAACAAAATGACTCCAGAGAACTTACAAAACCGCTTCCATCGAAATTACTCCAGAGCACTTAAAAACCCGCTTCCAAAGAAATGACTCGAGAGCACTCTAAAATCCGCTTCCAACAGAAGGACACCAGATCACTTAAAAACCCGCTTCCAACAAAATGATTCCAAAGCACTAAAAACCCGCTTTCAACAAAATGACTCCAGAGCACTTAAAAACCTGCTTCCAATGAAATGACTCCAGAGCACTTAAAAACCCGCTTTCAACAAAATGACTCCAGAGCACTTAAAAACCCACATCCAACAATATGACCCCAGAGCACGTAAAAACCCACTTCCAACGAAAGGACACCAAAACACTTAAAAACCCCCTTCCAACGAAAAGACTCTAGAGCAATTAAAAACCCGCTTCCAACAAAATGACTCCAGAGCACTTAAAAACCCGCTTCCAACGAAAGGACACCAGAACACTTAAAAACCTGCTTCCAAAAAAATGACCTCAACGCACATAAAAAACCGTTTCCAACGAAATGAATCCAGAGCACTTAAAAACCCGCTTCCAACGAAAGGACAGGAGAATACTTAAAAAAACGCTTCCAACGAAATGACGCCAGAGCACTTAAAAACGTGCTTCCGAAGAAATGACTCCAGAGCACTCTAAAACCAACTTCCAACGAAAGGACTCCAGATCACTTAAGAACCCGCTTCCAATGAAATGATTCCAGAGCACTCTAAAACCCGATTCCAATGAAATGACTACAGAGCACTAAAAAACCCGCTTCCAACAAAATGACTCCAGAGCACTCAATAACCTGCTTCCAACGAAATGACTCCAGAGCACTTAAAAACACACTTCCAACGAAATGACCAGAACACTTAAAAACCCGCTTCCAACGAAATGAGCCCAGAGCACTTGAAAACCCGCTTCCAACGAAATGAGCCCAGGGCAATTGAAAACCCACTTCCAAAGAAATGACTCCAGAGCACTTAAAAACCGCTTACAATGAAATGACCACATAGCACTTAAAAACCAGCTTCCAACGAAATGACCTTAGAGCACATAAAAAACCACTTCCAACTAAATGACTACAGAGCATTTAAAAACCTGCTTCCAACGAAACGACCCTAGATCACTTAAACCCCCCTTCCAACGAAAGGAACACAGAACATTTAAAAACCTGCTTCAAACAAAATTACTCAGGAGCACTTAAAAACCCCCTTCCAAAGAATTGAATCCACAGCACGTAAAAACCCGCTTCCAACGAAATGACTCCAGAGCACTTAAATTACCGCTTCCAACGAAATGACTCCAGAGCACTCTAAAACACGCTTCCAAAGAAATGACTCCAGAGCATGTAAAAACCCGCTTCCAACAAAATGACTCCAGAGCACTTAAAAATCCGTTTCCAAAGAAAGGATACTAGAACATTTAAAAACCCCCTTTCAACGAAATGACTCCAGAGCTCTTAAAAAACAGCTTCCAAGGAACTGACTCCAGAGTGCTTAAAAACCCACTTCCAACGAAATGACTCCAGAGCACCTAAAAACCCGCTTCCAACGAAATGACTCCAGAACACTTAAAAAACCGCTTCCAAAAAAATGACCTCAGAGCACATAAAAACACGTTTCCAACGAACTGAATCCAGAGTACTTACAAACCTGCTTCCAACGAAATGACTTCAGAGCACTGAAAAACCCGCTTCCAACGAAATGACTCCAGAGCACTTAAAAACACGCTTCCAACGAAATGAGCCCAGAGCAGTTAAAAACCCGCTCCCGAAGAAAGGACACCAGAAAACTTAAAAATGCGCTTCCAACGAATGGATACGAGAACACTTAAAAACCCGCTTCCAAGGAAATGACTCCAGAGCACTTAAAAACCTGCTTAGAACAAAAGGAGAAAAGAACACTTAAAAAAACCGCTTCCAACGAAATGACTCCAGAGCACTTTAAAACCCGCTTCCGACGAAATGACTCCAGAGCACTCTCAAACCCGCATCCAAAGAAATGACTCCACAGAACTTAAAAACCCGCTTCCAACGAAAGGATACCAGAACACTTAAAAACCTGCTTCCAAAGAAATGACTGCAGAGCACTTAAAACCCCGCTTTCAAAGAAATGACCTCAGAGCACATAAAAACCCGTTTCCAACAAAATGACTCCAGAGCACTCTAAAACCAGCTTCCAACCAAATGATTCCTGAGCACATAAAAAACCGCTTCCAATGAAATAACTCCAGAGCATTTAAAAACCTGCTTCTAATGAAATAACCCTAGAGAATTTACACACCGCTTCCAAAGAAAGGACCCCAGAACATTTAAAAACCCGCTTCCAACGAAATAACTCAGGAGCACTTAAAAACCGCTTTCAATGAAATGACTCCAGAGCACTTAAAAATCCGCTTACAACAAAATGACTCGAGAGCACTTAAAAACCTGCTTCCAACGAAATGACCTCAGAGCACATAAAAACCCGCTTCCAACGAAATGACCCCAGAGCACTAAAAAACCCGCTTCCAACGAAATGACCTCAGAGCACATAAAAACCCGTTTCCAACTAAATGACTACAGAGAATTTAAAAACCTGCTTCCAACAAAACGACCCTAGAGCACTTAAACCCCTCTTCCAACGAATGGACACCAGAACATTTAAAAACCCGCTTCAAACAAAATTACTCAGGAGCACTTAAAAACCACCTTACAATGAAATGAATCCACAGCGCATAAAAACCTGCTTCCAACGAAATGACTCCAGAGCATTTAAAATACCGCTTCCAACGAAATGACTCCAGAGCACTCTAAAAAGTGCTTCCAAAAAAATGACTCCAGAGCAAAAAAATCCGTTTCCAATGAAAGGATACTAGAACACTTAAAAAGCCCCTCCAACGAAATGACTCCAGAGCTCTTAAAAAACAGCTTCCAACGAAATGACTCCAGAGCACTTAAAAACCCGCTTCCAACGAAATGACTCCAGAGAACTTACAAACCCGCTTCCATCGAAATTACTCCAGAGCACTTAAAAACCCGCTTCCAAAGAAATGACTCGAGAGCACTCTAAAACCCGCTTCCAACAGAAGGACACCAGATCACTTAAAAACCCGCTTCGAACGAAATGATTCCACAGCACTAAACACCCGCTTCCAACGAAATGACTCCAGAGCACTTAAAAACCCGCTTCCAATGAAATGACTCCAGAGCACTTAAAAACCTTCTTCCAAGGAAATGACTCCAGAGCACTTAAAAACCCACATCCAACGAAATGACTACAGAGCACTTAAAAACACGCTTTCAACGAAATGACTCCAGAACACTTAAAAACCGGCTTCCAAAGAAAAGACTCTAGAGCAATTAAAAACCCGCTTCCAACGAAATGACTACAGAGCACTTAAAACCCGCTTCCAAGGAAATGACTCAGAGCACTTAAAAACTCGCCTCCAACGAAATGACTCAGGGCACTTAAAAACCGCCCAACTAAAATGACTCGAGCACTTACAAACTCACTTCCAAACGAAATGACTCAGAGCACTTAAACATCTGCTTAAAACGAAATGACTCCAGAGTACTTAAAAACCAGCTTTCACCGAAATGACTCCTGAAAACTTAAAAACCTGCTTCCAACGAAAGGACACCAGAACTCTTAAACACTGCTTCCAAAAAAAAGAACTCAGAGCACATTAAAAAATGTTTCCACCGAAATGAATCAAGAGTACTTACAAACCCGCTTCCAAAGAAATGACTCCAGAGCACTTAAAAACCAGCTTCCAACAAAATGACTCCAGAGTACTTAAAAACCTGCTTCCTATGAAATGACTCCAGAGCACTTATAAACCCGCTTCCAACAAAATGACTCCAGAGCACCTAAAAACCCGCTTCCAAGGAAATGACTCCAGAGCAATTAAAAACCCGCTTCCAACGAAATGACTCCCAAGCTCTTACAAACTCACTTCCAACGAAATGACTCCAGAGCACTTAAAAACCCGCTTCCAACTAAATGTCTCCAGAGCACTTAAAACCTTGCTTCCAAAGACATGACTCCAGAGCACTTAAAAACCCGCTTCCAAAGAAATGACTCGAGAGCACTCTAAAACCCGCTTCCAACAGAAGGACACCAGATCACTTAAAAACCCGCTTCGAACGAAATGATTCCACAGCACTAAACACCCGCTTCCAACGAAATGACTCCAGAGCACTTAAAAATCCGCTTCCAATGAAATGACTCCAGAGCACTTAAAAACCTTCTTCCAAGGAAATGACTCCAGAGCACTTAAAAACCCACATCCAACGAAATGACTACAGAGCACTTAAAAACACGCTTTCAACGAAATGACTCCAGAACACTTAAAAACCGGCTTCCAAAGAAAAGACTCTAGAGCAATTAAAAACCCGCTTCCAACGAAATGACTACAGAGCACTTAAAACCCGCTTCCAACGAAATGACTCCAGAGCACTTAAAAACACGCTTCCAACGAAATGACTCCAGGGCACTTAAAAACCGCTTCCAACGAAATGACTCCCGAGCACTTACAAACTCACTTCCAACGAAATGACTCCAGAGCACTTAAACATCTGCTTAAAACGAAATGACTCCAGAGTACTTAAAAACCAGCTTTCACCGAAATGACTCCTGAAAACTTAAAAACCTGCTTCCAACGAAAGGACACCAGAACTCTTAAACACTGCTTCCAAAAAAAAGAACTCAGAGCACATTAAAAAATGTTTCCACCGAAATGAATCAAGAGTACTTACAAACCCGCTTCCAAAGAAATGACTCCAGAGCACTTAAAAACCCGCTTCCAAGGAAATTACTCCAGAGCACTTAAAAACCCGCTTCCAACTAATTGACTCCAGATCACTTAAAAACCCGCTTCCAACGAAAGGACACCAGAACACTTAAACTCTGCTTCCAAAAAAAATGACCTCAAAGCACATAAAAAAACCTTTCCAATGAAATGAATCCAGAGTACTTAAAAACCGCTTCCAATGAAATGACTCCAGAGCACTTAAACATCCACTTAAAACGAAATGGCTCCAGAGTTCTTAAAAACCGCTTTCAAACGAAATGACTCAGAAAACTTAAAAACCCGCTTTCAACGAAATGACTCAGAAAACTTAAAAACCTGCTTCCAACGAAATGACTCCAGAGTTCTTAAAAACCCGCTTTCAACGAAATGACTCCAGACCACTTAAAAACACACTTCCAAAAAAATGACCAGAACACTTAAAAACCCACTTCCAACGAAATGACTCCAGAGCACTTAAAAACCCGCTTCCAACGAAATGACTCAGAGCACTGATAAACCCGCTTCCAACTAAATGACTCCAGAGCACTTATAAAACCGCTTCAAGGAAATGACTCCAGAGCACTTAAAAACCTGCTTCCAACTAAATGACTCCAGATCACTTAAAAACCCGCTTCCAACGAAAGGACACCAGAAGACTTAAACTCTCTTTCCAAAAAAATGACCTCAGAGCACATAAAAAAACGTTTCCAATGAAATGAATCCAGAGTACTTAAAAACCCGCTTCCAAAGAAAAGACTCCAGAACACTTAAACATCCGCTTAAAACGAAATGACTCCAGAACACTTAAAAACCCGCTTTCAACGAAATGACTCCAGAAAACTTAAAAACCGGCTTCCAACGAAATGACTCCAGAGTACTTAAAAACCCGCTTCCAACGAGAGGACACCAGAACTCTTAAACTATGCTTCCAAAAAATGACCTCAGAGCACATAAAAAAACGTTTCCAACGAAAAGAATCAAGATTACTTACAAACCAGCTTCCAACGAAATGACGCCAGAGCACTTAAAAACCCGCTTCCAAGGAAATGACTCCAGATCACTTAAAAACCCGCTTCCAACGAAAGGACACCAGAACACTTAAACATCCGCTTAAAACAAAATGGCTCCAGTGTTCTTAGAAACCTGCTTCCAACGAAATGACTCCAGAGTTCTTAAAAACCCGCTTTCAACGAAATGACTCCAGAGCACTTAAAAACCCGCTTCCAACTAAATGACTCAAGATCACTTAAAAACCCGCTTCCAACAAAAAGGACACCAGAACACTTAAAAACCCGCTTCCACCGAAATGACTCCAGAGCACTTAAAAACCCGCTTCGAACGAAAGGACACCAGAATTCTTAAACTATGCTTCCAAAAAAATGACCTCAGAGCACATAAAAAAACATTTCCAATGAATGAATCAAGATTACTTAAAAACCAGCTTCCAAAGAAATGACTCCAGAGCACTTAAAACCCGCTTCCAAAGAAAAAAATCCAGAACACTTAAAAACCCACTTCCAACAAAATGACTCCAGGGCACTTAAAAACCCGCTTCCAACTAAATGACTCCAGATCACTTAAAAACCGGCTTTCAACGAAATGAATCCAGAGCACTTAAAAACCTGATTCCAGTGAAATGATTCCAGAGCACTTATAAACCCGCTTCCAACGAAATGACTCCAGAGCACTTAAAAACCCGCTTCCAAGGAAATTACTCCAGAGCACTTAAAAACCCGCTTCCAACTAATTGACTCCAGATCACTTAAAAACCCGCTTCCAACGAAAGGACACCAGAACACTTAAACTCTGCTTCCAAAAAAAATGACCTCAGAGCACATAAAAAAACGTTTCCAATGAAATGAATCCAGAGTACTTAAAAACCGCTTCCAATGAAATGACTCCAGAGCACTTAAACATCCACTTAAAACGAAATGGCTCCAGAGTTCTTAAAAACCCGCTTTCAACGAAATGACTCCAGAAAACTTAAAAACCCGCTTTCAACGAAATGACTCCAGAAAACTTAAAAACCTGCTTCCAACAAATGACTCCAGAGTTCTTAAAAACCCGCATTCAACGAAATGACTCCAGAGCACTTAAAAACACACTTCCAAAAAAATGACCAGAACACTTAAAAACCCGCTTCCAACGAAATGACTCCAGAGCACTTAAAAACCCGCTTCCAACGAAATGACTCCAGAGCACTGATAAACCCGCTTCCAACGAAATGACTCCAGAGCACTTATAAACCCGCTTCCAAGGAAATGACTCCAGAGCACTTAAAAAACTGCTTCCAACTAAATGACTCCAGATCACTTAAAAACCCGCTTCCAACGAAAGGACACCAGAAGACTTAAACTCTCTTTCCAAAAAAATGACCTCAGAGCACATAAAAAAACGTTTCCAATGAAATGAATCCAGAGTACTTAAAAACCCGCTTCCAAAGAAAAGACTCCAGAGCACTTAAACATCCGCTTAAAACGAAATGACTCCAGAACACTTAAAAACCCGCTTTCAACGAAATGACTCCAGAAAACTTAAAAACCTGCTTCCAAGGAAATGACTCCAGAGCACTTAAAACCGGCTTCCAACGAAATGACTCCAGAGCACTTAAAACCCGCTGTGAACGGACACCAGAACTCTTAAACTATGCTTCCAAAAAATGACCTCAGAGCACATAAAAAAACGTTTCCAACGAAAAGAATCAAGATTACTTACAAACCAGCTTCCAACGAAATGACTCCAGAGCACTTAAAAACCCGCTTCCAAGGAAATGACTCCAGATCACTTAAAAACCCACTTCCAACGAAAGGACACCAGAACACTTAAACATCCGCTTAAAACAAAATGGCTCGAGAGTTCTTAGAAACCTGCTTCCAACGAAATGACTCCAGAGTTCTTAAAAACCCGCTTTCAACAAAATGACTCCAGAGCACTTAAAAACACACTTCCAACGAAATGACCAGAACACTTAAAAACCCGCTTCCAACGAAATGACTCCAGAGCACTTAAAAACCGCTTCCAAAGAAATGACTCCCGAGCACTTACAAAACCACTTCCAACGAAATGACTCCAGAGAACTTAAAAACACGCTTCCAACGAAATGACTCCAGAGCACTTAAAAACACGCTTCCAACGAAATGACTCCAGGGCACTTAAAACCCGCTTCCAACGAAATGACTCCCGAGCACTTACAAACTCACTTCCAACGAAATGACTCCCGAGCACTTAAACATCTGCTTAAAACGAAATGACTCCATAGTACTTAAAAACCAGCTTTCACCGAAATGACTCCTGAAAACTTAAAAACCTGCTTCCAACGAAAGGACACCAGAACTCTTAAACACTGCTTCCAAAAAAAAAGAACTCAGAGCACATTAAAAAATGTTTCCACCGAAATGAATCAAGAGTACTTACAAACCCGCTTCCAAATAAATGACTCCAGAGCACTTAAAAACCAGCTTCCAACAAAATGACTCCAGAGTACTTAAAAACCGCTTCCAATGAAATGACTCCAGAGCACTAAAAACCTGCCTCCAACGAAATGACTCCAGAGCACTTAAAAACCCGCTTCCAACGAAATGACTCCAGGGCACTTAAAAACCGCTTCCAACGAAATGACTCCGAGCAGCACTTAAACTCACTTCCAACTAAAATGACTCAGAGCACTTAAACATCTGCTTAAAACGAAATGACTCCAGAGTACTTAACAACCAGCTTTCACGGAAATGACTCCTGAAAACTTAAAAACCTGCTTCCAACGAAAGGACACCAGAACTCTTAAACACTGCTTCCAAAAAAAAGAACTCAGAGCACATTAAAAAATGTTTCCACCGAAATGAATCAAGAGTACTTACAAACCTGCTTCCAAAGAAATGACTCCAGAGCACTTAAAAACCAGCTTCCAACAAAATGACTCCAGAGCACCTAAAAACCCGCTTCCAAGGAAATGACTCCAGAGCAATTAAAAACATGCTTCCAACGAAATGACTCCCAAGCTCTTACAAACTCACTTCCAACGAAATGACTCCAGAGCACTTAAAAACCCGCTTCCAACTAAATGTCTCCAGAGCACTTAAAACCTTGCTTCCAAAGACATGACTCCAGAGTACTTAAAAACCCGCTTCCAACGAAATGACTCCAGAGTACTTAAAAACCTGCTTCCAACGAAATGACCCCAGAACACTTAAAAAACCACTTCCAAAAAAATGACCTCAGAGCACATAAAAAGCCGTTTCTAATGAAATGAATCCAGAGTACTTACAAACCCGCTTCCAACGAAATGACTTCAGAGCACTGAAAAACCCGCTTCCAACAAAATGACTCCAGAGCACTTAAAAACACGCTTCCAACGAAATGATCAGAGCACTTTAAAACCTGCTTCCAAGGAAAGGACACCAGAACACTTAAAAACCCGCTTCCAACAAAATGAGCCCAGAGCAGTTAAAAACCCGCTCCCGAAGAAAGGACACCAGAAAACTTAAAAATTCGCTTCCAACGAATGGATAAGAGAACACTTAAAAAATCGCTTCCAAAGAAATGACTCCAGAGCACTTAAAAACCTAAGGAACAAAAGGAGAAAAGAAAACTTAAAAACCCGCTTCCAACGAAATGACTCCAGAGCACTTAAAACCTTTTTTCCAAAGAAATTAATGCAGAGCACTTAAAAACCCGCTTCCAACGAAATGACTCCGAAGGACTTATAAGCCCGCTTCAAATGAAAGGATACCAGAACACTTAAAAACCCGTTTCCAACGAAATGACTCCAGAGCACTTAAAAACCCGATTCCATCGAAATGACTACAGAGCACTTAAAACCTGCTTCCAAAGAAAGGACACCAGAACACTTAAAAACTCGCTTCCAACGAAATGAGCCCAGAGTACCTAAAAACCCGCTTCCGAAGAAAAGACACCAGAACACTTAAAAACCTGCTTCCAACGAAATGACTCCAGAGAATTAAAAACATGGTTCCAACGAAATTACTCCAGAGCACTTAAAAACACACTTCCAACGAAATAACCAGAACACTTAAAAACCTGTTTCCAACGAAATGACTCCAGAGCACTTAAAAACCCGACTTCAACGAAATGACTCCAGAGCACTTATAAACCTGCTTCCAACGAAAAGAATCCAGAGCACTTAAAAACATGCTTCCAATGAAATGACTCCAGAGCACTTATAAGCCCGCTTCCAACGAAATGACTCCAGAGCACTTAAAAACCCGCTTCCAAGGAAATGACTCCAGAGCACTTAAAAACCCGCTTCCAACTAAATGACTCCAGATCACTTAAAAACCCGCTTCCAACGAAAGGACACCAGAACACTTAAACTCTACTTCCAAAAAAAATGACCTCAGAGAACATAAAAAAACGTTTCCAATGAAATGAATCTAGAGTACTTAAAAACCCGCTTCCAAACGAAATGACTCCAGAGCACTTAAACATTCGCTTAAAACGAAATGGCTCCAGAGTTCTTAAAAACCCGCTTTCAACGAAATGACTCCAGAAAACTTAAAAACCCGCTTCCAACGAAATGACTCCAGAGCACTTAAAAACCCGCTTCCAACGAAAGGACACCAGAACACTTAAACTCTGCTTCCAAAAAAATGACCTCAGAGCACACAAAAAAACGTTTCCAATGAAATGAATCCAGAGTATTTAAGAACCCGCTTCCAAAGAAATGACTCCAGAGCACTTAAAAACCTGCTTAGAACGAAAGGAGAAAAGAACATTTAAAAACCTGCTTCCAACGAAATGACTCCAGAGCACTTAAAAACCCGCTTCCACCAAAATGACTCCAGAGCACTTAAAAACCCGCTTCCAATGAAAGGGCACCAGAATTCTTAAACTATGCTTCCAAAAAAATGACCTCAGAACACATAAAAACGTTTCCAACGAAAAGAATCAAGATTACTTACAAACCAGGTTCCAAAAAAATGACTCCAGAGCACTTAAAAACCCGCTTCCAACGAAAGGACACAAGAATTCTTAAACTATGCTTCCAAAACAATGACCTCAGAGCACATAACAAAACGTTTCCAACGAAAAGAATCAAGATTACTTACAAACCAGCTTCCAAAGAAATGACTCAGAGCACTTAAAAACACACTTCCAACGAAATGACCAGAGCACTTTAAAACCGCTCCAACGAAAGGACTATAGAGCACTTAAAACCCGCTTCCAAAGAAAGGACACAGAACACTTAAAAACTAAGCTAAACTAAATGAGCCCAGAGTACTTAAAACCCTTCCGACGAAAGGACACCAAAACACTTAAAACCTGCTTCCAAACGAAATGACTCCAGAGCTCTTAAAAACATGGTTCCAACGAAATTACTCCAGAGCACTTAAAAACACACTTCCAACGAAATGACCAGAGCATTTTAAAACCGCTTCCAACGAAAGGAATATAGAGCACTTAAAAACCGCTTCCAACGAAATGACACCAAAACACTTAAAAACCCACTTCCAAAACAATGACCTCAGAGCACTTAAAAATATCATTTCCAACGAAACTAATCCAGAGTACTTACAAACCCACTTCCAACGAAATGACTCCAGAGCACTTAAAAAACTGCTTCAAACGAAATTACTCCAGAGCATTTAAAACATTGCTCCCAAAGAAATGACTCCAGAGCACTTACAAACCCAATTCCAATGAATTGACTACACAGCACTTAAAACCCGCTTCCAAAGAAAGGACACCAGAACACTTAAAAACATGCTTCCAAAGAAATGAATCCAGAGCACTTAAAAACCCACTTCCGACGAAAGGACACCAGAACACTTAAAAACCTGCTTCCAACGAAATGACTCCAGAGCACTTAAAAACCCGCTTCCAATGAAATGACTCCAGAGCACTAAAAACCTGCTTCCAATGAAATGAATCCAGAGCACTTAAAAACCTGCTTCCAAAGAAATGACTCCAGAGCACTTCTAAAACCGCTTCCAACGAAATGACTCCAGAGCACTTAAAAACCCGCTTCCAAGGAAATGACTCCAGAGCACTTAAAAACCCGCTTCCAACGAAATAACTTCAGAGCACTTAAAAACCCGCTTCCATCGAAAGGACACTAGAATTCTTAAACTATGCTTCCAAAAAATGACCTCAGAGCACATAAAAAAACGTTTCCAAAGAAAAGAATCAAGATTACTTACAAACCAGCTGCCAAAGAAATGACTCCAGAGCACTTAAAACCCGCTTCCAAGGAAAGGAATCCAAAGCACTTAAAAACCCACTTCCAACGAAATGACTCCAGGGCACTTAAAAACCGCTTCCAAAGAAATGACTCTCGAGCACTTACAAACCCACTTCCAACGAAATGACTCCAGAGCACTTAAAAACCAGCTTCCAACAAAATCACTACAGAGCACTTAAAACGTTGCTTCCAAAGAAATGACTCCAGAGCACTTACAAACCCGATTCCATCGAAATGACTACAGAGCACTTAAAACCTGCTTCCAAAGAAAGGACACCAGAACACTTAAAAACTCGCTTCCAAGGAAATGAGCCCAGAGTACCTAAAAACCCGCTTCCGAAGAAAAGACACCAGAACACTTAAAAACCTGCTTCCAACGAAATGACTCCAGAGAATTAAAAACATGGTTTCAACGAAATTACTCCAGAGCACTTAAAAACACACTTCCAACGAAATAACCAGAACACTTAAAAACCTGTTTCCAACGAAATGACTCCAGAGCACTTAAAAACCCGACTTCAACGAAATGACTCCAGAGCACTTATAAACCTGCTTCCAACGAAAAGAATCCAGAGCACTTAAAAACATGCTTCCAATGAAATGACTCCAGAGCACTTATAAGCCCGCTTCCAACGAAATGACTCCAGAGCACTTAAAAACCCGCTTCCAAGGAAATGACTCCAGAGCACTTAAAAACCCGCTTCCAACTAAATGACTCCAGATCACTTAAAAACCCGCTTCCAACGAAAGGACACCAGAACACTTAAACTCTACTTCCAAAAAAAATGACCTCAGAGAACATAAAAAAACGTTTCCAATGAAATGAATCTAGAGTACTTAAAAACCCGCTTCCAACGAAATGACTCCAGAGCACTTAAACATTCGCTTAAAACGAAATGGCTCCAGAGTTCTTAAAAACCCGCTTTCAACGAAATGACTCCAGAAAACTTAAAAACCCGCTTCCAACGAAATGACTCCAGAGCACTTAAAAACCCGCTTAAACTAAAGGACACCAGAACACTTAAACTCTGCTTCAAAAAAAAATGACCTCAGAGCACACAAAAAACGTTTCCAATGAAATGAATCCAGAGTATTTAAGAACCCGCTTCCAAAGAAATGACTCCAGAGCACTTAAAAACCTGCTTAGAACGAAAGGAGAAAAGAACATTTAAAAACCTGCTTCCAACGAAATGACTCCAGAGCACTTAAAAACCCGCTTCCACCAAAATGACTCCAGAGCACTTAAAAACCCGCTTCCAATGAAAGGGCACCAGAATTCTTAAACTATGCTTCCAAAAAAATGACCTCAGAACACATAAAAAAACGTTTCCAACGAAAAGAATCAAGATTACTTACAAACCAGGTTCCAAAAAAATGACTCCAGAGCACTTAAAAACCCGCTTCCAACGAAATGACTCCAGAGCACTTAAACATCCGCTTAAAACAAAATGACTCCAGAGTTCTTAAAAACCCGCTTTCAACGAAATGACTATAGAAAACTTAAAAAACTGCTTCCAACGAAATGACTCCAGCGCACTTAAAAACCCGCTTCCAACAAAAGGACACCAGAATTCTTAAACTATGCTTCCAAAAAAAAGACCTCAGAGCACATAACAAAATGTTTCCAACGAAATGAATCAAGAGAACTTACAAAACCGCTTCCAACGAAATGACTCCAGAGCACTTAAAAACCCGCTTCCAACAAAATGACCCCAGAGCACTTAAAAACCCGCTTCCAATGAAATGACTCCAGAGCAATAAAAACCCGCTTCCAAAGAAATTACTCCAGAGCACTTAAAAACCTGCTTCCAATGAAATGAATACAGAGTACTTAAAAACCCGCTTCCAACGAAATGACTCCAGAGCACTTAAACATCCGCTTAAAACGAAATGACTCCAGAGTTCTTAAAAACCCACTTTCAACGAAATGACTCCAGAAAACTTAAAAACCTGCTTCCAAAGAAATGACTCCAGAGCACTTTAAAAACCCGCTTCCAACGAAATGACTCCAGCGCACTTAAAAACCCGCTTCCAACGAAAGGACACCAGAACACTTATAAACCCGCTTCCAACGAAATGAGCCCAGAGCAGGTAAAAACCCATTCCCGAAGAAAGGACACCAGAAAACTTAAAAATGCGCTTCCAACGAATGGATACGAGAACACTTAAAAAACCGCTTCCAAAGAAATGACTCCAGAGCACTTAAAAACCTGCTTAGAACGAAAGGAGAAAAGAACATTTAAAAAACCGGTTCCAACGAAATGACTCCAGAGCACTTAAAAACCCGCTTCCAACTAAATGACTCCAGAGCACTTAAAAACATGGTTCCAACGAAATGACTCCAGAGCATTTAAAAACACACTTCCAACGAAATGAGCAGAGCACTTACAAACCCGATTCCAACGAAATGACTCCAGAGCACTTATAAACCCACTTCCAAGGAAATGACTCCAGAGCACTTAAAAACCTGCTTCCAACTAAATGACTCCAGATCACTTAATAACCCGCTTCCAACGAAAGGACACCAGAACACTTAAACTCTGCTTCCAAAAAAATGACCTCAGAGCACACAAAAAAACGTTTCCAATGAAATGAATCCAGAGTATTTAAAAACCCGCTTCCAAAGAAATGACTCCAGAGCACTTAAACATCCGCTTAAAACGAAATGACTCCAGAGCACTTAAAAACCCGCTTTCAACGAAATGACTCCAGAAAACTTAAAAACCTGCTTCCAAGGAAATGACTCCAGAGCACTTAAAAACCCGCTTCCAACGAAATGACTCCAGAGCACTTAAAAATCCACTTCCAACGAAAGGACACCAGAATTCTTAAACTACGCTTCCAAAAAAATGACCTCAGAGCACATAAAAAAACTTTTCCAACGGAAAGAATCAAGATTACTTACAAACCAGCTTCCAAAGAAATGACTCCAGAGCACTTAAAAACACACTTCCAACGAAATGACCAGAGCACTTTAAAACCGCTTCCAACGAAAGGACTATAGAGCACTTAAAAACCGCTTCCAACGAAATGACACCAAAACACTTAAAAACCCACTTCCAAAACATTGACCTCAGAGCACTTAAAAATATCATTTACAACGAAATTAATCCAGAGTACTTACAAACCCACTTCCAAAAAAATGACTCCAGAGCACTTAAAAAACTGCTTTAAATGAAATTACTCCAGAGCACTTAAAAAACCGCTTCCAACGAAAGGACACCAGAACACTTATAAACCCGCTTCCAACGAAATGAGCCCAGAGCAGTTAAAAACCCATTCCCGAAGAAAGGACACCAGAAAACTTAAAAATGCACTTCCAACGAATGGATACGAGAACACTTAAAAACCCGCTTCCAAAGAAATGACTCCAGAGCACTTAAAAACCTGCTTAGAACGAAAGGAGAAAAGAACATTTAAAAACCCGCTTCCAACGAAATGACTCCAGAGCACTTAAAAACCCGCTTCCAACGAAATGACTCCAGAGCACTTAAAAACCCGATTCCATCGAAATGACTCCAGAGCACTTAAAAACCCGCTTCCAACAAAATGACTCCAGAGCACTTAAAACGTTGCTTCCAAAGAAATGACTCCAGAGCACTTACAAACCCGATACCAACGAAATGACTACAGAGCACTTAAAACCCGCTTCCAAAGAAAGGACACCAGAACACTTAAAAACTCGCTTCCAACGAAATGAGCCCAGAGTACTTAAAAAACCGCTTCCGACGAAAGGACACCAGAACACTTAAAAACCTGCTTCCAACGAAATGACTCCAGATCACTTAAAAACCCGCTTCCAACGAAAGGACACCAGAACACTTAAACTCTGCTTCCAAAAAAAATGACCTCAGAGCACACAAAAAACGTTTCCAATGAAATGAATCCAGAGTATTTAAAAACCCGCTTCCAAAGAAATTACTCCAGAGCACTTAAAAACCTGCTTCCAATGAAATGAATCCAGAGTACTTAAAAACCCGCTTCCAAAGAAAAGACTCCAGAGCACTTAAACATCCGCTTAAAACGAAATGACTCCAGAACACTTAAAAACCCGCTTTAAATGAAATGACTCCAGAAAACTTAAAAACCTGCTTCCAACGAAATGACTCCAGAGCACTTAAAAACCGGGCTCCAACGAAATGACTCCAGAGTACTTAAAAACACACTTCCAACGAAATGACCAGAACACTTAAAAACCCGCTTCCAACGAAATGACTCCAGAGCACTTAAAAACCCGCTTCCAACGAAATGAGCCCAGAGCACTTAAAAACCGGCTTCCAACAAAATGAGTCCAGAGCACTTAAAACGTTGCTTCCAAAGAAATGACTCCAGAGCACTTACAAACCCGATTCCAACGAAATGACTACAGAGCACTTATAAACCCACTTCCAAGGAAATGACTCCAGAGCACTTAAAAACCTGCTTCCAACGAAATGACTCCAGAAAACTTAAAAACCTGCTTCCAAGGAAATGACTCCAGAGCACTTAAAAACCCGCTTCCAGCGAAATGACTCCAGAGCACTTAAAAACCGCTTTAACGAAAGGACACCAGAATTCTTAAACTACGCTTCCAAAAAATGACCTCAGAGCACATAAAAAAACGTTTCCAACGAAAAGAATCAAGATTACTTACAAACCAGCTTCCAAAGAAATTACTCCAATTGAAAACCAGAGCACCAGAGGCACTTAAAAACCGCTCCAGTGAAATGACACCAAAACACTTAAAACCCACTTCAAAACATTGACCTCAGAGCACTTAAAAATAAACCGAAATTAATCCAGAGTAAAAACCCACTTCAGCGAAATGACTCAGGAACTTAAAAACTGCTTCAAGCGAAATTACTCCAGAGAACACTTAAAAACCCGCTTATAAACCCGCTTCCAACGAAATGAGACCCAGAGCACTTAAAAACCCATTCGAAGAAAGGACGCAGAAAACTTAAAAATACACTTCCAGCGAATGGATCACGAGAACCTTAAAAACCTTCAAAGAAATGACTCCAGGCACCAAAAAAAAATGAAAAAGGCTTCCAAAAAATGACTCCAGAGCACTTAAAAACCGTTTCAGCGAAATGACTCCAGAATTCTTAAAAACCGGAAAAAGAAATGACTCCAGAAAACTTAAAAACCCGCTTTAAAAACAGAAATGACTCAGAGCACTTTAAAAAAAATGACTCAGAGCACTTTAAAAACCCACTAAAGAAATGACCAGCGCACTTAAAAACCTGCTTCCAACGAAAGGACACCAGAAAACTTATAAACTTAAAACCCAGAGCAGTTAAAACCCATTTCCCAAAGAAAGGACACCAGAGCACTTAAAAACCGCCCAAAGGCTCCAAACACTTTTAAAAACTTCCAAAAAAATGACTCCAATACTAGTTTCCAAAGGAAAAAGAACATTTAAAAACCGGTTCCAACAAAATGACTCAGAGCACTTAAAAACCACTTCAAACGAAATGACCAGAGCACTTAAAAACTTAAAGTCAGAGCACTTAAAAACCCTTCAAACGAAATGACTCAGAACACTTAAAAAATTAAAAAAAATGACCGCACTTATAAACCCACTTCAATCTAAATTACTCCAGAGTACTTTAAAAACCCACTTCCAAAAATGACTCAGAGAACTTAAAAAACTGCTTCAACGAAAGAAGACACTTAAAAAACCGTGAAAATGACTAAAGGACACCAAAACCACTTATAAACCCGCTCCAAAAAATGAGCCCAGAGCACTTAAAAACCCATTCCCAAGAAAAGACACCAGAAAACTTAAAAAATACACTTCCAACGAAATGGATACCAAAAAACACTTAAAAACCCGCTTTAAAAAGAAATGACTCCAGAGCACTTAAAAACCTGCTTAGAACGTAAAGGAGAAAAGAACATTTAAAAAAACCCTTCCAAAAAATGACTCTCAGAGCACTTAAAAAACCTGTTTACAACGAAATTAATCTAGAATGACTCGAAATGACTCCAGAGACTTAAAAACATCCGCTTCCAGGCCAATTTATAAAACGAAATAACTCCAGAGCACTTAAAAACTTTAAATGAAATAAAACTCCGGAAGAAGGAACGCAGAAAAACTTCCAACGAATGGACAGAACATTTAAAAACCGGCAAAAAAATGACTCAGAGCACTTTAAAAACCCGTCAAACTAAATGACTCCAGAATGAAAGGACACCAGAACACTTAAAAACCCGCTTCCAATGAAAATGAGCCCAGAGCAGTTAAAAACCCATTCCCGAAGAAAGGACACCAGAAAACTTAAAAATACGCTTCCAATGAAAATGGATACAGAGAACACTTAAAAACCCGCTTCCAAAGAAATGACTCCAAAGCACTTAAAAACCTGCTTAGAAAAAAGGAGAAAAGAACATTTAAAAACCGGTTCTTCCAATAAAAACTAAAATGACTTTAGAGGAGACAACATTTAAAACCCGCTTTCCATCGAAATGACTCCAGAGCACTTAAAAAGCGCTTCCAACAAATGAGTCCAGAGCACTTAAAACGCTGTTTCCAAAGAAATGACTCCAGAGCACTTACAAACCCGATTCCAACGAAATGACTCCAGAGCACTTATAAACCCACTTCCAAGGAAATGACTCCAGAGCACTTAAAAACCTGCTTCCAACGAAATGACTCCAGAAAACTTAAAAACCTGCTTCCAAGGAAATGACTCCAGAGCACTTAAAAACCCGCCCAATTTAAATGACTCCAGAGCACTTAAAAACCCGCCAACGAAAGGAAACAAGAATTTTAAACCACGTTCCAAAAAATGACCTCAGAGCACTTAAAATAAAAACGTTTCCAATTTAAAAGAATCAAGATTACTTACAAACCAGCTTCCAAAGAAATTACTCCAGAGCACTTAAAAACACACTTCCAACGAAATGACCAGAGCACTTTTAAAACCGCACCAACGTAAAGGAATATAGAGCACTTAAAAACCGCTTCCAACGAAATGACACCAAAACACTTAAAACCCACTTCCAAAACATTGACTCAATAAAATTAGACTGGAACCCTTAAAAAATATCGCATAAACGAAATTAATCCAGAGTACTTAAAAACACTTCCAACTTAAAACTAAATGACTCCAGAGAACTTAAAAAACTGCTTCAAACGAAATTACTTCCAGAGCACTTAAAAACCGCCCAACAAAATGAAAGGACACCAGAACACTTATAAACCCGCTCCAACTAAAATGAGCCCAGAGCACTTAAAACCCATTCCCGAAGAAAGGACACCAGAAAACTTTAAAAATGCACTTCCAAACTAATGGATACTTTAGAACACTTAAAACCCGTCTAAAAGAAATGACCCAGAGCACTTAAAAAACCTGCTTAGAAACTAAAGAAAAGGAGAAAAGAACATTTAAAAACCCGTTCCAACGAAATGACTCCAGAGCACTTTTTAAAAACCTGCTTCCAAACTTAAAAATGACTCCAGAGCACTTAAAAACCCGCCCATCGAAATGACTCGAGCACTTAAAAACCCGCTTTCCAACAAAATGACTGCAGAGCACTTATAAACCCACTTCCAAGGAAATGACTCCAGAGCACTTTAAAAACCTGCTTCCAACTAAATGACTCCAGATCACTTAATAACCCGCTCCAACGAAAGGACACCAGAACACTTAAACTCTGCTTCCAAAAAAAATGACCTCAGAGCACAAAAAAAACGTTTCCAATGAAATGAATCCAGAGTATTTAAAACCCGCTTCCAAAGAAATGACTCCAGAGCACTTAAAAACCTGCTTAGAATGAAAGGAGAAAAGAACATTTAAAAAACCTGTTTCAAATCTAAATGACTCCAGAGCACTTAAAAACCCGCTTCCACCGAAATGACTCCAGAGCACTTAAAAACCCGCTTCCAATGAAAGGGCACCAGAATTCTTAAACTATGCTTCCAAAAAAATGACCTCAGAACACATAAAAAAACGTTTCCAACGAAAAGAATCAAGATTACTTACAAACCAGGTTCCAAAGAAATGACTCCAGAGCACTTAAAAACCCGCTTCCAATGAAATGACTCCAGAGCATTTAAAAACACACTTCCAACGAAATGACTCCAGGGCACTTAAAAACCACTTCCAACGAAATGACTCCCGAGCACTTACAAACCCACTTCCAACGAAATGACTCCAGGGCACTTAAAAACCCGCTTCCAACAAAATGACTCCAGAGCACTTAAAACGTTACTCCCAAAGAAATGACTCCAGAGCACTTACAAACCCAATTCCAATGAAATGACTACAGAGCACTTAAAACCCGCTTCCAAAGAAAGGACACAAGAACACTTAAAAACCTGCTTCCAACGAAATGACTCCAGAGCACTTAAAAACCCGCTTCCAATGAAATGACTCCAGAGCACTAAAAACCTGCTTCCAATGAAATGAATCCAGAGCCCTTAAAAACCTGCTTCCAAAGAAATGACTCCTGAGCACTTAAAACCCGCTTCAAAGGAAAGGAATCCAAAGCACTTAAAAACCAGCTTCCAACAAAATCACTCCAGAGCACTTAAAACGTTGCTTCCAAAGAAATGACTCCAGAGCACTTACAAACCCGATTCCAACGAAATGACTACAGAGCACTTAAAACCCGCCTCCAAAGAAAGGACACCAGAACACTTAAAAACTCGCTTCCAACGAAATGAGCCCAGAGTACCTAAAAACCCGCTTCCGACGAAAAGACACCAGAACACTTAAAAACCTGCTTCCAACGAAATGACTCCAGAGAACTTAAAAACATGGTTCCAACGAAATTACTCCAGAGCACTTAAAAACACACTTCCAACGAAATAACCAGAAGACTTAAAAACCAGTTTCCAACTAAAATGACTCCAGAGCACTTAAAAACCCGACTTCAACTCAAAAATGACCCAGAGCACTTATAAAACCTGCTTCCAACGAAAAGAATCCAGAGCACTTAAAAACATGCTTCCAATGAAATGACTCCAGAGCACTTATAAGCCCGCCTAAACGAAATGACTCACATCACTTAAAAAAACCCGCCTCCAAACTTAAAGGACACCAGAACACTTAAACTCTACTTCAAAAAAATGACCTCAGAGAACATAAAAAACGTTTCCAATGAAAATGAATCTAGAGTACTTAAAACCCGCTTAAAACGAAATGACTCCAGAGCACTTAAACATTCGCTAAAACGAAATGGCTCCAGAGTTCTTAAAAACCCGCTTCAACGAAATGACTCCAGAAAACTTAAAAAACCCGCCTAAACGAAATGACTCCAGAGCACTTAAAACCCGCTCAACGAAAGGACACCAGAACACTTAAACTCTGCTTCTCCAATAAAATGACCTCAGAGCACATAAAAAACGTTTCCAATAAAATGAATCCAGTGTACTTAAAAACCCGTCCAAATCTAAATGACTCCAGAGCACTTTAAACATCCGCTTAAAACGAAATGACTCCAGAGTTCTAAAAACCAACTTTCAAACTAAAATGACTATAGAAAACTTAAAAACTGCTTCCAACTAAATGACTCCAGCGCACTTAAAAACCCGCTTCCAAATAAAAGGACACCAGAATTCTTAAACTATGCTTCAAAAAAAGACCTCAGAGTACATAAACAAAATGTTTCCAATGAAATGAATCAAGAGAACTTACAAAACCGCTCTAAACTAAAAATGACCTTAGAGCACTTAAAACCCGCTTCCAACAAAATGACCCAGAGCACTTAAAACCCGCCCAATGAAATGACTCCAGAGCAATAAAACCCGCCCAAAGAAATTACCCAGAGCACTTAAAAACCTGCTTCCAATGAAATGAATACAGAGTACTTAAAAACCCGCTTTCCAAATCTAAATGACTCCAGAGCACTTAAACATCCGCTTAAAACGAAATGACTCCAGAGTTCTTAAAAACCCACTTTCAACGAAATGACTCCAGAAAACTTAAAAACCTGCTTCCAACGAAATGACTCCAGAGCACTTTAAAAACCCGCTTCCAACGAAATGACTCCAGCGCACTTAAAAACCCGCTTCCAACGAAAGGACACCAGAACACTTATAAACCCGCCTTCCAACTAAATGAGCCCAGAGCAGGTAAAAACCATTCCCGGAAGAAAGGACACCAGAAAACTTAAAATGCGCTTTCCAATGAATGGATACAAGAACACTTAAAAACCCGCTTCCAAAGAAATGACTCCAGAGCACTTAAAAACCTGCTTAGAACGAAAGGAGAAAAGAACATTTAAAAAACCGGTTCCAACGAAATGACTCCAGAGCACTTAAAAACCCGCTTCCAACTAAAATGACTCCAGAGCACTTAAAAACATGGTTCCAACGAAATGACTCCAGAGCATTTAAAAACACACTTCCAACTAAATGAGCAGAGCACCAAACCCGATTCCAACGAATGACTCCAGAGCACTTATAAACCCACTTCCAAGGAAATGACTCCAGAGCACTTAAAACCTGCTTCCAACTAAATGACTCCAGATCACTTAATAACCCGCCTCCAACCTAAAGGACACAGAACACTTAAACTCTGCTTCCCAAAAAATGACCTCAGAGCACACAAAAACGTTTCCAATGAAATGAATCCAGAGTATTTAAAACCCGCTCCAAAGAAATGACCCAGAGCACTTAAACATCCGCTTAAAACGAAATAACTCCAGAGCACTTAAAAAACCCGCTTTCAAACTTAAATGACTCCAAAAACTTAAAAAACCTGCTTCCTAAAGGAAATGACTCCAAAGCACTTAAAACCCGCTTCCAATCTAAAATGACTCAGAGCACTTAAAACCCGCCTCCAACGTAAAGGACACCAGAATTTTAAACTACGCTTCCAAAAAAATGACCTCAGAGCACATAAAAAAACGTTTCCAACGAAAAGAATCAAGATTACTTACAAACCAGCTTCC
>JAEOAE010001170.1:0-40362 GCA_036365155.1 Meriones psammophilus
CCCTTCTCTGACTCAGCAACACAAGATTGTGGGGTTGAGCTGTGATTGTCAACTGTAAATGTATCATAATTAGATAGAGTTCACGAGAATCTAAGAAGCAACTGTCACATGATAGCTATAGATGGGGCATCATAGTGAACAGTGAGCCCTTCTCCCAGAAGAAGCAGACCCTTGAGACTCTTTTAGACTTCAACTTGATTAAAATGTAGACTAAACACATTCCATCTGCCTTTTCCTGCAGGGCAGTAGGCTTGACTTTCTGCTAGAACTTTTGAAACTTAAAGTCACGTGTCGTTTTCCTTGGTTGGACTTTTCCTTGAGACAGATTTTCTGATTTTCAGCTAAGGTTGATCTTGAATTTTCTGTGTAGCTGAACCTGACCTGGAACTTGTGATCTCTGCCTCGGCCTTAAAAATGCTATGGTTCCAACTGTCTGCACCCATATCCAGCTGATTTGACTTTTGATGTTGTTTCTTGTATTGAAACCAAGACCCCCTTTGTGCTACACAAGCACTCTGAAGTGAGATATATTTCTGGCCTATGAATGTGCTTGGTGAACAAAACCAAATGCCAAGTAGTAAATCAGGAAATCTATTTTTGCAACATAAGACACAACTATGAATTCAATCAGCATACCAACTGCTGCATGCTGCAGTTGTTTGGTAGGTGTGCTATGATTGCCTTCCCACAAAGCAAAAGCAAATCTGGGAATCATGGCTCATGTCTACAATATAGCATTCTGGAAGCTGAGGCAAGAAGATGGTTGTGAGTTCAAGATCAGCCTGGATTATACTATAAAACCCCATCTCTAAAAATAAAACTAAAAACCAACAGCAAACAAACTGGAAAAAATGAAGAAAAAAGGGTGAAAACTGAAAAGATAATCAACTCTGGGTTGAAGTGATATGTGTACAGTATTTGAATTTCAAAATGTCCAAATGACATTGCAAGGGCTGTCCAAAATGACATTGCAAGGGCTGGAAATGTTCTTCAGTTGGTAGAATACATGCCACAAACAGAGTGGGAGTCGAAGATTATGGTTCTCAGTGATAACATATTGTCTCACTATCATGCAAATTTTAATTTAATAGAAGTGATTTCTCTCAAAGGAAATCACAATCTAAAGCAATCAGAGGAACCAGTTCACCCCACCAAGGCCAGTAAGAACTTGTTAACATGGGATTCTGTGTATTTGTACATTGACAGAAAAGTGTGTTTATAATTGTCCTAAGGGCACCTAGAGGAGAACATTGAGGTGAAGGGAGTTGTGGGTAGAAAGTCAGTGCTCCTGTGGCGTCTTGAGAGTGAATGCAGGACTACCAACAGCAGTCCTCATGCCAGATCCAAAGCAGTTAGTGTTAAAGGCATCATGCAGCAGGCTGGTCTCCAGAGATCCTAAAGGGAAATTAGGGTGCCAGGGTCTTCCAAGTCCTTCAAAAATGAGAGGCCTTAGACATAGTACCCACATTCTGATGCCAGGAAAGATGAGGGTCTTAGGGTATGGAGGGGGTCATGGGAAGGAGAGGAGAGTCCTAATTCACTCTTTGCAGACAAGCAAAGCAATCAGAGAGATGTGAAGATACACCTTCCTCTGCCTCCCTTCTCTCCACAGGCTTGGCTCTGAGGGAAGCCCAGTGGTTTCAGAGGCAAAGAGTCTGAGTGAGCAGCCGAGGCGCCACACAAAGCCACTTTCTGCCCATGAATTTGCCAAAGTTGTGCTCTAGCCAAGGCACTGACCACTTGCTTGGCTGTGATGTGTCCATCATTTCAAAGCACATCAGCAGGCCAGTGCAAGGGGCCCTGACGATCCCCAAGGTCTTCGCCAATCTCAGCTTGGTCATGTGTGTGGAGGGAGAAGTTGGCAGTGGGAAGACAACCTTCCTGAAGAAAATAGCTTTTCTTTGGGCATCAGGGTGCTTTCACCTGTTGAACAGGTTCAAGCTGGTCTTCTACCTCTCCCTTAGTTCCACCAGACCAGACCAGGGTTTGGCCAGTATCATCTGTGCCCAACTTCTAGATGCAGGAGGCTGTGTTAGTGAAGCGTGCCTGAGCAGCATCATTCAGCAGTTAAAACACCAGATGCTGTTCCTGTTGGATGACTATAATGGGGTGGACTCCCTCCCCCAAGCCCTAGAGACACTGATTACCAAAAACTACTTGTCACTAATCTGCTTATTGATTGCTGTCCATACAAACAGGGCCAGGTCCATCTGTCCATACCTGAATACAATTCTAGAGATCAAAGAGTTTCCTTTCTATAATACAGTCTCTGTATTATGGAAGGTCTTCTTACAGAGTATAACACTTCTGCAAGAGTTTATGGTTTACTTTGGACAGAATGTGGATTTACAGGGAATTCACAAAACTCCTCTCTTCATGGCAGCAGTCTGTACTGACTGGTTTCAAAATCCTTCTTACCAGCCCTTTCATGATGTGGCAGGTTTCAAGTCCTATATGAAGTACCTGTCCTTAAAGTACAAAGCTGCAGCTGAGGCCCTCAAGGCCACTTTGTCCGCATGTGGGCAGCTGGACTTGAGAGGGTGTTTTTCTTCATGCTTTGAGTTCAACAATGATGACCTCACAGAGGCTGGAGTGGATGAAGATGAAGACATGACCACCTGCTTGATGAGCAAATTCACCACCCAGAGGCTGAGACCAGTCTACCAGTTTGTAAGTCCTCTCTTCCAAGAATTTCTTGCTGCCATGATGCTGACTGAACTCCTGAGTTCAGACAGACAGGAAGACCAAGACCTGGGAATTCATTATTTGAGAAAAATTAACTCGCCCTTGAAGACTCTGACCACCTACAACAACTTTTTGAAGGATGTCTTCAGCTATCCTTCATCAAAGGCAGGGCCAGAAGTTGTGTCTCATTTGCTTCAGTTGGTGGATGGAAAAGAGTTGCTGAAGAACATGTCTGAAGAAGAGGATCTTGTTAAACACCAACCAGAACCTTCCTTGATAACACAGTCAATTAAAAAATTGTGGCAGTTTTCTCCTGTAGCTTTTTCCTCGATTTTTTCAGAAAATTTGTTGGGCATTGCTCTAAACTTTGCTTATGAAAACAACAAAGTTTCTGAATGTTCTCCAATTTTTTTTGCAATTTCTTCGAGGGAGAACACTGGCTTTAAATGTATTGAATTTCCAGTACTTTTGGGACCACCCAGAAAGCCTGTTACTGTTGGCAAGTATAAAAGTCTCCATGAATGGAAATAAAATGTCACATAATGTAGGTTACTCAGTCATGAAAAAGTGTTATGAAACATTACAGCCACCAACTATAGATGAGGACTAGGCTTCTGCCTTTGAACATATGAAGGAATGGGAGGAAATTTTAGCTAAAAATGAAGAGAATTTATACAGTTTTTTGAATAACCAATACAGCCATCTTCCCAAAATAAAGTCTGGGTATTGGAAACTGTCACCCAAGCCACACAAGATCCCTAGGTTGGAAGTTGCAGTGGCAGAAATGGGCCCAGCAGACCAAGCACTGCTCTGGGTCCTAATGGAAGTCTTCTCAGCTTCACAGAATATTGAGTTCTGCTTGTCCAACAGCAGTGGCTTTCTTGAAAGCATCTGCCTGGCTGTGGAGCTGAATAAGACCTCTGTCACCAAGTGCTCTGTGTGCAGGCTGGAGCTCAGCACAGCAGAACAGGAGCTGCTTCTCACCCTGCCTGCCCTGCAGTCTCTTGAGGTCTCAGGGACGAACCAGTTACCAGGTATCCCTGAGTGTGCTTACACAAGCAGTCTGGCTGAGTCTGTGTTTTCTCATCCTTACTGTTAGATGAGTAAACTTCTCAGGCACAAGCCATGAATGTGCCTTGATAGGAGAGATCTGAATACTCTCACTGTTTGGGGCAGTGTATAAGGCCCTGAATCCTAGAATGGGTTTCAAGTAACTCAGAGAACACTAGGAAAATATTGCCACCATAGTTTCATCTCTCAATGTCCTCAGAAGGGTGCTTGAGTAGCTTGTTGTTGGTAAATGGGGCATTGTGTGTCAGATGATACTGGAGAACCTTCTGCACTCTTGCTGCCCAGAGGAGGAAATGGCTTCTCCACAGAAGACATTTAATCTGCATAAATAATAATTATGTCTTCTTCTAAGCGCTTTTCGATAGTTTTCAGGATACACTTTATAATGATGTCTTTTAAAATATATTTATTTCACTGTGTGTGTGTGTGTTCCTGTGCTTGTATGTGTAGTTGCCCCCAGTGGTAAGAAGAGAGTGTCAGATCTTTTGGAGCTGTGGTTACAGGTTGTTTCAGCTGCCTAATGTGGGTGTTGGGAACCTAACTGTGGTCCTCTGTAGAACAACAGGAGCTCTTAGTTGCTGAGCCATCTTTTCAGCTCCTAGACTTTACTATCTTTTATTCAGTTCATTTCTCAGTTTTTATACCATGGCAAATATTTAATTTTTAAATTTTGTTATTGTTAGTAGCAGAACTTTGATTTTTTTTATCAGCATGCTATATGCTCAAGTATTCTTTGCTCTGTCTGTATTGTCCTTTTACTTTTTAAAAAACTTTTTAATGACTTTTTGTTTTCTTAATAATTTATTTAATTCATATTTTATGTGCATTTGGTGTGATGATGTCAGTTCCTTTGAAATTGGCATCACAAACAGTTGTGAACTGCCATGTGGGTGTTGGGAATTGAACCCTGGTCCTTTGGAAGAGCAGACAGCACTCTTAACCATGGTGCTATCTCTCCAGCCCTGTCCTTTTTCTTTTTAAGAATTATTTTTGAAACTATAAAATATATCATGTCCTTTTTTCCTATCTTCCATCCAAGCCTTTCCATATACCCATTCTTGCTCTCTTTCAAATTCATGGCATGTTTTTAAAAACTAGTTGTTGATATTGATATTGACATATATACATACATGTGTGTATATATATTTCTAATATACTTGTATACTAATTATGTGTATACATTTCTCAATACTTAAATACCGGCTCAGTCTGAATACTACTATTTGTATATATGACTTAAGGGCTGACCATTTGTTAGTATATAACCAACTGGCATGCTCTTCCCTGGGAAGACTGTTTTTCCCATCATTAGCATCCCTTAGGTTTTTATAGTTCTTTGTGTAGGGTTGAGGCCTCATGAGCTTTCAATCTTTCTTTTTCCTTTTTATTTCTTTTTTCCTTCCTTCTTTTTCTCTCTCTGTTTATTTTGTTTGCCTGTTTTATTGTTTTTACTGACATTTATTTCATTATATTTTTGACAATGTCATACACGAGTTTTGTATTTAAATACTTTCTATGCCATGCTTTCTTCCCTCCAACACCTACTATTGTTCCACAGTTCCCTGTCAACCTAGTCTACATATCTGTATTTGTAAACACATATATAAATACAAACTGCCGAGTCTATTAGTGTTGCTTGTATACATATGTGTTCAGGGCTGACCGCTTGGGTTTAGATAACCTGCTGGGCATTGTCTGTGGAGAAGCTGAGTCCTCCCTCAGCGTCCACTACGCACCCGTAGCTCTTCATCCTGGGGTGGAACTACCCATATTGTTTTTATTTTTATTTTTTTTTTGTTCGTATTTTATTTTAATTATTTCCAAAAAGTGAGACAGGTTTATTGTCTGCAAATACCGCAGTGGTGAAAGACACTCAAGGACTTGAAAATTGGGATGTCCTCTGAAAATTGATTTAGTGTGAGTCCAGTTAGTTTGGGCTGGCAATCTTCCCAAGAAGACATGGATGAAGTGTAAATGTATTTAGTTTAGCAAGAAGAAATAAAATAAAAATAAGTATACAGTTCTAAGGACGGGGCATGGTTCAGCAGGTAATGGTAACTGCTACCAACCTACATGGTGGGAAGAGAACATTGATTTTCACAGTCTTTCTCTGAGCTCCGCCTATATATCATGGTACTCTCCTGCTACACACACACATTCACCCTCCCCCCCCACATGCATACACAAAATAAAGATGTAATAGGAATTTAAAGTTGCTCTGTTCTATATGGAGAATGAATGTAAATGGGGGGCTGACCACCACGGATGAAAAGAAAAATCAGAAGAATGCCTGTCTGAATTTGTTTAAAGATGAAGAGGTAATTTTAAGCACCATGAAGTACTGATGTTTTATGGATGAAAGATTGCTTTTTAAATCTGTTTGTTTTTTGCTTGTTTGTTTTTTATTCATTCACTTTACGTCTTGATTATAGCCCCCTCCTTTTTCTCCTCCTTCCCCCCATTCCCCTCTCTCTCCCTCTTCTCCCCTTCCCTATTTGTATGTATTTTATTTCAAATATTAAACATACAAATAGGGAAATGGAAAATGGAAGCCCCCCACCTACTAACCCACCCCAGCTTATCAAGTCACATCAGAACTGAGCTTGTCCTCTTCCCCTGTGGCCTAGTGAGGCAGCCCAATCAGGAGGGAACTGACAAGAAGCAGGCAGCAAAGTCCATGTCAGACACCCCAGGACCCGTATGACACTGAGCTTTCTTTCTTTCTTTCTTTCTTTCTTTCTTTCTTTCTTTCTTTCTTTCTTTCTTTCTTTCTTTCTTTCTTTCTTTTCTTTCTTTCATTTTTTTTTCTTTCATAGTAAAGTGTCATGGGCTACTACTTGGTAGGCTAAGTCTGGCCCACACTGTACTGACTCACAGTATCTTTTTTTTTTTTCAATACAGTTTATTCAGAACCTTGAACAATCATCAGACCCTGGGGAAAGCCAGCCCACAGCTTAAATAGCCTCTGGGTAGCCAACCCCAGCATGCCACGTGGGCAATGCAGATAGGTGGTCCACATACATGGAAGCAAGCCAGATCCTCAGCCTTAGCCAAATGTGGAGTTGTTTGTGACAGAGAGCACTCACCATCGGGAAGGTGGAAGGCAGAAACCAGCTCCATCTTTAAGGCAAGGCATTATGCAGCTCTCTACAGTTCCCCCTTTTTGTTTTAGACGCATCAGGCAAGAGTAGAGGTCTGATCTCTGATACTAGAAATAAATTGGGACATTGTACCAATGTTCATTTAGGTGTCATCCACCCAAAGAGCATGAGACCTGTCCAATACCTTTTTCTCAGAGGCGGGACCTGGGGCATCAACCTGCATGCAATCAGACATGCTCTTTTCTGGGTCCAAAGCGGCTGACCCTGAGTGCAGTGCTTAGCCTCGCATCCTGAGCATAACATTTTAGCTTTTTATGATAGCCAACCATGCTTGGGGAGACTGTCCTGCTTCAATGGCTGTAAAGGCCTGAATGATCACGGCCGCATTACGCTGTTGTGAGACTCTAATCTTGCATACACACCACAGGCAAACCAAGGAGACCAACACCAGAAGGCCTGCTAATGCTCCCATGCCCGCCCATTCCTTCAGATGATTCATGGCTGCAGCAATCCATGGTGATAATCCTGTGGCTAATCCTGCGTCCACTCTGGTAGAATTTACTGTGATAATGGCCACTCTCAGCTGCTCCATCGTAGTATCGAATTCTCCAGTCCAATTACCTAAAATATAGCTAGACAATTGTTTAGACAGATTTTCAGCACAGGAAAAATTCTCGTGTTGTATGCTAGTGACACAATGTCCAGCATACTTTCATTGACAGCCAAGTTGAGCCATTTGCCATAGGGTATCAATTTGCTCCTGCATGAGGTCAATCCTCTGATTGAACACCATCAAGTCTCCTTTTAGTTGAGCATTAATTCCTTTTTGTACATCTAAGGCATGAGCTACATTGGCTGAAAGATTATTCAGGGTCTGAGCAGTCTGCACAGTATCCCTCATGGCTAATGATGTGGTGGTAGCTCCAACAGCCACCAATGAGATGGCAGTAACAGTGGCGGCTGTAGTTCCAAGATCCCTTTTCTGTCTGAAGAGACTCATAGCGTGAGGGGCATCAACGGGCACAGGCACCCAGCGAGGCATGGCAGCAAAATTCACCTACCTAAATTCACTAGCATTCCAGCATTGGGCAAAAAAGCAAGTATCATCACCACAATTACTTGGCTCTATCTGGCTAATAATGAATAAAAATGGGGGATATAAACAAACAGGTGTGGGCTTATAGGAAATATTATGAGAAGCCTTATCCCCTTGTTGGAACATCTTGCATCAGTTCTAGAACTAGCAGTGGTGGTATCTGAGGTCTGAGTAGGTTCAGAGAGACCATTGCCCCCCCAGGGGGTGAGACATGCTCCATGTAAATTGACTAACTCCATGTTTTGCTCCACTTTTGAAAGTCATTTAAGGTTCTTAAATTATTTCCCCCTTTTTAAATTTTTCCTCAATTACACTTTATTCATTCTGCATCCCCCTATAAGCCCCCTCCTCCTCCCCTCCCAATCCCACCCTCCCTCCTCCCTCTGCATGCATGCCACTCCCAAGTCCACTGATAGGGAGGTTCTCCTCTCCTTTCTGATCTTAATCCATCAGTTCACATCAAAAGTGGCTGCATTGTCCTCTACTATGGCCTGGTAAGGCTGCTCCCCCCCAGGGGGAGGTGATCAAAGAGCAGGCCAATCAGATTATGTCAGAGGCAGTCCCTCTTCACATTACTATGTAACCCAATTGGACTCTGAACTGCCCTGGGCTACATCTGTACAGGGGTTCTGGGTTATCTCCAAGAATAGGCCTTGGTTGGAGTATGAGTCTCTGGGAAGTTCCCTGTGTTCAAATTTTCTTGTTCTGTTGCTCTCCTTGTGGAGACCCTGTCCTCTCCAGTTCTTACTATTTCCCAGTTCTTACATAAAATTCCATTCACTCTGCCCAACACTTGCCCATCAGGCTCAGCATCTGCTTTGATAGTCTGTAGGGCAGAGGGTTTCAGAGGCCCTCTGTGGTAGGTTACTAGGTTGTTTCCTGTTTTCTTCTTCTTCTGATGTCCATCCTCTTTGCCTTTCTAGATGGGGATTGGACATTTTAGTTAGGGTCCTCTCTCTTGCTTAGTTTCTTTAGATGCACAGGTTATAGTGGGTTTGTCCTATGTTGTATGACTATATGAGTGAGTATATACCATGTGTGTCTTTTTGCTTCTGGGACAACTCACTCAGGATGATCCTTTCCAGATCCCACCATTAACCTGCAAATTTCATGATTTCCTTACTTTTCATTGCTGAGTAATATTCCATTGTGTAGATGTACCACAATTTCTACATCCATTCTTCAGTTGAGGGGCATCTTGGTTGTTTCCAGCTTCTGGCTATTACAAATAAAGCTGCTCCAAACATGGTTGAGCAAATGTCCTTTTTGTGTACTTGAGCCTCTTTTGGATATATGCCTAGGAGTGGTATGGATGGATCACGGGGAAGCACTATTCCTAGTTGTCTGAGAAAGTGCCAGATTGATTTCCAGAGTGGTTGTACAAGTTTACATTTCCACCAGCAGTGAAGAAGGGTCCCTCTTTCTCCACAACCTCTGCAGCATGTGTTGTCACTTGAGTTTTTGATCTTGGCCATTCTAATGGGTGTAAGGTGAAATATCAGGGTTGTTTTGATTTGCATTTCCCTAATGGCTCGTGCGGCTGAGCATTTCTTTAAGTGCTTCTCTGCCATTCGGTATTCCTCTACAGAGAATTCTCTGTTTAGCTCTGTTCCCCATTTTTTAAGTGGATTACTTGCTTTGCTGCTTTTCAGATTCTTTTGTTCTTTATATATACTGGATATGAGTCCTCTGTCAGATAAAGGGTTGGTGAAGTTTCTTTCCCAATCTGTAGGCTGTTGCTTTGTTTTGGTGACAGTCTCCTTTGCTTTGCAGAAGCTTTTCAGTTTCATGAGGTCCCATTTATTGATTGTTGCTCTTAAAGCCTGTGCTGTTTGTGTTCTGTTCAGGAAGTTTTCTCCTGTAACCAATGAGTTCTAGGGTATTCCCCTTTTTTTTTTCTAGCCGATTTAATGTGTCAGGTTTTATGTTGAGGTCTTTGATCCACTTGGACTTCAGTTTTGTGCAGGGTGATGAGGTGGATCTATTTTCATTTTTCTACATGTAGACATCCAGTTGGACCAGCACCATTTGTTGAAGATGCTATCTTTTTTCCATTGTATGGTTTTGGCGCTTTGTCAAAGATCAGGTGTCCATAAGTGTGTGGGTTTATTTCTGGGTCCTCTGTTTGGTTCCATTGATCCACTATTCTGTTATTATGCTAGTACCATGCAGATTTTAAAACTGTTGCTTAAGATCAGGGATGGACAACTCCAGAAGATCTTTTATTGGATGGACTATTCTGGTTTTCTTGTTATTCCATGAAGTTGAGAATTTTTCTTTTCAGGTCTTAAAGAATTGTGTTCGTAATTTGATGGGATTGCATTGAATTGATTGGTTTTAAGATGGCCATTTTACTATGTTAATCCTGCCAAGCCATGAGCATGGGAGATCTTTGTTCTTCTCATATCTTCTTCTAATTCTTTCTTCAGAGAGAAAATACAAGACTTTTTTACGAGGTACCTTATGTCATTTGTGGCTATTGTGAAGGGTGTTGTTTCCCTAATTTCTTTCTCAGCCCCTTTGTCTTTTGTATATAGGAGGGCTACTGATTTTTTTGAGTTAATTTTGTATCCAGCCACTTTGCTGAAGGTGTTTATCAGCTGTAGGAGTTCCCTGGTACAGTTTTTGGGGTCACTCATGTATACTATCATATCATCTGCAAATAGTGATAATTTGACGACTTCTTCCTTTCCAATTTGTATCCCCTTGATCTCCTTCAACTGTCTTTTTTTGCTCTAACAAGGACTTCCAGCACTATGTTGAAGAGATATGGAGAGAGTGGGCAGCCTTGTCTTGTCCATGATTTCAGTGGGATTGCTTTAAGTTTCTCTCCATTCAGTTTGATGTTGGCTATAGGTTTGCTGTATATCGCCTTTCCTCTGTTTAGATATGTGCCTTGTATTCCTGATCTCTCCAATACTTTAAACATGAATGGATGTTGGATTTTGTCAAATGCTTTTTCAGCGTCTAGGGAGATTATCATGTGTTTTTTTTTTCCTTTCAGTTTGTTAATATGGTGGATCACATTGATGGATTTCCGTATATTGAACCACCCCTGCATACCTGGGATGAAGTCTACTTGGTAATCGTGGATGATATCTTTGTTGTGTTCATGTATTCGGTTTGTGAGTACTTTGTTGAGTATTTTTGCAACAATGTTCATAAGGGAGATTGGCCTGAAGTTCTCTTTTTGGTTGGGTCTTTGTGAGGTTTAGGTACCAAGGTGACTGTGGCTTCATAGAATGAGTTTGGTAATGTTGCTTCTGTTTCGATTTTGTGGAATAGTTTGAAGACAACTGGAGTTAGCTCTTTTTTGAACGTTTGGTAGAATTTTGCGCTGAAACCATCAGGTCCTGGGCTTTTTTTGGATGGGAGACTTTCGATGACTGCTTCTATTTCCTTGGGAGATATAGGACTATTTAATTGATTTACCTGGTCCTGATTTAGCTTTGGTAAGTGGAATCGATCAAGAAAATTGTCCATTTCATTTAAATTTTCAAATTTTGTTGCATATAGACTTTTGAAGTAAGTCCTAATGATTGCTTGGATTTCCTCAGTGTCTGTAGTTATGTCCCCCTTTTCATTTCTGATTTTGTTGATTTGGATGGTGTCTCGCTGCCTTTTAGTTAGCTTGGCTAACAGTTTGTCTATCTTGTTGATTTTCTCAAAGAACCAGCTCTTGGTTTCATTGATTCTTTGAATTGTTTTATTTGTTTCTAATTGATTGATTTCAGCCCTGAGTTTGATTATTTCCAGCCATCTGCTCCTTCTTGGTGTGTCTGCTTTTTCTTTTCTAGGGTTTTTAAGTGAGCTATTAAGTTGCTTGAATGCGCTGTCTCAAATTTCTTCTTGAAGGCACTTAGTGCTATGAACTTTCCTCTTAGCACTGCTTTCATTGTGTCCCACAAGTTTGGGTATGTTGTGTCTTCATTTTCATTGAGTTCTAGGAAGATTTTAATTTCTTTATTTATTTCTTCCCTGACCCAGCTGTCTTTTAGTAGCAAGTTGTTCAGTTTCCATGTATGTGTAGGCTTTTTGCTATTTCTGTTGTTACTGAGGTCCAGCTTTATTCCATGGTGATCAGACAGGATACAAGGGATTATTTCAATCTTCTTGTATCTGTTGAGGCTCACTTTGTGACCAACTATGTGGTCTATTTTGGAGAAGGTTCCATGAGGTTCTGAGAAGAAGGTAAATTCTTTTGTGTTTGGGTGTAAGGTTCTGTAAATGTCTGTTAGGTCCATTTGATTCATGACCTCTGTTAGAGATATTGTTTCTTTGTTTAATTTCTGTTTAGTTGGCCTGTCCTTTGTTGAGAGTGGGGTGTTGAAGTCTCCCACTATTAGTGTGTGGGGATCTATGTGTGGTTTAAGTTTTATCAATGTTTCTTTCACTTATGTGGGTGCCCTTGTATTTGGGGCATAGATGTTCAGGATTGTGATGTCTTCTTGGTGGAATTTTCCCTTGATGAGTATGAAGTGTCCTTCCCGTCTCTTTTGATTAATTTTGGTTGAGAGACTATTTTATCAGATATTAGAATCGCTACTCTTGCTTGTTTCTTGTGTCCATTTGCTTCAAAAGCTGTCTTCCATCCCTTTACCCTTAGGTAATGTCTATCTTTGTGACTTAGGTGTGTTTCTTGTATACAACAGATTGCTGTGTTTTGTTTACGCATCCATTTTGCTAATCTGTGTCTTTTTATTGGAGAATTAAGTCCATTGATATTGAGAGAGATTAATGACCAGTGGCTGTTAGATCCTTTGAATTTGATGTTGGCTGTGGTCATACGGTTGTGTGCTTGGTTGCTTTTTGTTTTACTGTAGTGGGGTTATTTATTTTCTGTGTTTTCTTCAATGTATCTAGCTTTCTTTGGTTGTATTTTCCCTTCCAGTGTCTTCTGTAATGCTGGATTTGTTTGTAGGTATTGTTGAAATATGTAATTGTCATTGAATATCTTGTTTTCTCCATCTATGAGCACTGAGAGTTTTGCAGGTTATAGTAGCCTGGGCTGACATCTGTGTTCTCTTAGGGTATACATGATATCTGTCCAGGCCCTTCTGGCTTTCATAGTCTCTGTTGAAAAGTCAGGTGTGATTCTAATGGGTTTGCCATTATATGTTACTTGGCCTTTTTCTCTTGCAGCTTTTAGTATTTTTTCTTTGTTCTGTATACTTACGGTTTTGATTATTATGTGGCAGGAGGATTTTCTTTTCTGGTTTAATTTATTGGGTGTTCTATAGGCCTCTTATATTCTTATTGGTCTCTCCTTTAAGTTGGGAAATTTTCTTCAGTGATTTTGTTGAAAATATTTTCTGGGCCTTGGTGCAGGGAATCTTCTTTTCCTCTATTCCTATTATTCTTAGGTTTTGTCTTTTTATGTTGTCTTGAATTTCTTGGATTGTCTGTGTCAGGAATTTTTAGATTTAACATTTTCTTTGACAGATACATCTATTTCTTCCATTGTATCTTCCACACCTGAGATTCTTTCTTCCATTTCTTGTATCCTATTGGTTATGTTAATCTCTGTAGTTCCTGCTTTCTTCCCTAAGTTCTTTCTCTCCACAATTTCTTCCATTTGTTTTTTTTTTTAATTTTTCCAATTCTATCTTCAGGTCTTGAGCTATTTTTTTGGTTTCCCTTCCCCTGTCTGACTGTATTTTCATGTTTTTCCATCAATTCCTTCAGCTGTTTGTTTGAACAATCCACTGTTTCTTTTATTTCATTCAGTGATTTAAGCATTTCCTCTCTAAAGGCCACAGACTGTTTGGCTGCAGCTTCCTGTATTTCTTCACGGATGGTCATAATCTCCTTGTCTTTAATTTCCTCCATTTCTTTACGGATAGCCATGATCTGTTTGTTTTTATCTTCCTCTAATTCTTTTTGTATTTTATTTGTTTCCTCTGTTATCTTCTTCATGAGCATAGATGTTAGGTCATCTCCTTGAATTTCATTTATGCTGGGGTGTCTAGGGCTATTTGCCCCTGGATAACTGGGTTCTGGAGATGCCATATTGCTCTGGCTTTTGTTGGTTGGACTTTTACGCTGTCCTCTACCCATTGGGCTATCTTAGTTGTTTGAATTTAGTTTCTGGTTGTTCCTGGACTCTTGTAGTGGAGAGAATCCCTTTGGCAGGAAGATGGTTTTTCCTGTTTCCAGCTTTTTGGGTATATTCACTGGATGTCTGGTGTTTTTCAGGAGTTGCTACAGCTCACCTCAGGCATAGAGACCTGGGTAGTAACTGTGGTCCTTAATAATCGAGAGGTCTCTCCTCTCACTGGGAGAAGTCCTGGAGACAGTTGCCCTCCTTTTGGGTTTCTTGCTGTAAATTTAGTGATCAACTGCTGTAACCTGTGTGTCCCATGGTTTGGTCTGTTTTGTTAGGGATAACTGGTTGCCCTTTGGAGCAGTATCTGGGGGGTTGATCTCAGGGTTCCTGGTTTTTTGTAGGTCTGAGGTTGGGGCTCTGTGCCCCAGAACCCAAGAGGTAATTTGTGGCGGGTGAGTACTGCTCTGGTGTCTTGGGGCGCACAGTTCTGCCTGTAAGGTGTATTTGGTACAATGCAGGCCTCTGGGCTGGTGGAGTGTGCGCCCGCCTGCTAGTCTGTGGAAGCTGAGTTTCTGATCACTCTGTGCTCCCTGTTTGAGCCCAGATCTGTGATGGCTGGGCGTACTCACCTGTCTGCGATCTGCAGGCTGCTAGACTTTCTCTAGGTGACCCCAGCAGCACGGTTTCTTCCTTCCCTGTGGGGTCCTTTCTGGACAGGGGTTCCCAGTCCCTGTTGTACTGGGGTGCACAGCTTGTCTGTACCGCTGAGCTGAGCGTGCAGATCTCTGCGTGGCAGGAGCTCAGCTGTGTTGGCGGTGGGTACCCACTGTCCTAGCGACCTTCCAGGGATAGACTGGGTGACCCGTGATCAGGCTGGCAACTTTGCTTCCCAGTGGTGTCCCCCTGCGGCTGGGACTCCCAGCCTCAGGCACTCTTGTGCTCATGGATCAGCCTGGGAAAGTGATTGGGACAAGGATGCTTGTGGCTCCAGCCCAGAGACACAAAGCCCGAGTTACCCAGGATTTCTTCTGGGTTCTGGCTGGGTAGCTGTGAGTGGACCTGACCAATTCCCACACCGTGGGAGCCTCCCCTCACCTGGAAAACACGATTGTTGTAGTTTAGGCCTTGCTCTCCTGGCGCCACCATCTTGGCTCCCCTCCCCATATTGTTTTTAACTGGTGTTGTCATTGTATAGGCCTTGCTTAGGCAACCACATTGTTGAGATTTTATGGTGTAGCTTTAGTCATATATAGAAGATGGAACTCACTATCTCATAGCAGATATTCTGATCCTCTGGCTCTTACAAGCTTCCTGTCCCCTCTCCTACCATGTTCCCTGAGCCTTGGGTATAAGAGCAGTCTTATATATATCAATTGGGGTGGGCTCCACATGGTAGCTTGTTCTCTAGATTTTGTCCAGTTGTGGACTTCTGTTATAGTCTCTATCTTTTGTGAAAAAGAAGCTTCTTTGAAAGGTGATGGTGGCATACACCTTTAATCCCAACACTTGGGAGGCAGAGGCAGACAGAGTTCTGTGAATCTGAGACAGTCTGGTCCACAGAGTGAGTTCCAGGACAGCCAGGGTTATGCATTGAAACCCTGTCTCCAAAAACCACACACACACACACACACACACACACACACACACACACACACAAAAAGAAAAAGAAAAAGAAAGAAGAAGCTTCTTTGATTTCTTTGCTGCAGATCGACAGCTACAGTTATCTGTGGATATAAGGACAAGTATTCAAAATGCAGGTAGAAATTACACTTGTTTAGCAAATGGCAAGAGTAGGCTGTCTTTCAGGGTCCATGACCTTACCAGCCACAGGAAGTTAGCTAGGTTTATGGTAGCAGGCATGAATTTACTATTCCTGAGCAGCCTTTACATTTTATTGGGTAGGTGTTGGTTACCTCCAAGATACAAAAAGCCATTAATATACCATAGGATATACCATCCATGCTGGTCATTGTTATGGTTCATAGGCTTTGTGGCTGGGTAGGACAGTGAATTGCTTTTCTCCCTTGACAGCTTTCATAGCACCTTTGGGTACTGTGAGAGTTAATCTTGTTTGTTTGTTTGTTTTCTTTGTCTTAATCAGTGGTGAAAGAATGGTCTCAGAACTGTTTGTCTCAATTGGCCATTTAAGTTTAATAGTAAAATACTGGTTAATGATAACAATGCATCCTAAAACCTTCAGAAGAAAAGAAGAATGTTTCCTGGACCTTTGTGTGTGTGTGTGGCAGTTTTAAGTTATTAGTTTTCAAAATCAGTACTTTTTAATGGACACAACTTGACCAAAAATCTGTCACAGAATTTTGAGACCCATTAAAACAAGTTTAATGAGAAAAGAGAGAAAGAGAGAGTTAGTCTTTAGGGAAGAGGCTTCCAAGGTCAGTTCTACATTCTTTCACGTCTTGAGCTTGAAGTATGTGGTGTCTTGAGTAATAGGATCCTGTCATCAAATTCTGTGAGGCAACCAAAGGAAACAGCAAAAGCCTATGTTATATTGGAGGGAGGGTCTCCTGACCACAATGTGAAGAGAAATTTTTATACCTTGCACTTGGACTTTAATTTTTTCATGGCATTTTCACCTCCAGTGGCATAACTTCATTTCAGTTATGTTTATATGTACACCTATACTTACATAAATTATATGTGCATTTTTAGGTAAACATTAAATACGACTTTTTCCTGGTTTTTAAAAATGTGCCTCCTGTTTGGTTTTGGTGTTTAGATAGTGTCTTTGCTTGCCCAGGTTAGATTTAAACTCACTGTGTGCTGGATAGTTCTGCTTCTACATATCTCATCCTTGAAAAAAAATTTAATGTGATGAAAAATATCCACTCACAGATTCCAGAAGAGCTGGTTGACTCTCATGCAACAGGTAGACAAAGCAGGGTAAGAATGTAGCTCAGCTGGTAGAATGTTGATATGCCATAAACATGCATTGTATAACATAAACATTCATAAGATCTTGGGTTGAATTCCCAGCACTGTGCAAACTGAGCAAGGTTGTTCATGTTTGTATTCTCAATACATGGTAGGTGGTGGCAGAAGAAATTCATGGGCAGCCTCGGCTACATACTAAATTTAAGGTCAGACTGGGAACTTGAGATCCTGTCTCAAAATAAGAGAAATGAGAAAAATGTAGATGGAGGGATAGATGGAAGGGAGTGTAAAAGAAAATGGAAAGTGAGAAATAATGTAATTTTATTTTAATCTCAAAACAATTTAAAAATTAAAGATAAGAGATATAGGATAAAAAATATAGCTCAAAGTAGATCAATGACAGTTCAAGAATGAAACCATAACAGGTAATCTTTTAGACCTTAGATTTGAAAATGGATCCTTAACTATAACATAGAACACAAAAGAAAAATTATGCTTTTGAACTAAGAAAACAACCATCAGGTTTCTATTACCCTAAGTTTACAGTAGTGGAATGAATACCTTGGCAGTAACTAAATGCTTTTTATTGAACAGAAGGCAGAAACACACACACACACACACAAAGACACAAGTAACATTGGACAAACCAATCAGGTGTATTTATATTTTTGGGAATATATGTATACACACATATGTGTGTGTAAAACAACAGGTATTTTCCCTAAGTTTTCTCAGTAGTGGAATTCTTTGCTTCAACCTTTTTTGATGAAAACCCCTTGCTCTCAATTGATTTTATGACCCGTTTTTCTTTATATATTTTTATACACACATATGTGTGTGTAAAACATTATACACACACTTGTCTTTGTTTCACACTACCATGAACACACTTGCTCTCAATCAATTTATGACCTTTTTCTTTCAGTTTTATACACATACATACACACACACACACACACACACACACACATATACATATGCATGCATCCATATCAGTCCATATGATGTCACACACACAGAGTGATGACCATTTGTCATTGTATAACCATTTGGTGTGCTCTTCCCTGGGAAGAGTATTAATCCCTGTCTTAGCATCCTTAGTTGCCTGACGTTCTTCCTTGTGTCTGAGGCTTCATGAGCTTCAGCCTGTCCACGTTAGCATGTCCATTGGTGTGAATCTTGTTCAGGTCATGTTTAGGAAACCTTCTTAGTGAGACTTCATGGGTGTAGATTCTCTGACATTTCCAGAAGACAGAACCTCAGTAAAACTTGGTATTCCTCTGGCTCTTAGAATCTTTCCTATTCTTTTCCCCACAGTGATCTCTGAGCCTTAGGCCAACCAGTCATGTTGTAGATGTGTCAGTTGGGACTAGGCATCACAATTCTTAATTTTGATCAGTTTTGGTTTTCTGTAATAGTCTTCCTCTGTTGCAAAGAGAAGTTTCTTTGATGAGGGTAGAAATAGTCTGTGGGCACAAGGACAGATATGGAGAATGTAGTTAGGGATTATGCTGGTTTAGTACAGTGGTATTTGGAGGTTGTTCTTCAACATCCAAGCTTTGCAAGCCCTGAGAACTTGGCTAGGTTTCCAGTACCAGTCATGTCTTCCCTCTTGTTGAGTGGACCTTATGTCCAATTAGAGATGGTTGGTTACCATTAAGGTATAAACGCCACCATTACACCGTTAGTGGTATTGTGTCACGCTGGTCATTGTTGTGGTTCATAGATATCATAGCTGTGAAGAATTGGTTGCTTCCCTCCCTTGGATGCTTGCATGCTGCCTTCTGGTACAACAAAAGCTAGTCCTCAGGGAGGAGGCTCTCAGGTCAGTTCCAGCTCACATCTTGAGGTCCTGTGTCTGAAGTGCATGGTCTCTTCAGCAATAGAGATATATCTTCCACCTCTGGAAGGCAAACAATGCCATCAGAAATAGTCTATAATGTTTGGGGAGCTTCTTAGACAATCCTGACTGACAACACAAAAAAGGGCTTCTCATGCCTGGTGTCAGGATTTTTGTTAGATAACCTAGGGCTTTTGGGTGGAGCATTGTCAGCACAGATGGGAAATTTTCATTTAAATTATGTATATTTGTATGGTATTTATATATGTATGTATAGATTTATATATTACTTAAATGTATCATAGGTATATTTAAGTAGATAGTTAATAGTCCCTCCATCCTCCTTCTCTATTTGTCTCCTTCCTCTCCTCTGTGTTTAAAGTCCCCTGTTTTTCGTATTTACTCTTTTACATTGCTTGAACCCTGCGATTTCCCCTCTGTTGCTATTTCTCTCTCTATTGCTCTCCTCACAATGGCCTTTCCCCCCTGTTTTATGCTGCTACTCCAGATTATATACTCATATCTGAGATTTTGAGCCAGGAACCTCAGGTGACAGTTGTCTTTCTAGGTTTGGATTGCCTCACTTGTTTAGTTGGGCCAAGGGCCTGTCAATCTTGTTTATTTTCTCAAAAAAGCCACAATTCTTATTTGTTGATTCCTGGTGTTGTTTTATTTTAGTTCATTAATTTCCACTTTGAGTTTTACTATTTTTTGCCATTAACTGGATCTGGGTTTGGTTTCTTTTCATTTTTCCAAATGTTTGAGTTGTACCATTAAGTCATTGATCTGTACTTTATCTCTTTTTTTTTTTAATGTAGTACTTAGAGCTATAAAATTGTCATGTAGGATTATTTTTAATGTGTCTCCAGGTTTTTGTGTTGTGTTGTATTTATTTAGTTATAGGAAATCTTTTTCATTTCTGTCTTGATTTGTTCTTTGACCCATTTATCATTCAGTAATGTGTTTAATCTCCATAATTTGTGTATTTCCTAGAGATGTGTTTGAAGTTGATTTTAAGTTTTATTATATTATGGTCATACAGGATACACTGAGTTATTTAAATCTTTCAGAATTTGTCCAGATTTGTTTTGTGTCCCAGAATATGATCTATTTTAGAGAAGCTTGTGTGTGTAGCTTAGTAGACTTTATATTCTTTGGTGTTTGGGTGAAATATTCTATAGGCATCTGTTAAGTTCATTTCATAGATGATGTCATTTAAATTTGATATTTCTATGATTATTTTTTATTCTATTGGAGAAACTAGGGTATTGAAATCAGCTAATACCAATGTGTTGGTGTTAGTGTGTGTCTTTAATTCCAGTAGTACACTTTTTATACAATTGGATGCATCAGAATTTGGTGCATATATGTTTACAATAATAATGTGTTTTGGTTAGCTGTTTTCTGATTAGAGTGAAGTATTTTTCCTCATTTCCTCTACATCATTTTTGTTTAAAGTTTATTTTGTCAGATATTAGCATAACAATGCTTCTTGACTCCTAGTGTCATTTAATTGGAGTATTTTGTGTATCCTTTACTCTATATAAGTGCCTATCTTTATTTTTTAATATTCATAGAAGCTTTTTTCTTTTTAATAATAATTTTTTTTTTTTTATATTAATCACAGGTTATTTACTTTGTATCCCAGCTGTAGCCCCATCCCTCATTCCCTCCCAATCCTGCCATCCCTTCCTCATCTCCTCCCTGCCCCTTTCCAAGTCCACTGATAGGGCACTGATAGGGGAGGACCTCCTCCCCTTCCATCTGCCCCTAGCTTATTAGGTCTCTTCAGGAATGGCTGCAATGTCCTCTTCTGTGACCTAGCAAGTCTGCTCCTCCCTCGGGGGGCAGGGGGATGAAAAGCCAGCCATTGAGTTCATGTCAGAAATAGTTCCTCTTCCCCTTACTAGGGTACACATTTGGATACTGAGCTACCTTGGGCTATATCTGAGGAGGGGTTCTAGGCTATTTCCATACATGGTTCTTGGCTGGAGAAATAGTCTCATAAAAGACCCCTGTCCCCTGATATATTTGGTCCTTGTGGAGCTCCTGTCCTCTCAGACAATTAGGAATAGTGATTCCTCAAGATCCAGCTATACCACTCCTAGGCATATATCCAAAAGATGCTCAAGTACAAAACAAGGACATTTGCTCAACCATGTTTGTAGCAGCTTTATTTGTAAGAGCCAGAACCTGGAAACAACCTAGATGTCCCTCAGTTGAGGAATGGATAGAGAAATTGTGGTACTTTTACACAATGGAATACTACTCAGCAATTAAAAATGAGGAAATCATGAAATTTGCAGGCAAATGGTGGGACCTAGAAATGAGTGAGGTATCCTGAGTGAGGTATCCCAAAAGTAGAAAGACACACATGGTATATATTCACTTATATAGACCTATAAGATAGGATAAACATACTGAAATCTATACACCTAAAGAAGATAAACAAAAAAGGGGAACCAGGGTAAGTTGATGAATCCTTACTTAGAAAGACAAATGGGATGGACATTGGATGTAGGAGAAAACAAGAAACAGGACAGGAAACTACCACAGAGGGCCTCTGAAAGATTCTACCTAGCAGTGTTTCAAAGCAGATGCTGAGACTCATAACCAAACCTTGGGCAGAGTGCAGGGAATTGTATGAAAGAAGGGGAAGTTAGTAAGTTCCTATCTTTAAATCTAAGATATGTTGCTCATAAACAATAGATAGATGATGATGATGATAATGATGATGATGTTTTTAGAGACAGGGTTTCTTTGTTTGGCCTTGGTTATCTTGGAACCTGCTCTGTAGAACAGGCTAGCCTCATTCACAGAGATCCATCTGCTTCTGCCTCCTCAGTGCAGGAATTAAAGGTTGTGCTACTACTGCCTGACATGATTTTATTTCTTGATTCATTCAGCCAGCCTGAATCATTTGATTGGAGAATTGGGACCATTAATATTTGAAGGTATTATTGAAGTGCATATGTTGGTTGTAGTGATGTGTTGTTGATTTCTGGTGTTGTTTGTGCTCTCAGTGGTACTTTGTACTTTAGTAATCATACCTTCAAATTCCTTCATCTCTTAGCTCAGTTCACCCCTCTCTTCAGTCTGAAATAATGTCTCCCTTAATTTCTTTAGGTTGGTTTTTTGGATATAGTTTTTGTAGGCTATTTATATCATAGAATTTTCCCCCAATCACGTATGTTAGATAGTTTTACTATCAGTATTAATCTAGATTGTCTGTTGTGGTTTTTTAGGATTTGATATGCAGTGACACAGATTTTCTGGCATTCAGTGTTTCCATTGAGAAATCAGCTGTTATTCTGATGGGTGTTCCTGTATGTGTGACTTGTGTTTCTTCTCCTGATGTTTTCAAATTTTTTGTATACTTAATGTTTTCATTAAAATATGCCATGAAGCAGAGTGCAGGGAATCTTATTAAAGAAGGGTGAGGAAGACCTGGAGAAGTCAGGAGCTCCACAAGAGAGCAACAGAACCATAAATTCTGAACACAGGGGTCTTTTCTGAGACTGATACTCCAACCAAGGACCATTCATGGAGATAACCTAGAACCTCTGCACAGATGTAGCCTATGGCAGCTCAATCTCCAAGTGGGGTCCCTAGTAAAGAGAAAAGGGACTGTCTCTGACATGAACTCAGTGGCTGGCTCTCTGATCACCTTCTCCTGAGAGGGTGCAGCCTTGCCAGGCCACAGAGGAAGACAATGCAGCCAGTCCTGATGAGACCTGATAGGCTAGGGTCAGATGGAAGGGAAGGAGGACCTCCCCTATCAGTGGGCTGGGGATGGGCTTGGAAGGAGAAGAGGGAGGGATGGTTAGATTGGGAGGGGATAAAGGAGGGGCTATAGCTGGGATGCAAAGTAAATAAATTTTAATAAATAAAAAGAAAAGAAACAACAATAGTTGAAAGGTTAAAAAAGACATCAGCATTATTGTGTAGTTAGTAATTAAATTATTGAAATTAAAAGAAAATATGCCATGAAGAGTTTCTTTTCAGGCTTTTTTATTTGGCGTTCTCTGTGCTTCCCATATCTTCTGTATGGGTATGTCTTTTTTTAATTTTGGCAAATTTTCTTCTATGATGTTGTTGGAGAGCTGGTCTATGTCATTGACCCGGGCTTTTTCTCCCTCATCTATTTCTCAAATTCGAAAGTTTGGTCTTTTCTTGGTGTCCCACATTTCCTGTATGTTTCTTTGCTGTGTTTCCCCCCATATTCTTTGCTAATTTTATGTACTTTATCTTCAAGTCAGTCCTCATACTGAATCATCCGCTTGATTCATTATACTTGTAAGTCTGTCCTTTGAGTTTTTTAGTTCAGTTATTGGGTTTTTCAATTTTATATATATTTATCTTGAGTCCTCCTCAGTGTTTCTATCTTTATTGAATTTTATTTTCAAATCCTAGATTTTCTTTGTCATTCCATCAGTTTTATGATTGTGAGGGTTGGATTGGGCCTACAAGTTGGATATGGCTCAGGTGGACACCGGAGCCTGAGCTGATATGCAAGATGTGCATTTTAGTCCAAGCTTGTGGGGGTTGGGGAGGGTGGGAGGTGGGGAGCATCAGGAAAACTCACCCAGCTAGACCCTGGAGAAGATTGTGTAGGATGTGGCTGAAGGTTGGGGATGGAAAGGAAGGCAGGGTGGATTGTAAAAGAATTCTACAGTTTGGCAGTGACACAGGCAGAGGTGGCTGGACTAGGCCTAGGTACTGGATGTGGGATCCAAACTAGATCTAGGTGGTTTGGGGATGGATGAGAGAGGAGGGTTGGAGAGTTACCTGGACAGACTTTGGAAGAGGATGCACAGTATCAGGTTGGTGGAGAGGTTCTGAGTTACATTTTTATGTAAGTTGGAGTTAAAAATTAAACTATAATCTTTTGCATGTGCAAAACCAGTTGTTTCCCATGCTGTTTGTTGGTTGGGGAAAATTTTATATATTTTGTGAGTCTAGAGACCAGCACAGGGCTTCTCCTATAGTCTATAATCAGCAGATGGCAGTATCTTCATGGCTGTGCTTCCTACACAGATGTTAGGAAGTGTGAGAAATTTCATTCTGAAAGCATGAAAATGGCTAAAGATGACAGCATAGTTTAGAACTTCCACTGGGGATCTTGAGTGATGGGAACTATGTGCTGCTTTCCAGATCAACTCTTTGCTGACTTGGACAAGTTCCCGGGACTGAAAGAACTGTCTGTGAGACTATATGGCAAAGCAGATGTGCTTTCAGTCCTTCCTAGAGAGTTCCCAAACCTCCACCACATGGAGAAGTTATCCATCCAAACTTCCACGGAGTCTGACCTCTCCAGACTAGGTAAGGATGGTGCTTGGATCTCCAGCTCATGTCTCAGCTGGAAAAGCTACTTGGCTAGTAATTGGTAGAACCATCATTAGTTAAACCTTCCCTGGGCTTCACAGTGTGAATTGTTCCCACATGGGAAGGTGTGGGAACAGTGCTCTTCCTCCTTAAGAGAGCAGAGATTTATTTGTTACCCAAGTCTTTAACATGTGGGGAACTGTTCTCAGCCCTTCACAACTGCTGTCTCAGTCTTCACAGCCCCTGTGTGAGAGAAGGTATGATGATTATTGCTGATTGTCAGCTGGGGAAATGAGGTCAGAGATGGCTCAGGGCTAAGGAAATGTGTCTCCAAACAGAAGGTTTGACTGCACAGCCTGAGCTTTACACTCCTAAAGCTTCCTCTGCAAAGCAGTGTGTGGAGTCCTCTTCTTTTGCTGTCTGAGTGGCAAGTGCAGATCTGTCTACTGAGGGTGAAGGAATCTGACTGGGAGCAGTGTAGGTGTTGCAGCTCTGAAGGGAAAGGCTTCCCCTACAGGAGTTCTGCTCCAGCTGCCTGGAGAGTTTCCCCAGTGCAAGTGTAATAGCTCTGCTTCTGCAGGGGGAGGTTTCCCCAGCAAAAGTTCTGCTCAGCCAAAAGGGTTTCAGTGTGCTCCAGAAGATATCCTGGCAGTCCAGAGCCAAGGAATACCACCAAGCCACACCACATAACAAACCTTGCACAAGAGATTTATTGGGAGGGAAGACCTGGGAGGGTGGTTGCTTCTTCTCAAGCAAGAAGCAGCAGAGAACTGGGTGGAACACAGAGTTTATGTAGGGTTGCATGGTGTGCGGTTGGAGCGGCACAGCTTTCCAGGGAGGTCTAGGAGTGGAGGGATTCTGTGGCCTGATTGTTGGGATGAGATCAGGGATTGAGACAATTTTATTGCTTGTAGGCCTGGGGCCTTGTGGGTTTACAATGTACACAAAGTTTACAAAGGGAGTACATGGCTTTTGAGTTGGCTTGAATAGCCAAGAAGCAGTTAGAACCTTTTCTCCATTTCTTTCATCCCAGCCTCCTGTTGACAGACAGCTGTGCAGCCATCTTTCTAGAACATGCCATTTAGCAAAATGACAAAAGCAACATCAGATCCTTAATTTTTTTTTCATTTTTTTTAATTAATTACACTTTATTCATTTTGTATCCCCATTTATCCCACCCAAAATGCATGCAAAAGTCCACTGATAGGGAAGGTTCTCCTCCCCTTTCTGATCTTAGTCTATCAGTTCACATCAAAAGTGGCTGCATTGTCCTCTACTGTGGAGATCCTTAATTTTTAAGGCACTGAACACTAAGGAGATGTAAGCTAGGAACTGACATGGCAGATTTGCATGTCAAAAAGTCACTAGAGTATGGAGGCTCCTGCCTATAGTAACAGCATTTGGAAGGGTTAGACAGGAAGACTATCACATCAAAGTCAGCCTCTCTCTGTAAATGTAGTTATTTCCATGCTAGTTGGAGATACAATATGAGACCCCTTCTGAAAAGAAACAAAAGCAAGCAAACAAAACATTTTCCAAGTTGAAGGTAAATGTGCTTAAGTCACTCCTGTTGGCTTCAGTCCCATAGATCTGTGTGGTGAAAGGAAACATCGAGTTCTCCCAGTTTTCCCCTGACCTCCCAACATGTGCTTGGCACATGGATGATCTCCACACACCACATACACATAGACAAAATAAATAGGTTTACATGTTTTTAAAGTTGTGTTTCAGAGTTGTTCTCTTTTTTTATATTACTTTGCACAGAATTCCTATTGTGTCAGTAAAGGGTGCAAACATGGAGACATCAGGATGCTGACACTGGGGGTGAAATATAGTGAACAGAAATAGTTTTCTTTTTCAGTTCTCTGTTTCCAGAGGGGGTCAAGAACTTGCCCTGGGTCATCTGCTCACTAGTCAGTTGCAGAAACTGAGCATAACCCCAATGAATGTAGTCTGACTTCTAGATACTGTGCCACTGTGTCACAGAGGCACTGGGCCCCTGAGTCACAGCCTGTTAAATTAGTGTGGCTGGAACTGATGTTGAGGGTCCAATTCTGATAGAAATTTGTGGTCTTCTCTAATTAATGAAATTCTTTCATCTTTTGCAGTTAAATTGATTCAGAACTCTCCAAATCTTCATGTCTTCCATCTGAAATGTAATTTCCTGTTGAATTGTGAATCTCTCATGGCTGTGCTTGCTTGCTGCAACAAACTCAGAGAGATTGAGTTTTCTGGACAATGCTTTGAAACCACATCATTTGGTATGAACTGGACAACTTTGAATACAGATGCTCCTGTGCACAATCATTCAATACTCTAGGATTAAAATGCTACTGGTATCGTGGGAACTGTGATGACACTTGATCTTCAGTGAGGCTTTCACTTAATACTTCTGTCTACAATTTACATCTTTAATTTTCAGAGCAGTGTCTTCTACTTAGTCATAGTAATTCAACCTGAACATTTTATCACCTTTCATCACATTTGAAATACTCTTTATTTCAACAATACTCTTCTTTTTCATAGGAAACATGTCTGACCTAACTAAAATTCATTTTTTCTTTCCTAGTCACTGTCTTGCCAAATTTTGTTTCTCTGAAGATACTGAATCTTAACGACCAACACTTTCCAGATAAGGAAACATCAAGAAAGTTTGGTAAGTTTGTAAAACAACATTTCTTAATTTTTTTTCATCTTCTTCTCCTCTCCCTCCGCCTAGAGTGAACCCATAACCAAGCAAGTTGTGTATAGTTGTTCCTTGACACCCATGGCAGTTGGGTCTAAAGCCTGCTGCTGCTGTAAACACTAGAAGATCCTCTATGATATAAAATGGTGCCATGTTTGCTCATGACTCCACACATCCTCCATGTACTTTAACCCATCTCTCCATTGCCTACAACACCTATCGCCCTGCAAACAAATGTTATGCTGTGTTCTTCTGGGAATATTGAAGAGGGAGAAGAGTCTGTATGTGTTTGGTACAGACACAATGTTTAAAAATTCAGCCTGTGGTTGTGGAATGTGCCCATACTTTAGCACAATGACTCATCTATCCAATCTCCCCACAAAGCACACATGTACATACATGCGTACACATACACACATTCACACACACAGAGTTGTTATCTCTACCTAAAAGAAACAAAAGGGATCAAGGAGAAACTCAGGCTCTCCTTATGCACAATGAATCTGAGAAGAACTGTGAAGATAAAGCTCTCTATCCTATATTGGCATTGTCTTGCTTTTTTTAAGAGTGTTTCCCATAAATGCTCATTGTTTGATGAGACTAGATCTCAGACTCAGCACAGAAATCTGAACACTTGCCTCCTCCTGACTGGGTCTTATGAGGCCTGAGGAGTGGCCTTTCCCTGGGCCTTTTTTGTTTACATTCATTGACTTATTTCAAGTCTGTGTTGGGTGGCTGTGCATGATCCACCAAAGTATGGGTCATGCATCAACCATGCTGGTCCTTTGGAGGACATCATAGTGATATTCAGTCTCACCTCTCCCATTCCCCTTCCTCACTTGTTGCTATTCATTCATTAGTCCAGTGCCATCCTTTGCCACACCTTTTATATACTCCACAAAGTTGAGAGGCCTTCCTTTTCAATAATTTCCAGGGGAAAAACACCCCCATAGTTTCTAAGAATGCTTTGTCTATGATCCCTTTAAAAATGACCTGGCTTACCACAATTAAAACATCTCACATTTTGATTGTTCTTAAGACTGTTAGAAATTACTTCTGATATCAGAGCAGCATTATAAACATGAGATCCAATATCAGCCATATTTCTGGTCCATTCATCTATTGGTGCCAATCCTGCTTAAAAGGACTGCTCACACTTTTGCATTCTGAATTAGCATTTTTTCTGTTTTTGTTTTTTTGAGAAAGGATTTCTCTGTGTAGCCATGGCTATCTGGAACTCACTCTGCAGATCAGGCTGGCTTCAAACTCACAGATCCACCTGCCTCAGCCTCCTGACTGCTAGGATTAGAGACATGTACCAACACCACCTGTCTCTGAATTAGCATTTCAAAAGCCAAAAATTCAATCAAAATTTGTCTGACTTGTGAATCTGATACTATTTTATTCACAGCTGAAGTCAATCTTTGCAAAAGGGTCAGTATAGGCATATTTTGGTCTTTGTAGATTTTAGTAAATGACTCCAACCTCTTTCCTGATTCTTCAACTTTGTACCAAACATTTAAAGCTGCTAAGCAACGTAGTGTCATGGTGTGATTATCATATTCAAGCTACCTTTGTAACTCATCATATTGACCTTTACCTAGCAATGGATCCTGGGAAATATTAATACTTCTAGTCTTATATCATTGTTCTATAGTCCTAGCTTCCTCTTTCTACCATGTTTGCCATTGTAACTGAGAACTGGCTTCCAATATTGCTGTTGCCAAATCTTTCCAGACAAAGGATAATTCTGTTCTAAGTTGCCAATAACTTTAATATTTACTTCACATAGGGTGAATGCATACCAAATAAAATGATTACTTCTTTCAATCTCAAATTTAATATGCCTATAAGATTCCATTTAACTTCCTCAGAACATTGGGGGTGTCTATCATCTTTTGTATAGTTGCTGTATAATCTAAGGTTGGTTTTCTAATAACCTTAAGCTGCCCCTCTTCAGTTTCATCATGCAGTGGCACAGTAAGTTCTTATCTAAATGTCTCTGTCTTTGTCTGAGTGTTGTTCTCATTTTTATTTATAAGTATCTCTAATTTTTCTTCTAAGGCTTGTATCCTATCAGTCCACTTTTGATATTTTTATTTTCCCTATATCTCTAAGTTTTCTTTTTTTCCTTTGAGAGGGTACAAAAATCTACTATGGCTATTAAGGATAAAATATTAATTGCTAGCTGGTAGTAATTATAATCTGAATTATGTCAATCTCAGTTAAGTCATTTATCTTTTCATTTACTGCTTCTGTTTTAAAGCTATCTAAAGCAGGATTATGCAGGGTTCTAGCACCTTGTATTATGGTATTTCCCATCTTAACTCTTTCTTGGAGAACTTCCAGGTGACTTAACAAATCTTACAGCTTCTCAGTTTGTCTGCACTGGCATAATTTCCCTGTCCATGTGGTTGTGCCATGTGTTGAATATATATATATATATATATATATATATATATATATATATATATATATATATATATATATTATTTTTAAACAAATTTCAATCACTCAATTTCACCAATAAAGATGCAGGAGCAAGATGCTTGGGTAAAAAATTTAAAAAGGCTGCTGTTTGATAGAGGCAGAGAAAGCATTCAGCTGACCTTCCTCCTCAATCTATGTGACAAAGGGAAACTCTCTTTCCCAATACCATCTCCAAAACCCCTCAAAACTCAGTGTCTTACTCTTCTACTTCCCATGTGTTTCTTTATCCATCCTTCTGCCTTTTCTTACTATTTTTTTCTACATTCACTCCCTATCAACTGGTTGCTTGCTCCACCTCTTGAACTTTTGTTGACTTTATTTAATCCTGTTCAGGCAAATTCTTGGATTAAAGGTATTTACTAAGGATGAGCCCGACCACAACTAGAAACAGGATATTTTGATAAACAACACAAGCTTGGGGTTCACAGTGTGATCAAATATCTTGGAACACTGACCCCTTTTCTCTTCTTCTTTGAGAGGGCAGTGATGAGGAGGGCCTCTGTTAGGTGGGGCCTCCTAGAGTGCAGAATGACTAGGTCACAGCTGCTCATAATGGAACAACTACAGAGGATGGCTTGCTGTGTCTCCCACAGCACTGGCTCTGGGTTCTCTCAGGAACCTGGAGGAACTGCTTCTTCTCACTGGGGACGGGATTCACCAAGTGGCCAGACTGATTGCCCAGCAGTGTCTGCATCTTTAGAGTCTCTGAGTTCTTGCCTTTCACCACACCTTGGATGACGACAGTGTGATGGAAATTGGTGAGCTTCCCTCAGAGAAAAGGTTTCCCCTGTGTGTAAGCAGTGGTGCCCCTGGAGCTACCTGCTGCAAATGTCTAGACCTGAGAAAGGCTTCCAAAGCATTCCTCATTTGCACTATCATGCTGCTGCTTCTCATGCCCTTTTGAAAATTTAGATTTATCTTGGTCAATGCTCTCCTTTTTTTTTTTTTTTTTTTTTCTTTAGAGGTGGTCAAGGTAGTGGGGTAAGGGAGGGGAGGTAGAGAAGTATTCAGGCTGTGGTTTATTTTCCCAGTTCTGGGGATTGAACTCAGTACTTCACATACACCAGAGCAGTGTTCTGCTACTGCACCACACCCCGGTAAAATCTATGTCTCCACACTTGTTGCTTCAGATACCTGACCGTATCCCCTTTTAGTCAACTGGATACTGGCAATATGTAAACAAGTTGTAGCAAGTTGAAATATAGAGCTGCATCCATTTTCCTGTACATGTTACTGAAACATTTGCCATCTAAGTCAGTGTGGCAATGAACCAGGTTAGGGCACAGAGCTTCCCCAGTGCCCAAAAGCCCAAGTTGTATCCATTCTCCAACAGCGCCCTCCACTTCCATACACAAATGACCACTGCACTGCTCTCTCTCACCGTAGCTTTATTTACAGCTAGACTTTTCATATAAGGGAATTCTATACGATAGGCAATGCTTTGTCTTTTTTCACCAAAAATTGTGTTTGTACCTTATTTCAGAATAATACATATGACCATAGTGCATTGATTTCACTGCTGTGTGTCTGTTCATTATTTGAACACATGTGCCCTCTGTGTGTCTATTCAATGGGCACTTGAGTTGTTTCTAGTAGCTGGTTACTGAGAAGTGCTTCTAAGAGCATTCTTATAAAATATACATGTTTGGGTATTTCTGGGGATGGAATTTCTGAGATACCTCACATATATTGATTAAACCATGTTTTTTGCTTAGATGTGGTACATGCTTGTAAGTCTACACTTGAGGAGGTTCAAGGGTTCCTTGTCTAAATAGCAAGTTCAAGGCCAGGTTGGGTCACAGGAGACTGATCACAAACAAAGAAACAGGAGCAAAAGTCTCCATGGTGTTGTGGTAGCTTTTACCTTCAACAGAGGCTGGTTGACATTCTGTCCCTAGTAAATATTGTCAATCCCTGCTCCTGCTCTGTCCGGGAGAGGTCACCCAGTCTTTCCCAGGAAGATCCTGCCGCAGACAGAGAGCTTTGCACGCAGCTCAGCGGTACAGACAAGCTGTGCGCCCCAGTACAACAGGGACTGGGAACCCCTGTCTGGAGAGGACCCCACAGAGAAGGAAGAAACCGTGCTGCGGGGGCCACCTAGGGAAAGTCTAGCAGACTGCAGACTGCAAACAGACAGAACTGAGTGCCCCAAGACACCACAGCAGTACTCACCCGCCACAGATTACCGCAGCTGATCACTAAATTTACAGCAAGAAACCCAGAAGGAGGGCAGCTGACCCCAGGACTTCACCGGTGAGAGGAGAGCCCTCTTGACTAATCAGGACCACAGGTACCACCCAGGTCTCTAGGCCTGAAGTGAGCTGTAGCAACTCCTGAAAAACAGCGGACATCCAGGGACTATACCCAAAAGGCTGGGAAGGCTTCCTTCAGGAAAAAACATCTTCCTGCCAAAGGGATTCTCTCCACTACAAGAGTCCAGGAACAACCAGAAACTAAATTCAAACAACTAAGATAGCCCAATGGGTAGAGGACAGCGTAAAAGTCCAACCAACAAAAGCCAGAGCATTATGGCATCTCCAGAACCCAGTTATCCAGGGGCAAATAGCCCTAGACACCCCAGCATAAATGAAATTCAAGGAGACGACCTAACATCTATGCTCAAGCAGATGATAACAGAGGCAACAAATAAAATACGAAAAGAATTAGAGGAAGATAAAAACAAGCAGATCATGGCTATCCATAAAGAAATGGAGGAAATTAAAGACAAGGAGATTATAGCCATCCGTGAAGAAATACAGGAAGCTGCAGCCAAACAGTCTATGGCCTTTAGAGAGGAAATGCTTAAATCACTGAATGAAATAAAAGAAACAGTGGATTGTTCAAACAAACAGCTGAAGGAATTGATGGAAAAACATGAAAATACAGTCAGACAGGGGAAGGAAACCAACAAAATAGCCCAAGACCTGAAGATAGAATTGGAAAAATTAAAAAAAACACAAATGGAAGAAATTGTGGAGAGAAAGAACTTAGGGAAGAAAGCAGGAACCACAGAGATTAGCATAACCAATAGGCTACAAGAAATGGAAGAAAGAATTTCAGGTGTGGAAGATACAATGGAAGAAATAGATGTATCTGTCAAAGAAAATGATAAATCTAAAAATTCCTGACACAGACGGTCCAAGAAATTCAGGACAACATAAAAAGACAAAACCTAAGAATAATAGGAATAGAGGAAAAAGAAGATTCCCTGCACCAAGGCCCAGAAAATATTTTCAACAAAATCATTGAAGAAAATTTCCCAACTTAAAGGAGAGGCCAATAAGAATACAAGAGGCCTATAGAACACCCAATAAAGTAGACCAGAAAAGAAAATCCTCCCGCCACATAATAATCAAAACTGTAAGTATACAGAACAAAGAAAAAATACTAAAAGCTGCAAGAGAAAAGGCCAAGTAACATATAATGGCAAACCCATTAGAATCACACCTGACTTTTCAACAGAGACTATGAAAGCCAGAAGGGCCTGGACAGATATCATGCAGACCCTAAGAGAACACAGATGTCAGCCCAGGCTACTATACCCTGCAAAACTCTCAGTCCTCATAGACGGAGAAAACAAGATATTCAATGACAAATACAAATTTCAACAATACCTACAAACAAATCCAGCACTACAGAAGACACTGGAAGGGAAAATAAAACCCAAGAAAGCTAGCTACATTCAAGAAAACACAGGGAATAAATAACCTCACTTCAGTAAAACAAAAAAGCAACCAAGCACACAACCGTATGACCACAGCCAACATCAAAGTGAAAGGATTTAACAGCCACTGGTCATTACTCTCTCTCAATATCAATGGACTTAATTCTCCAATAAAAAGACACAGACTAACAGAATGGATGCGTAAACAAAACCCAGCAATCTGTTGTATACAAGAAACACACCTAAGACACAAAGATAGACACTTCCTGAGGGTAAAGGGATGGAAGACAGCTTTTCAAGCAAATGGACCCAAGAAGCAAGCAGGAGTAGCCATTCTAATATCTGACAAAATAGTCTTTCAACCAAAATTAATCAAAAGAGATGGGAAGGACACTTCATACTCATCAAGGGAAAATTCCACCAAGAAGACATCACAATCCTGAACATCTATGCCCCAAATACAAGGGCACCCACATTTGTGAAAGAAACATTGATAAAACTTAAAACACATATAGATCCCCACACACTAATAGTAGGAGACTTCAACACCCCACTCTCAACAAAGGACAGATCAACAAAACAGAAATTAAACAAAGAAACAATATCTCTAACAGAGATAATGTATCAAATGGACCTAACAGACATTTACAGAACCCTACACCCAAACACAAAAGTATTTACCTTCTTCTCAGCACATCATGGAACCTTCTCCAAAATAGACCACATAGTTGGTCACAAAGCAAGCCTCAACAAATAAAGGAAGATTGAAATAATCCCTTGTATCCTGTCGGATCACCATGGAATAAAGCTGGACCTCAGTAACAACAGAAATAGCAAAAAGCCTACACATACATGGAAACTGAACAACTTGCTACTAAAAGACAGCTGGGTCAGGGAAGAAATAAAGAAAGAAATTAAAGTCTTCCTAGAACTCAATGAAAATGAAGACACAAGATACCCAAACTTGTGGGACACAATGAAAGTAGTGCTAAGAGGAAAGTTCATAGCACTAAGTGCCTTCAAGAAGAAATTTGAGACAGCGCATTCAAGCAACTTAATGGCTCACTTAAAAACCCTAGAAAAAGAAGAAGCAGTCACACCAAGAAGGAGCAGGCGGCTGGAAATAATCAAACTCAGGGCTGAAATCAATCAATTAGAAACAAATAAAACAATTCAAAGAATCAATGAAACCAAGAGATGGTTCTTTGAGAAAATCAACAAGATAGACAAGCTAACTAAAAGGCAGAGAGACACCATCCAAATCAACAAAATCAGAAATGAAAAGGGGGACATAACTACAGACACTGAGGAAATCCAAGCAATCATTAGGACTTACTTCAAAAACCTATACGGAACAAAATTTGAAAATTTAAATGAAATGGACAATTTTCTTGACCGATTCCACTTACCAAAGCTAAATCAGGACCAGGTAAATCAATTAAATAGTCCTATATCCCCCAAGGAAATAGAAGCAGTCATCGAAAGTCTCCCATCCAAAAAAAGCCCAGGACCTGATGGTTTCAGCGCAGAATTCTACCAAACATTCAAAGAAGAGCTAACACCAACTCTCTTCAAACTATTTCACAAAATAGAAACAGAAGGAGCATTACCAAACTCATTCTATGAAGCCACAGTCACCTTGGTACCTAAACCTCACAAAGACTCAACAAAGAAAGAGAATTTCAGGCCAATCTCCCTTATGAACATTGATGCAAAAATACTCAACAAAACACTTTCATAAACCGAATACAAGAACACATCAAAGATATCATCCACCATGACCAAGTAGGCTTCATCCCAGGTATGCAGGGATGGTTCAATATACGGAAATCCATCAATGTGATCCACCATATTAACAAATTGAAAGAAAAAAACCACATGATAATCTCCTAGACGCTGAAAAAGCCTTTGACAAAATCCAACATCCATTCATGTTTAAAGTATTGAGAGATCAGGGATACAAGGCACATATCTAAACATAGTAAAGGCGATATACAGCAAACCTATAGCCAACATCAAACTGAGCGGAGAGAAACTTAAAGCAATCCCACTAAAATCAGGGACAAGACAAGGCTGCCCACTCTCTCCATATCTCTTCAACATAGTGCTGGAAGTCCTTGCTAGAGCAATAAGACAGTTGAAGGAGATCAAGGGGATACAAATTGGAAAGGAAGAAGTGAAATTATCACTATTTGCAGATGATATGATAGTATACGTGAGTGACCCCAAAAAATCTACCAGGAACTCCTACAGCTGATAAACACATTCAGCAAAGTGGCGGATACAAAATTAACTCAAAAAATCAGTAGCCCTCCTGTATACAAAAAAGACAAAGGGCTGAGAAAGAAATTAGGGAAACAACACCCTTCACAATAGCCACAAATGGCATAAGGTACCTCAGAGTAACCCTAACCAAGGAAGTCAAAGACTTGTATGAAAAAAAAATTTCAAATCTCTGAAGAAAGAACTAGAAGAAGATATGAGAAGATGGAAAGATCTCCCATGCTCATGGCTTGGTAGGATTAACATAGTAAAAATGACCATCTTACCAAAAGCAATATACAGATTCAATGCAATGCCCATCAAATTGCCAACACAATTCTTTACAGACTTGGAAAGAAAAATTCTCAACTTCATATGGAATAACAAGAAACCCAGAATTGCTAAAACAATCCTCTACAATAAAAGATCTTCTGGAGGTATCTCCATCCCTGATCTTAAGTTGTACTATAGAGCAACAGTTTTAAAAACTGCATGGTACTGGCATAGAAACAGAATGGTGGATCAATGGAACCGAACAGAGGACCCAGAAATAAACCCACACACTTATGGACACCTGATATTTGACAAAGACGCCAAAATCATACAATGGAAAAAGATAGCATCTTCAACAAATGGTGCTGGTCCAACTGGATGTCTACATGTATAAAAATGAAAATAGATCCATACTTATCACCCTGCACAAAACTGAAGTCCAAGTGGATCAAAGACCTCAACATAAAACCAGACACATTAAATCGGCTTGAAAAAAAAAGTGGGAATACCCTAGAACTCATTGGTACAGGGTAAAACTTCCTGAACAGAACTCCAACAGCACAGGCTCTAAGAGCAACAATCAATAAATGGGACCTCATGAAACTGAAAAGCTTCTGCAAAGCAAAGGACACTGTCATCAAAACAAAGCGACCTCCTACAGATTGGGAAAGAATATTAACCAACCCTTTATCTGACAAAGGACTCATATCAAATATATATAAAGAACTAAAGAAGCTGAAAAGCAGCAAACCAAGTAACCCACTTAAAAAAATGGGGAACAGAGCTAAACAGAGAATTCTCTGTAGAGGAATACCGAATCGCAGAGAAGCACTTAAAGAAATGCTCAACCTCACTAGCCATTAGGGAAATGCAAATTAAAACAACCCTGAGATTTCACCTTACACCCATGAGAATGGCCAAGATCAAAAACTCAAGTGACAACATATGCTGGAGAGGTTGTGGAGAAAGAGGAACCCTTCTCCACTGCTGGTGGGAATGTAAACTGGAACAGCCACTCTGGAAATCAATCTGGCGTTTTCTCAGACAACTAGGAATAGTGCTTCCCCAAGATCCAGCCATACCACTCCTAGGCATATATCCAAAAGAGGCTCAAGCATACAAAAAGGAAATTTGCTCAACAATGTTCGTAGCAGCTTTATTTGTAATAGCCAGAAGCTGGAAACAGCCGAGATGCCCCTCATCTGAAGAATGGATGCAGAAAATGTGGTACATCTACACAATGGAATATTACTCAGCAATGAAAAATAAGGAAATCATGAAATTTGTAGGTAAATGGTGGGTTCTGGAAAGGATCATCCTGAGTGAGTTGTCCCAGAAGCAAAAAGACACACATGGTATATACTCACTCATATAGACATACAGCATAGGACAAACCCACTAAAACCTGTGCATCTAAAGAAACTAAGCAAGAGAGAGGACCCTAACTAAAATGTCTAATCCCCATCCGGAAAGGCAAAGAGGATGGACATCAGAAGAAGAGGACAGCAGGAAACAACCTGGGAAACTACCACAGAGGGTTTCTGAGGGCCTCTGCCCTGCAGACTATCAGGGCAGAGGCTGGGCCTGATGGGCAACTGTTGGGCAGAGTGGATGGAATTTTGTGTAGGAACTGGGAGAGAGTAGGAGCTGGAGAGGATGGGGTCTCCACAAGGAGAGCAACAGAACAGGAGGGTTTGAGCACAGGAACTTCCCAGAGACTCGTGCTCCAACCAAGGACTATTCATGGAGATAACCCAGAGCCCCTGCACAGATGTAGCCCAGGGCAGTTCAGAGTCCAATTGGGCTAAATGGTGATGTGAAGAGGGACTGCCTCTGGCATGGTCTGGTTGGCCTGCTCTTTGATCGCCTCCCTCTGGGGGAGCAGCCTTACCAGGCCATAGTGGAGGACAGTGCAGCCGCTTTTGATGTGAACTGGTGGACTGGGATCAGAAGGGAGGAGGGCCTCCCCTATCGGTGGACTTGGGGAGTGACATGCATGCAGCAGGGGGGAGGAGGGTGGGATTGGGAGGGGAGGGAGGGGCCTATGGGGGATGCAGAATGAATAGTGTGTAATTGATGAAAAAAAAATTAAAAAAAAAAGGAAAAAATAATTTAAGAACCTTAAATGACTTTCAAAAGTGGAGGAAAACATGCAGTTAGGCAATTTACATGGAGCACGTCCGCCCCTGGGGCAATGGTCTGCTGAACCTACTCAGACCTCGGACACCACCACTGCTAGTTCTAGAACTGATGCAGGATGTTCCAACGGGGGTTAAGGCTTCTCATAATACTTCCTATAAGCCCATACCTGTTTGTTTACATCCCCCATTTTTATTCATTATTAGCCAGAGAGAGCCAAGTAATTGTGGTAATGATACTTGCTTTTTAGCCCAATGCTGTAATGCTAGTAAATTTACTAGCTGGTTACTCACATGCCTCACTGGGTGCCTGTGCCCGTTGATGCCCTCACGCTATGACTCTCTTCAGACAGAAAAGGGATCTTGGAATTACAGCTGCCATTGTTACTGCTATCTCATTGGCGGCTGTTGGAGCTACCACCAAGGCATTAGCCATGAGTCATACGGGGCAGACTGCTCAGACCCTGAATAACCTTTTAGCCAATGTAGCTCATGCCTTAGATGTACAAAAAGGAATTAATGCTCAACTAAAAGGAGGTTTGATGGTGTTCAATCAGAGGTTTGACCTCGTGCAGGAGCAAATTGATACCCTATGGCAAATCGCTCAATTTGCCTGTCAATGAACGTATGTTGGACTTTGTGTCACTAGCATACAACATGAGAACTTTCCCTGTGCTGCAAATCTGTCTAAACAATTGTCAAGCTATATTTTAGGTAACTGGACTGGAGAATTCGATACTACGATGGACCAGCTGTGAGTGGCCATTGCCATGGTAAATTCTACCAGAGTGGACGCAGGACTCGCCACAGGAGTATCATCATGGATTGCTGCAGCCATGAAGCATCTGAAGGAATGGGCAGGCATGGGAGCGTTAGCATGCCTTCTGGTGTTGGTCACCTTGGTTTGCCTGTGGTATATATGCAAGATTAGAGTCTCACAACAGCGTAATGCAGCCATGACCATTCAGGCCTTTTCAGCCATTGAAGCAGGACAGTCTCCCCAAGCATGGTTGGCTACCATAAAAAGCTAAAATGTTATGCTCAGGATGCGAGGCGAAGCACTGCACTCAGGGTCAGCCGCCTTGGACCCAGAGAAAAGCATGTCTGATTGCATGCGGGTTGATGCCCCAGGTCCCGCCTCTGAGAAAAAGGTATCGGACGGGTCTGATGCTCTTTGGGTGGATGACACCTAAATGAACATCGGTACAAAGTCCCAATTTATTTCTAATATCAGAGATCAGACCTCTACTCTTGCCTGATGCGTCCAAAACAAAAAGGGGGGACTGTAGAGAGCTGCGTAATGCCACTCCTGAAAGATGGAGCTGGTTTCCGCCTTCCACCTTCCCGATGGTGAGTGCTCTCTGTCACAAACAACTCCACATTTGGCTAAGGCTGAGGATCTGGCTTGCTTCCATGGATGTGGACCTATCTGCATTGCCCACGTGGCATACTGAGGTTGGCTGCCCAGAGGCTATTTAAGCTGTGGGCTGGCTTTCCCCAGGGTCAGATGATTGTTCAAGGTTCCTAAATAAACTGCATTGAAAAAAAAAAAAAGAAATTAAGCATAAATTATAATAATAATTATAACTAAGAATATATAGACTAATTAAAATATTCCTTATGCTTATTTTATTTAATTTTAAATTAAACTTTTTGCTTTGCATTCTTGAAACCGTCATTGTATTAGGTAAATAATAAGATAATTTCACTCTAAAATAGCATAAAATGGGCTGAAATGATGACTTAGTAATTGAAAGTATTGGATGTTCTCCCAGAGAATTCAGGTTCAATTCCCACCACCCACATAGCTGCTCACAACTGCTTATAACTGCAGTTTCTGAGGCATTGATGCTCTCTTCTGGCTTCCACGAACAATGCTCATGCAAAGCTCACAAACACACATGCAGAGAAAACACCCATATGCATTAAAGAAAATTAATAAATCTTTTAAGTAATCTAAATAAGATTAGGATCTGGGACATTTACCATTCTTCTCGAGCATGTTGATTTATAGTATTTTTTTTTTAAATGTAATAAGGATGAGTTTATTTGTTCAAGGCAAAAGGAGACAACCCTTTTATATAGACCTCTTTCCTCTCTCATAATTAGAATTATGTAGTTTCTGTAGATGTTATTTTTTAATAAAACAATCTTTCAGCAAAAAAATAAATAAATAAAAAGGGTTTAGGATGAGGAAGTAGGATGGGTGAAAAGTTACAGATTCTTCTCGGCCAGGGGCCTGAAACATTTTGTGATAAGCCACGGTTCTGTGAGCACATCTCTGCTGCTGCCAAGCAGTATGTTTACTGCAGGTAAGGGAACGAGCAAGTTGAGGCAAGTTGGTGAGTTTCCACAGGGGGTCCCTGACAACTGTTGTTATAAACAATTTTTTACCAAAAAATTTTACCAATAAAGACTCAGGAGCCAGATGCCAGGATGAAAACCTACTAGCTCAGAGAGGCAGAGAAAGGACCCAGCTGACATTCCTTCTCAGCTCAGGTCTGGATGGAAAAAACCCAAAAGGTTTACTATTACTAGTTCAAGTGGCAGCTCAGGAAGCAAAGGCCAAAAATCCCAAGGCTGAGGGCTTGCTAGTTCAAAGCCCCAAAGCCATGGAGCTGAGGAGCTGAAGCCCAAGCTAAAGCCAGAGCTTGAGGTAATAGCTCTTTTCTATGTCTCCACACTGTCTTAAATACCCTTCAATGCAAAGTCCCTCCTATTCTTTAATCACTATGAGATGGTTTATTGCTCTGCCTCTTGATATAAGGTTAACTTTATTAAATTTGATGTACA
>JAEOAE010001505.1:0-34712 GCA_036365155.1 Meriones psammophilus
CAGGTAATGGTTGGAGGTTGCTGCCTGGTCCCCAGGGAATGTCAGGTCACAGTTGGAGGTTGCTGCCTGGTCCCCAGGGAAGGTCAGGTCACGGTTGGAGGTTATTGCCTGGTCACCAGGGAAGATCAGGTCACAGTTGGTCATTTAATGGTTGGAGGTTGTTGCCTGGTCCCCAGGGAATGTCAGGTCACAGTTGGAGGTTGTTGCCTGGTCCCCAGGGAAGGTCAGGTCACAGTTGGAGGTTGTTGCCTGGTCCCCAGGGAATGTCAGGGAAAGGTTGCTGCCTGTCCCCAGGGAAGGTCAGGTCACAGTTGGAGGTTGTTGCCTTGTCCCCAGGGAAGGTCAGGTCACAGTTGGAGGTTGTTGCCTGGTCCCCAGGGAAGGTCAGTTAATAGTTGGAGGTTGTTGCCTGGTCCCCAGGGAAGGTCAGGTAATGGTAGGAGGTTGTTGCCTGGTCCCCAGGGAAGGTCCGGTAGTGGTTGGTAAGGTAATGGTTGGAGGTTGTTGCCTGGTCCCCCGGGAATGTCAGGTCACAGTTGGAGTTTGTTGCCTGGTCCCAAGGGAAGGTCAGGTCACGGTTGGAGGTTGTTGCCTGGTCCCCAGGGAAGGTCAGGTCACGGTTGGAGGTTGTTGCCTGTCCCCAGGGAAGGTCAGGTAATGGTTGGTCAGGTAATGATTGAGGTTTTTGCCTGGTCCCCAGGGAATGTCAGGTCACAGTTGGAGGTTGTTGCCTGGTCCCCAGGGAAGATCAGGTCACAGTTGGAGGTTGTTGCCTGGTCACCAGGGAAGATCAGGTCACGATTGGTCAGGTAATGGTTGGAGGTTGTTGCCTGGTCCCCAGGGAATGTCAGGTCACAGTTGGAGGTTGTTGCCTGGTCCCCAGGGAAGATCAGGTCACAGTTGGAGGTTGTTGCCTTGTCCCCAGGGAAGGTCCGGTAATGGTTGGTCAGGAAATGGTTGGAGGTTGTTGCCTGGTCCCCAGGGAATGTCAGGTCACAGTTGGCGGTTGTTGCTTGGTCCCCAGGGAAGATCAGGTCACAGTTGGAGGTTGTTGCCTGGTCCCCAGGGAAGGTCAGGTAATGGTTGGAGGTTGTTGCCTGGTCCCCAGGGAAGGTCCGGTAGTGGTTGGTAAGGTAATGGTTGTAGGTTGTGGCCTGGTCCCCAGGGAAGGTCAGGTAATGGTTGGTGATTTTTGCCTGGTCCCCAGGGAAGGTCAGGTCATGGTTGGTCAGGTAATGGTTGGAGGTTGTTGCCTGGTCCCCAGGGAATGTCAGTTCACAGTTGGAGGTTGTTGCCTGGTCCCCAGGGAATGTCAGGTCACAGTTGGAGGTTGTTGCCTGGTCCCCAGGGAAGGTCAGGTCACGTTGGAGGTTGTTGCCTGGTCCCCAGGGAAGGTCAGGTAATGGTTGGAGGTTGTTGCCTGGTCCTCAGGGAATGTCAGTCCACAGTTGGAGGTTGTTGCCTGGTCCCCAGGGAAGGTCAGGTCACGGTTGGAGGTTGTTGCCTGGTCCCCAGGGAAGGTCAGGTCATGGTTGGAGGTTGTTGCCTGGTCCCCAGGGAAGGTCAATGGTTGGTCAGGTAATGTTTGAGGTTGCTGCCTGGTCCCCAGGGAAGATCAGGTCATGATTGGTCAGGTAATGGTTGGAGGTTGTTGCCTGGTCCCCAGGGAATGTCAGGTCACAGTTGGAGGTTGTTGCCTGGTCCCCAGGGAATGTCAGGTCACAGTTGGAGGTTGTTGCCTGGTCCCCAGGGAAGATCAGGGTCATTGGTCAGGTTGGTTGGTTGTTGCTGCCTGGTCCCCAGGGTTGGTCAGGTCACAGTTGGAGGTTGCTGCCTGGTCCCCAGGGAATGTCAGGTCACAGTTGGAGGTTGTTGCCTGGTCCCCAGGGAAGGTCAGGTGTTGGTTGGTCAGGTAATGGTTGGAGGTTGCTGCCTGGTCCCCAGGGAAGGTCAGGTCACAGTTGAGGTTGTTGCCTGGTCTTAGTTGGAGGTTGGTCCCAGGGAAGGTCAGGTCACAGTTGGAGGTTGTTGCCTGGTCCCCAGGGAATGTCAGGTCATGGTTGGAGGTTGTTGCCTGGTCCCCAGGGAAGGTCAGGTCACAGTTGGAGGTTGTTGCCTGGTCCCCAGGGAAGGTCAGGTCACGGTTGGAGGTTGTTGCCTGGTCCCCAGGGAAGGTCAGGTCACTGTTGGTCAGGTAATGGTTGGAGGTTTGCCTGGTGCCAGGTCCCCAGGGAATGGTCAGGTCATGGTTGGAGGTTGTTGCCTGGTCCCCAGGGAATGTCAGGTCACAGTTGAGGTTGTTGCCTGGTCCCCAGGGAAGGTCAGGTCACAGTTGGAGGTTGTTGCCTTGTCCCCAGGGAAGGTCAGGTCAGGGTTGGTCAGGTAATGGTTGAGGTTGTTGCCTGGTCCCCAGGGAAGGTCAGGTCACAGTTGGAGGTTGTTGCCTGGTCCCCAGGGAAGGTCAGGTCACGGTTGGTCAGGTAATGTTTGAGGTTGTTGCCTGGTCCCCAGGGAAATGTCAGGTCACAGTTGGAGGTTGTTGCCTGGTCCCCAGGGAAGGTCAGGTCACGGTTGGAGGTTGTTGCCTGGTCCCCAGGGAAGGTCATGATTGGTCAGTCATGGTTGGAGGTTGTTGCCTGGTCCCCAGGGAAGGTCAGGTCACAGTTGGAGGTTGTTGCCTGGTTGTCAGTAATCACTGTTGGTCACATGGTTGGAGGTTGTTGCCTGGTCCCCAGGGAAGATCAGGTCACGATTGGTCAGGTAATGGTTGGAGGTTGTTGCCTGGTCCCCAGGGAAGGTCAGGTCACAGTTGGAGTTTTTGCCTGGTCCCCAGGGAAGATCAGGTCACAGTTGGAGGTTGTTGCCTGGTCACCAGGGAAGGAAGGTCATTGGTCAGGTAATGTTGAGGTTGTTGCCTGGTCCCCAGGGAATGTCAGGTCACAGTTGGAGGTTGTTGCCTGGTCCCCAGGGAAGGTCAGGTCACAGTTGGAGGTTGTTGCCTGGTCCCCAGGGAAGGTCAGGTCATGGTTGGTCAGGAAATTGTTGAGGTTGTTGGAAGGTCAGGTCAGGGTTGGTCAGGTAACAGTTGGAGGTTGTTGCCTGGTCCCCAGGGAAGGTCAGGTCACAGTTGGAGGTTGTTGCCTGGTCCCCAGGGAAGAGGTCAGGTCACAGTTGGAGGTTGTTGCCTGGTCCCCAGGGAAGTTCCAGTTCAGGGTTGGAAGGTCAATGGCTGGAGGTTGTTGCCTGGTCCCCAGGGAATCAGGTCAGGTCACAGTTGGAGGTTGTTGCCTGGTCCCCAGGGAAGGTCAGGTCACAGTTGGAGGTTGTTGCCTGGTCCCCAGGGAAGGTCAGGTAATGGTTGGTCAGGAAATGGTTGGAGGTTGTTGCCTGGTCCCCAGGAAATGTCAGGTCACAGTTGGAGGTTTTGCCTGGTCCCCAGGGAAGGTCAGGTCACAGTTGGAGGTTGTTGCCTGGTCCCCAGGGAAGGTCAGGTCACGGTTGGTCAGGTAATGGTTGGAGGTTGTTGCCTGGTCCCCAGGGAATGTCAGGTCACAGTTGGAGGTTGTTGCCTGGTCCCCAGGGAAGGTCAGGTCACTGTTGGAGTTTGTTGCCTGGTCCCCAGGGAAGGTCAGGTCACATGGTTGGAGGTTGTTGCCTGGTCCCCAGGGAAGATCAGGTCTGGTTGGAGGTTGGTTGCCTGGTTGTTGCTGGGAAGTCCCCAGGGAAGGTCAGGTCATGGTTGGAGGTTGTTGCCTGGTCCCCAGGGAAGGTCAGGTCACAGTTGGAGGTTGTTGCCTGGTCCCCAGGGAATGTCAGGTCACAGTTGGAGGTTGCTGCCTGGTCCCCAGGGAAGGTCAGGTCATGGTTGGTCAGGTTGGAGGTTGTTGCCTGGTCCCCAGGGAAGGTCAGGTCACGGTTGGAGGTTGTTGCCTGGTCCCCAGGGAAGGTCAGGTCACGGTTGGTCAGGTAATGGTTGGAGGTTGTTGCCTGGTCCCCAGGGAATGTCAGGTCACAGTTGGAGGTTGTTGCCTGGTCCCCAGGGAAGATCAGGTCACGGTTGGTCAGGTAATGGTTGGAGGTTGTTGCCTGGGTCCCCAGGGAAGGTCAGGTCACAGTTGGAGGTTGTTGCCTGGTCCCCAGGGAAGATCAGGTCACGTTGGATAGGTCAGGCAATGGTTGGAGGTTGTTGCCTGGTCCCCAGGGAAAGGTCAGGTCACAGTTGGAGGTTGTTGCCTGGTCCCCAGGGAAGGTCAGGTCATGGTTGGTCACAGTTGGAGGTTGTTGCCTGGTCCCCAGGGAAGGTCAGGTCACAGTTGGAGGTTGCTGCCTGGTCCCCAGGGAAGGTCAGGTCACAGTTGGAGGTTGTTGCCTTGTCCCCAGGGAAGGTCAGGTCACAGTTGGAGGTTGTTGCCTGGTCAGGGAAGATCAGGGAAGAGGTTGGTCAGGTCACAGTTGGAGGTTGTTGCCTGGTCCCCAGGGAAGGTCAGGTCACAGTTGGAGGTTGTTGCCTGGTCCCCAGGGAAGGTCAGGTCACGGTTGGTCAGGTAATGGTTGGAGGTTGTTGCCTGGTCCCCAGGGAAATGTCAGGTCACAGTTGAGGTTGTTGCCTGGTCCCCAGGGAAGGTCAGGTCAGGTCACGGTTGGAGGTTGTTGCCTGGTCCCCAGGGAAGATCAGGTCACAGTTGGAGGTTGTTGCCTGGTGGTCAGGTAATGGTTGGAGGTTGTTGCCTGGTCCCCAGGGAATGTCAGGTCACAGTTGGAGGTTGTTGCCTGGTCCCCAGGGAAGTTCAGGTCACAGTTGGTCAGGTAATGGTTGGAGGTTGTTGCCTGGTCCCCAGGGAAGGTCAGGCAACAGTTGGAGGTTGTTGCCTGGTCCCCAGGGAAGGTCAGGTCACAGGTTGGTTGGAGGTTGTTGCCTGGTCCCCAGGGAAGGTCAGGTCACAGTTGGAGGTTGTTGCCTGGTCCCCAGGGAAGGTCAGGTCACGGTTGGAGGTTGGTTGCCTGGTCCCCAGGGAAGGTCAGGTCATGGTTGGTCAGGTAATGGTTGGAGGTTGTTGCCTGGTCCCCAGGGAATGTCAGGTCATGGTTGGAGGTTGTTGCCTGGTCCCCAGGGAAATCAGGTCACAGTTGGAGGTTGTTGCCTGGTCCCCAGGGAAGGTCAGGTCACAGTTGGAGGTTGTTGCCTGGTCCCCAGGGAAGATCAGGTCAGTTGTCACAGTTGGAGGTTGTTGCCTGGTCCCCAGGGAAGGTCAGGTAATGGTTGGAGGTTGTTTGCCTGGTCCCCAGGGAAGGTCAGGTCATGGTTGGTCAGGTAATGGTTGGAGGTTGTTGCCTGGTCCCCAGGGAATGTCAGGTCACAGTTGGAGGTTGTTGCCTGGTCCCCAGGGAAGATAAGGTCACAGTTGGAGGTTGTTGCCTGGTCCCCAGGGAAGATCAGGTCATTGGTCAGGTAATGGTTGGAGGTTGCTGCCTGGTCCCCAGGGAATGTCAGGTCACAGTTGGAGGATGTTGCCTGGTCGCCAGGGAAGATCAGGTCATAGATGGAGGTTGTTGCCTGGTCCCCAGGGAAGGTCAGGTAATGGTTGGTCAGGTAATGGTTGGAGGTTGTTGCCTGGTCCCCAGGTTTGGTCAGGTCACAGTTGGAGGTTGTTGCCTGGTCCCCAGGGAATGTCAGGTCACAGTTGGAGGTTTTTGCCTGGTCCCCAGGGAAGATCAGGTCAGGTCACAGTTGGAGGTTGTTGCCTGGTCCCCAGGGAAGGTCAGGTCATTGTTGGTCAGGTAATGGTTGAGGTTGTTGCCTGGTCCCCAGGGAAGGTCAGGTAACAGTTGGAGGTTGTTGCCTGGTCCCCAGGGAAGGTCAGGTCACAGTTGGAGGTTGTTGCCTGGTCCCCAGGGAAGGTCAGGTCATTGGTCAGGTAATGGTTGGAGGTTGTTGCCTGGTCCCCAGGGAATGTCAGGTCACAGTTGGAGGTTGTTGCCTGGTCCCCAGGGAAGGTCAGGTCACAGTTGGAGGTTGTTGCCTGGTCCCCAGGGAAGGTCAGGTCACAGTTGGTTGGAGGTTGTTGCCTGGTCCCCAGGGAAGGAAAGGTAATGGTTGGAGGTTGTTGCCTGGTCCCCAGGGAATGTCAGGTCACAGTTGGAGGTTGTTGCCTGGTCCCCAGGGAAGGTCAGGTCACAGTTGGAGGTTGTTGGAGGGTCCCCTGGGGAAGGTCAGGTCATGGTTGGAGGTTGTTGCCTGGTCCCCAGGGAAGGTCAGGTCAGTGGAGGTTGGTCAGGTAATGGTTGGAGGTTGTTGCCTGGTCCCCAGGGAAGGTCAGGTCACAGTTGGAGGTTGTTTGTTGCCTGGTCCCCAGGGTTGGTCAGGTCATGGTTGGAGGTTGTTGCCTGGTCCCCAGGGAAGGTCAGGTCACAGTTGGAGGTTGTTGCCTGGTCCCCAGGGAAGGTCAGGTCATGGTTGGTCAGGTAATGGTTGGAGGTTGTTGCCTGGTCCCCAGGGAATGTCAGGTCACAGTTGGAGGTTGTTGCCTGGTCCCCAGGGAAGGTCAGGTCACAGTTGGAGGTTGTTGCCTGGTCCCCAGGGAAGGTCAGGTCAGAGTTGGAGGTTGTTGCCTGGTCCCCAGGGGTCAGGGTGGTTGGTCAGGTAATGTTGGAGGTTGTTGCCTGGTCCCCAGGGAAGGTCAGGTCACAGTTGAGGTTGTTGCCTGGTCCCCAGGGAAGGTCAGGGTTGGTCAGGTTGAGGTTGCTGCCCCCAGGGAAGGTCAGGTAATGGTTGGAGGTTGTTGCCTGGTCCCCAGGGAAGGTCAGGTCATGGTTGGTCAGGTAATGGTTGGAGGTTGTTGCCTGGTCCCCAGGGAATGTCAGGTCACAGTTGGAGGTTGTTGCCTGGTCCCCAGGGAATGTCAGGTCACAGTTGGAGGTTGTTGCCTGGTCCCCACGGAAGGTCAGGTCAAAGTTGGAGGTTGGAGGTTGCTGCCTGGTCCCCAGGGAAGGTCAGGTCACAGTTGGAGGTTGTTGCCTGGGTCCCCAGGGAATGTCAGGTCACAGTTGAGGTTGTTGCCTGCCTGGTCCCCAGGGAAGGTCAGGTCATGGTTGGTTGGTCAGGTAATAGTTGGAGGTTGTTGCCTGGTCCCCAGGGATCAGGTAAGGTAATGGTTGCCAGGTTGTTGGATGGTCCCCAGGGTTGGTCAGGTAAGGGGCTGGTCAGGTAATGGTTGGAGGTAGTTGCCTGGTCCCCTGGGAATGTCTAGTCAGAGTTGGAGTTTGTTGCCTGGTCCCCAGGGAAGATCAGGTCACAGTTGGAGGTTGTTGCCTGGTCCCCAGGGAAGGTCAGGTAATGGTTGGAGGTTGTTGCCTGGTCCCCAGGGAAGGTCAGGTAATGGTTGGTCAGGTAATGATTGAGGTTTTTGCCTCATCCCCAGGGAATGTCAGGTCACAGTTGGAGGTTGTTGCCTGGTCCCCAGGGAATGTCAGGTAATAGTTGGAGGTTGTTGTTGCCTGGTCCCCAGGGAAGGTCAGGTCACAGTTGGAGGTTGTTGCCTTGTCCCCAGGGGAAAGGTCAGGGAATGTCAGGTTGTTGTTGGTCAGGTCATGGTTGGAGGTTTGTTGCCTGGGTCCCCAGGGAATGTCAGGTCACAGTTGGAGGTTGTTGCCTGGTCCCCAGGGAAGGTCAGGTCACGGTTGGTCAGGTAATGGTTGGAGGTTGTTGCCTGGTCCCCAGGGAATGTCAGGTCACAGTTGGAGGTTGTTGCCTGGTCCCCAGGGAAGGTCAGGTCACGGTTGGAGGTTGTTGCCTGGTCCCCAGGGAAGGTCAGGTCACGGTTGGAGGTTGTTGCCTGGTCCCCAGGGAAGGTCAGGTCACAGTTGGAGGTTGTTGCCTGGTCCCCAGGGAAGTCAGGTCACGGTTGGAGGTTGTTGCCTGGTCCCCAGGGAAGGTCAGGTCACGTTGGTTAGGTAATAGTTGGAGTTTGTTGCCTGGTCCCCAGGGAAGGTCAGGTCACATTTGGAGGTTATTGCCTGGTCACCAGGGAAGATCAGGTCACGATTGGAGGTTATTGCCTGGTCACCAGGGAATATCAGGTCACAGTTGGAGATTGTTGCCTGGTCCCCAGGGAAGGTCAGGTCACAGTTGGAGGTTGTTGCCTGGTCCCCAGGGAAGGTCAGGTCACAGTTGGTGGTTGTTGCCAAGTCCCCAGGGAGAGTCAGTTCACGGTTGGAGGTTGTTGCCTGGTCCCCAGGGAAGGTCAGGTCACGGTTGGTCAGGTAATGGTTGGAGTTTGTTGCCTGGTCCCCAGGGAAGGTCAGGTCACATTTGGAGGTTATTGCCTGGTCACCAGGGAAGATCAGGTCACAGTTGGAGGTTGTTGCCTGGTCCCCAGGGAATATCAGGTCACAGTTGGAGGTTGTTGCCTGGTCCCCAGGGAATGTCAGGTCACAGTTGGAGGTTGTTGCCTGGTCCCCAGGGAAGGTCAGGTCACAGTTGGAGGTTGTTGCCTGGTCCCCAGGGAAGATCAGGTCATGATTGGTCAGGTAATGGTTGGAGGTTGTTGCCTGGTCCCCAGGTAAGGTCAGGTAATAGTTGGAGGTTTTGCCTGGTCCCCAGGGAAGGTCAGGTCACAGTTGGAGGTTGTTGCCTTGTCCCCAGGGAAGGTCAGGTCATGGTTGGTCAGGTAATGGTTGGAGGTTGTTGCCTGGTCCCCAGGGAAGGTCAGGTCACAGTTGGAGGTTGTTGCCTGGTCCCCAGGGAAGGAAGGTCAGGTCACAGTTGGAGGTTGTTGCCTGGTCCCCAGGGAAGGTCAGGTCATGGTTGGAGGTTGTTGCCTGGTCCCCAGGGAAGGTCAGGTCATGGTTGGTCAGGTAATGATTGGAGGTTGGAGGTTGTTGCCTGGATCCCCAGGGAAGGTCAGGTCACAGTTGGAGGTTGTTGCCTGGTCCCCAGGGAAGATCAGATCACAGTTGGTGGTTGTTGCCTGGTCCCCAGGGAATGTCAGGCAATAGTTGGAGGTTGTTCTCTGTTCCCCAGGGAAGGTCAGGTCACAGTTGGAGGTTGTTGCCTTGTCCCCAGGGAAGGTCAGGTCACGGTTGGAGGTTGCTGCCTGGTCTCCAGGGAAGGTCAGGTCACGGTTGGTCAGGTAATAGTTGGAGGTTATTGCCTTGTCCCCAGGGATGGTAAGGTAATGGTTGGAGTTTGTTGCCTGGTCCCCAGGGATGGTCAGGTAATGGTTGGTCAGGTAATGGTTGCAGGTTGTTGACTGGTCCCCATGGAATGACAGGTCAGAGTTGGAGGTTGTTGCCTGGTCCCCAGGGAAGATCAGGTCACAGTTGGAGGTCATTGCCTGGTCCCCAGGGAAGGTCAGGTAATGGTTGGAGGTTGTTGCCTGGTCCCCAGGAAGGTCAGGTAATGGTTGGTCAGGTAATGATTGAGGTTTTTGCCTGGTCCCCAGGGAATGTCAGGTCACAGTTGGAGGTTGTTGCCTGGTCCCCAGGGTCAGTTGGGTCAGGTCCCCAACAGTTGGAGGTTGTTGCCTGGTCCCCCAGGGAATGTCAGGTCACAGTTGGAGGTTGTTGCCTTTTCCCCAGGGAAGGTCAGGTCACGGTTCGAGGTTGTTGCCTGGTCTCCAGGGAAGGTCAGGTAACGGTTGGTCAGGTAATAGTTGGAGGTTGTTGCCTTGTCCCCAGGGAAGGTCGGGTCACGTTTGGAGGTTGTTGCCTGGTCCCCAGGGAAGGTCAGGTCACGTTTGGAGGATATTGCCTGGTCACCAGGGAAGATCAGGTCACGGTTGGTCAGGTAATGGTTGGAGGTTGTTGCCTGGTCCCCAGGGAAGGTCAGGTCTCATTTGGAGGTTATTGCCTGGTTACCTGGGAAGATCATGTCACGATAGGTCAGGCAATGGTTGGAGGTTGTTGCCTGTTCCCCAGGGAAAGTCAGGTCACAGTTGGAGGTTGTTGCCTGCTCCCCAGGGAATGTCAGGTCACAGTTGGAGGTTGTTGCCTGGTCCCCAGGGAAGGTCAGGTAACAGTTGGAGGTTGTTGCCTGGTCCCCAGGGAAGGTCAAATGGTTCAGGTAATGGTTGGAGGTTTGTTGCCTGGTCCCCAGGGAAGGTCAGGTGGTCAGGTAATGGTTGGAGGTTGTTGCCTGGTCCCCAGGGAAGGTCTGGTTACAGTTGGAGGTTGTTTTCTTGTCCCCAGGGAAGGTCAGGTCACGGTTGGTCAGGTAATGGTTGGAGGTTGTTGCCTGGTCCCCAGGGAATGTCAGGTCACAGTTGGAGGTTGTTGCCTGGTCCCCAGGGAAGGTCAGGTCACGGTTGGATGTTATTGCCTGGTCACCAGGGAAGATCAGGTCACGATTGGTCATTTAATGGTTGGAGGTTGTTGCCTGGTCCCCAGGGAATGTCAGGTCACAGTTGGAGGTTGTTGCCTGGTCGCCAGGGAAGATCAGGTCACAGTTGGTGGTTGTTGCCTGGTCCCCAGGGAATGTCAGGCAATAGTTGGAGGTTGTTCTCTGTTCCCCAGGGAAGGTCAGGTCACAGTTGGAGGTTGTTGCCTTGTCCCCAGGGAAGGTCAGGTCACGGTTCGAGGTTGTTGCCTGGTCTCCAGGGAAGGTCAGGTCACGGTTGGTCAGGTAATAGTTGGAGGTTGTTGCCTTGTCCCCAGGGATGGTAAGGTAATGGTTGGAGGTTGTTGCCTGGTCCCCAGGGATGGTCAGGTAATGGTTGGTCAGGTAATGGTTGGAGGTTGTTGCCTGGTCCCCATGGAATGTCAGGTCAGAGTTGGAGGTTGTTGCCTGGTCGCCAGGGAAGATCAGGTCACAGTTGGAGGTTATTGCCTGGTCCCAGTGAAGGTTAGGTAATGGTTGGAGGTTGTTGCCTTGTCCCCAGGGAAGGTCAGGTAATGGTTGGTCAGGTAATGATTGGAGGTTTTTTCCTCATCCCCAGGGAATGTCAGGTCACAGTTGGTGGTTGTTGCCTGGTCCCCAGGGAAGATCAGTTCACAGTTGGAGGTTGTTGCCTGGTCACCAGGGAAGATCAGGTCACGATTGGTCAGGTAATGGCTGGAGGTTGTTGCCTGGTCCCCAGGGAATGTCAGGTCACAGTTGGAGGTTGTTGCCTGGTCCCCAGGGAAGATCAGGTCACAGTTGGAGGTTGTTGCCTTGTCCCCAGGGAAGGTCCGGTAATGGTTGGTCAGGAAATGGTTGGAGGTTGTTGCCTGGTCCCCAGGGAATGTCAGGTCACAGTTGGCGGTTGTTGCTTGGTCCCCAGGGAAGATCAGGTCACAGTTGGAGGTTGTTGCCTGGTCCCCAGGGAAGGTCAGGAAGGTCAGGTAATGGTTGGAGGTTGTTGCCTGGTCCCCAGGGAAGGTCAGTTCATAGTTGGAGGTTGTTGCCTGGTCCCCAGGGAATGTCAGGTCACAGTTGGAGGTTGTTGCCTGGTCCCCACGGAAGGTCAGGTCACGGTTGGAGGTTGTTGCCTGGTCCCCAGGGAAGGTCAATAATAGTTGGAGGTTGTTGCCTGGTCCCCAGGGAAGGTCAGGTAATGGTTGGAGGTTGTTGCCTGGTCCTCAGGGAATGTCAGTCCACAGTTGGAGGTTGTAGCCTGGTCCACAGGGAAGGTCAGGTCACGGTTGGAGGTTGTTGCCTGGAACCCAGGGAAGGTCAGGTCACGTTTGGAGGTTATTGCCTGGTGACCAGGGAAGATCAGGTCACGATTGGTCAGGTAACGGTTGGAGGTTGTTGCCTGGTCCCCAGGGAATGTCAGGTCACAGTTGGAGGTTGTTGCCTGGTCCCCAGGGAATGTCAGGTCACAGTTGGAGGTTGTTGCCTGGTCCCCAGGGAAGATCAGGTCAAAGTTGGAGGTTGTTCTCTGTTCCCCAGGGAAGGTCAGGTCACAGTTGGAGGTTGTTGCCTTGTCCCCAGGGAATGTCAGGTCACGGTTCGAGGTTGTTGCCTGGTCTCCAGGGAAGGTCAGGTCACGGTTGGTCAGGTAATAGTTGGAGGTTGTTGCCTTGTCCCCAGGGATGGTAAGGTAATGGTTGGAGGTTGTTGCCTGGTCCCCAGGGATGGTCAGGTAATGGTTGGTCAGGTAATGGTTGGAGGTTGTTGCCTGGTCCCCATGGAATGTCAGGTCAGAGTTGGAGGTTGTTGCCTGGTCGCCAGGGAAGATCAGGTCACAGTTGGAGGTTATTGCCTGGTCCCAGTGAAGGTTAGGTAATGGTTGGAGGTTGTTGCCTGGTCCCCAGGGAAGGTCAGGTAATGGTTGGTCAGGTAATGATTGGAGGTTTTTGCCTCATCCCCAGGGAATGTCAGGTTACAGTTGGAGGTTGTTGCCTGGTCCCCAGGGAATGTCAGGTAATAGTTGGAGGTTGTTCTCTGTTCCCCAGGGAAGGTCAGGTCACAGTTGGAGGTTGTTGCCTTGTCCCCAGGGAATGTCAGGTCACGGTTGGTCAGGTCATGGTTGGAGGTTTGTTGCCTGGGACCCAGGGAATGTCTGGTCACAGTTGGAGGTTGTTGCCTGGTCCCCAGGGAAGGTCAGGTCACGGTTGGTCAGGTAATGGTTGGAGGTTGTTGCCTGGTCCCCAGGGAATGTCAGGTCACAGTTGGAGGTTGTTGCCTGGTCCCAAGGGAAGGTCAGGTCACGGTTGGAGGTTGTTGCCTGGTCGCCAGGGAAGGTCAGGTCACGGTTGGAGGGTGTTGCCTGGTCCCCAGGGAAGGTCAGGTCACAGTTGGTGGTTGTTGCCAAGACCCCAGGGAGAGTCAGTTCACGGTTGGAGGTTGTTGCCTGGTCTCCAGGGAAGGTCAGGTCACAGTTGGTTAGGTAATAGTTGGAGTTTGTTGCCTGGTCCCCAGGGAAGGTCAGGTCACATTTGGAGGTTGTTGCCTGCCTGGTCCCCAGGGAAGATCAGGTCACACGGTTGGAGGTTGTTGCCTGGTCCCCAGGGAATATCAGGTCACAGTTGGAGATTGTTGCCTGGTCCCCAGGGAACGTCAGGTCACAGTTGGAGGTTGTTGCCTGGTCCCCAGGGAAGGTCAGGTCACAGTTGGAGGTTGTTGCCTGGTCCCCAGGGAAGTCAGGTCACAGTTGGAGGTTGTTGCCTGGTCCCCAGGGAAGGTCAGGTCAGTTGGAGGTTGGTCAGGTTGTTGGTAATAGTTGGAGTTTGTTGCCTGGTCCCCAGGGAAGGTCAGGTCACATTTGGAGGTTATTGCCTGGTCACCAGGGAAGATCAGGTCACGATTGGAGGTTATTGCCTGGTCACCACGGAATATCAGGTCACAGTTGGAGATTGTTGCCTGGTCCCCAGGGAACGTCAGGTCACAGTTGGAGGTTGTTGCCTGGTCCCCAGGGAAGGTCAGGTCACCGTTGCAGGTTATTGCCTGGTCACCAGGGAAGATCAGGTCATGATTGGTCAGGTAATGGTTGGAGGTTGTTGCCTGGTCCCGAGGAAAGATCAGGTAAGAGTTGCAGGTTTTTGCCTGGTCCCCAGGGCAGGTCAGGTCAGAGTTGGAGGTTGTTGCCTTGTCCCCAGGGAAGGTCAGTTCATGGTTGGTCAGGTAATGGTTGGAGGTTGTTGCCTGGTCCCCAGGGAAGGTCAGGTCACAGTTGGAGGTTGTTGCCTGGTCCCCAGGGAAGGTCAGGTCACGGTTGGAGGTTGTTGCCTGGTCCCCAGGGAAGGTCAGGACACGGTTGGAGGTTATTGCCTGGTCCCCAGGGAAGGTCAGGTCACGGTTGGTGGTTGTTGCCTGATCCCCAGAGAAGGTCAGGTCACTGTTGGAGGTTGTTGCCTGGTCCCCAGGGAAGATCAGGTCACAGTTGGTGGTTGTTGCCTGTTCCCCAGGGAATGTCAGGCAATAGTTGGAGGTTGTTCTCTGTTCCCTTGGGAAGGTCAGGTCACAGTTGGAGGTTGTTGCCTTGTCCCCAGGGAAGGTCAGGTCACGGTTCGAGGTTGTTGCCTGGTCTCCAGGGAAGGTCAGGTCACGGTTGGTCAGGTAATAGTTGGAGGTTATTGCCTTGTCCCCAGGGATGGTAAGGTAATGGTTGGAGTTTGTTGCCTGGTCCCCAGGGATGGTCAGGTAATGGTTGGTCAGGTAATGGTTGCAGGTTGTTGACTGGTCCCCATGGAATGACAGGTCAGAGTTGGAGGTTGTTGCCTGGTTGCCAGGGAAGATCAGGTCACAGTTGGAGGTCATTGCCTGGTCCCCAGGGAAGGTTAGGTAATGGTTGGAGGTTGTTGCCTGGTCCCCAGGGAAGGTCAGGTAATGGTTGGTCAGGTAATGATTGGAGGTTTTTGCCTCATCCTCAGGGAATGTCAGGTCACAGTTGGAGGTTGTTGCCTGGTCCCCAGGGAAGATCAGGTCACAGTTGATGGTTGTTGCCTGGTCCCCAGGGAATGTCAGGCAATAGGTGGAGGTTGTTCTCTGTTCCCCAGGGAAGGTCAGGTCACAGTTGTAGGTTGTTGCCTTTTCCCCAGGGAAGGTCAGGTCACGGTTCGAGGTTGTTGCCTGGTCTCCAGGGAAGGTCAGGTAACGGTTGGTCAGGTAATAGTTGGAGGTTGTTGCCTTGTCCCCAGGGATGCTAAGGTAATGGTTTGAGGTTGTTGCCTGGTCCCCAGGGATGGTCAGGTAATGGTTGGTCAGGTAATGGTTGCAGGTTATTGTCTGGTCCCCATGGAATGTCAGGCCAGAGTTGGAGGTTGTTGCCTGGTTGCCAGGGAAGATCAGTTCACAGTTGGAGGTTATTGCCTGGTCCCCAGGGAAGGTTAGGTAATGGTTGGAGGTTGTTGCCTGGTCCCCAGGGAAGGTCAGGTAATGGTTGGTCAGGTAATGATTGGAGGTTTTTGCCTCATCCCCAGGGAATGTCATGTCACAGTTGGAGGTTGTTGCCTGGTCCCCAGGGAATGTCAGGTAATAGTTGTAGGTTGTTCTCTGTTCCCCAGGGAAGGTCAGGTCACAGTTGAAGGTTGTTGCCTTGTCCCCAGGGAATGTCAGGTCACGGTTGGTCAGGTCATGGTTGGAGGTTTGTTGCCTGGGACCCAGGGAATGTCTGGTCACAGTTGGAGGTTGTTGCCTGGTCCCCAGGGAAGGTCAGGTCACGGTTGGTCAGGTAATGGTTGGAGTTTGTTGGCTGGTCCCCAGGGAATGTCAGGTCACAGTTGGAGGTTGTTGCCTGGTCCCCAGGGAAGGTCAGGACACGGTTGGAGGTTATTGCCTGGTCCCCAGGGAATGTCAGGTCACTGTTGGAGGTTGTTGCCTGGTCCCCAGGGAAGGTCAGGTCACGGTTGGAGGTTGTTGCCTGGTCTCCAGGGAAGGTCAGGTCACTGTTGGTCAGGTAATGGTTGGAGGTTATTGCCTGGTCACCAGGGAAGATCAGGCCACGGTTGGTCAGGTAATGGTTGGAGGTTGTTGCCTGGTCCCCAGGGAATGTCAGGTCACAGTTGGAGGTAATTGCCTGGTCCCCAGGGAATGTCAGGTCACAGTTGGAGGTTGTTGCCAGGTCCCCAGGGAATGTCAGGTCACAGTTGGAGGTTGTTGCCAGGTCCCCACGGAAGGTCAGGTCACGGTTGGTCAGGTAATGGTTGGAGGTTGTTGCCTGGTCCCCAGGGAAGGTCAAGTAATAGTTGGAGGTTGTTGCCTGGTCCTCAGGGAAGGTTAGGTAATGGTTGGAGGTTGTTGCCTGGTCCCCAGGGAATGTGAGGTCACAGTTGGAGGTTGTTGCCTGGTTCCCAGGGAAGGTCAGGTCACGGTTGGAGGTGGTTGCCTGGTCCCCAGGGAAGTTAAGGTCACGTTTGGAGGTTATTGCCTGGTGACCAGGGAAGATCAGGTCACGATTGGTCAGGTAATGTTTGCAGGTTGTTGCCTGGTTCCCAGGGAAGATCAGGTCACGATTGGTCAGGTAACGGTTGGAGGTTGTTCCCTGGTCCCCAGGGAATGTCAGGTCACAGTTGGAGGTTGTTGCCTGATCCCCAGGGAAGATCAGGTCACAGTTGCAGGTTGTTGCCTGGTCACCAGGGAAGATCAGGTCACGATTGGTCAGGTAATGGTTGGAGGTTGTTGCCTGGTCCCCAGGGAATGTCAGGTCACAGTTGGAGGTTGTTGCCTGGTCCCCAGGGAAGATCAGGTCACAGTTGGAGGTTGTTGCCTTGTCCCCAGGGAAGGTCCGGTAATGGTTGGTCAGGAAATGGTTGGAGGTTGTTGCCTGGTCCCCAGGGAATGTCAGGTCACAGTTGGCGGTTGTTGCTTGGTCCCCAGGGAAGATCAGGTCACAGTTGGAGGTTGTTGCCTGGTCCCCAGGGAAGGTCAGGTAATGGTTGGAGGTTGTTGCATGGTCCCCAGGGAAGGTCCGGTAGTGGTTGGTAAGGTAATGGTTGTAGGTTGTGGCCTGGTCCCCAGGGAAGGTCAGGTAATGGTTGGTGATTTTTGCCTGGTCCCCAGGGAAGGTCAGGTCATGGTTGGTCAGGTAATGGTTGGAGGTTGTTGCCTGGTCCCCAGGGATTGTCAGGTCACAGTTGGAGGTTGTTGCCTGGTCCCCAGGGAATGTCAGGTCACAGTTGGAGGTTGTTGCCTGGTCCCCAGGGAAGGTCAGGTCACGGTTGGAGGTTGTTGCCTGGTCCCCAGGGAAGGTCAGGTCACGGTTGGTTTAACAGTTGGAGGTTGTTGCCTGGTCCCCAGGGAAGGTCAGGTAATGGTTGGAGGTTGTTGCATGGTCCCCAGGGAAGGTCCGGTAGTGGTTGGTAAGGTAATGGTTGTAGGTTGTGGCCTGGTCCCCAGGGAAGGTCAGGTAATGGTTGGTGATTTTTGCCTGGTCCCCAGGGAAGGTCAGGTCATGGTTGGTCAGGTAATGGTTGGAGGTTGTTGCCTGGTCCCCAGGGAATGTCAGGTCACAGTTGGAGGTTGTTGCCTGGTCCCAAGGGAAGGTCAGGTCACGGTTGGAGGTTGTTGCCTGGTCGCCAGGGAAGGTCAGGTCACGGTTGGAGGTTGTTGCCTGGTCCCCAGGGAAAGTCAGGTCACAGTTGGTGGTTGTTGCCAAGACCCCAGGGAGAGTCAGTTCACGGTTGGAGGTTGTTGCCTGGTCTCCAGGGAAGGTCAGGTCACTGTTGGTTAGGTAATAGTTGGAGTTTGTTGCCTGGTCCCCAGGGAAGGTCAGGTCACATTTGGAGGTTATTGCCTGGTCACCAGGGAAGATCAGGTCACGATTGGAGGTTATTGCCTGGTCACCAGCGAATATCAGGTCACATTTGGAGATTGTTGCCTGGTCCCCAGGGAACGTCAGGTCACAGTTGGTGCTTGTTGCCTGGTCCCCAGGGTAGGTCAGGTCACCGTTGCAGGTTATTGCCTGGTCACCAGGGAAGATCAGGTCATGATTGGTCAGGTAAAGGTTGGAGGTTGTTGCCTGGTCCCCAGGAAAGGTCAGGTAAGAGTTGCAGGTTTTTGCCTGGTCCCCAGGGCAGGTCAGGTCAGAGTTGGAGGTTGTTGCCTTGTCCCCAGGGAAGGTCAGGTCATGGTTGGTCAGGTAATGTTTGGAGGTTGTTGCCTGGTCCCCAGGGAAGGTCAGGGCACAGTTGGAGGTTGTTGCCTTGTCCCCAGGGAATGTCAGGTCACGGTTGGTCAGGTCATGGTTGGAGGTTTGTTGCCTGGGACTCAGGGAATGTCTGGTCACAGTTGGAGGTTGTTGCCTTGTCCCGAGGGAAGGTCAGGTCACAGTTGGTCAGGTAATGGTTGGAGGTTGTTGCCTGGTCCCCAGGGAATGTCAGGTCACAGTTGGAGGTTGTTGCCTGGTCCCAAGGGAAGGTCAGGTCATGGTTGGAGGTTGTTGCCTGGTCGCCAGGGAAGGTCAGGTCACGGTTGGAGGTTGTTGCCTGGTCCCCAGGGAAGGTCAGGTCACAGTTGGTGGTTGTTGCCAAGACCCCAGGGAGAGTCAGTTCACGGTTGGAGGTTGTTGCCTGGTCTCCAGGGAAGGTCAGGTCACGGTTGGTTAGGTAATAGTTGGATTTTGTTGCCTGGTCCCCAGGGAAGGTCAGGTCACGTTTGGAGGTTATTGCCTGGTCACCAGGGAAGATCAGGTCACGATTGGAGGTTATTGCCTGGTCACCAGGGAAGGTCAAGTAATAGTTGGAGGTTGTTGCCTGGTCCATAGGGAAGGTCAGGTAATGGTTGGAGGTTGTTGCCTGGTCCTCAGGGAATGTCAGTCCACAGTTGGAGGTTGTAGCCTGGTCCCCAGGGAAGGTCAGGTCACGGTTGGAGGTTGTTGCCTGGTCCCCAGGGAAGGTCAGGTCACGGTTGGAGGTTATTGCCTGGTGACCAGGGAAGATCAGGTCACAATTGGTCAGGTAATGTTTGCAGGTTGTTGCCTGGTTCCCAGGGAAGATCAGGTCAGGTTGTTGGTCAGGTAACGGTTGGAGGTTGTTGCCTGGTCCCCAGGGAATGTCAGGTCACAGTTGGAGGTTGTTGCCTGGTCCCCAGGGAAGATCAGGTCACAGTTGGAGGTTGTTGCCTGGTCACCAGGGAAGATCAGGTCACAGTTGGAGGTTGTTGCCTGGTCCTGGTAATGGTTGGTCAGGTAATGGTTGGAGGTTGTTGCCTGGTCCCCAGGGAATGTCAGGTCACAGTTGGCGGTTGTTGCTTGGTCCCCAGGAAAGATCAGGTCACAGTTGGAGGTTGTTGCCTGGTCCCCAGGGAAGGTCAGGTAATTGTTGGAGGTTGTTGCCTGGTCCCCAGGGAAGGTCCGGTAGTGGTTGGTAAGGTAATGGTTGTAGGTTGTGGCCTGGTCCCCAGGGAAGGTCAGGTAATGGTTGGTGATTTTTGCCTGGTCCCCAGGGAAGGTCAGGTCATGGTTGGTCAGGTAATGGTTGGAGGTTGTTGCCTGGTCCCCAGGGAATGTCAGTTCACAGTTGGAGGTTGTTGCCTGGTCCCCAGGGAATGTCAGGTTACATTTGGAGGTTGTTGCCTGTTCCCCACGGAAGGTCAGGTCACGTTTGGAGGTTGTTGCCTGGTCCCCAGGGAAGGTCAGGTAATGGTTGGAGGTTGTTGACTGGTCCTCAGGGAATGTCAGTCCACAGTTGGAGGTTGTAGCCTGGTCCCCACGGAAGGTCAGGTCACGGTTGGAGGTTGTTTCCTTGTCCCCAGGGAAGGTCAGGTCATGTTTGGAGGTTATTGCCTGGTGACCAGGGAAGATAAGGTCACAATTGGTCAGGTAATGTTTGCAGGTTGTTGCCTGGTTCCCAGGGAAGATCAGGTCATGATTGGTCAGGTAACGGTTGGAGGTTGTTGCCTGGTCCCCAGGGAATGTCAGGTCACAGTTGGAGGTTGTTACCTGGTCCCCAGGGAAGATCATGTCACAATTGGAGGTTGTTGCCTGGTCACCAGGGAAGATCAGGTCATGATTGGTCAGGTAATGGTTGGATGCTGTTGCCTGGTCCCCAGGGAATGTCAGGTCACAGTTGGAGGTTGTTGCCTGGTCCCCAGGGAAGATCAGGTCACAGTTGGAGGTTGTTGCCTGGTCCCCAGGGAAGGTCCGGTAATGGTTGGTCAGGTAATGGTTGGAGGTTGTTGCCTGGTCCCCAGGGAATGTCAGGTCACCGTTGGCAGGTTTTCCTTGGTCCCCAGGGAAGATCAGGTCACAGTTGGAGGTTGTTGCCTGGTCCCCAGGGAAGGTCAGGTAATGGTTGGAGGTTGTTGCCTGGTCCCCAGGGAAGGTCAGGTCACTGTTGGAGGTTGTTGCCTGGTCCCCAGGGAAGGTCAGGTCACGGTTGGAGGTTGTTGCCTGGTCTCCAGGGAAGGTCAGGTCACTGTTGGTCAGGTAATGGTTGGAGGTTATTGCCTGGTCACCAGGGAAGATCAGGCCACGGTTGGTCAGGCAATGGTTGGAGGTTGTTTCCTGGTCCCCAGGGAATGTCAGGTCACAGTTGGAGGTTGTTGCCTGGTCCCCAGGGAATGTCAGGTCACAGTTGGAGGTTGTTGCCTGGTCCCCACGGAAGGTCAGGTCACGGTTGGTCAGTTAATGGTTGGAGGTTGTTGCCTGGTTGGAGGGGTTGCCTGGTCCCAGGGAATGGTCAGGTAACAGTTGGAGGTTGTTGCCTGGTCCCCAGGGAAGGTCAGGTCACAGTTGGAGGTTGTTGCCTGGCGGTTGGTCAGGTCATGGTTGGAGGTTGTTGCCTGGTCCCCAGGGAATGTCAGGTCATGGTTGGAGGTTGTTGCCTGGTCCCCAGGGAAGGTCAGGTCACAGTTGGAGGTTGTTGCCTGGTCCCCAGGGAAGGTCAGGTCAATGGTTGAGGTTGTTGCCTGGTCCCCAGGGAATGTCAGGTCACAGTTGGAGGTTGTTGCCTGGTCCCCAGGGAAGATCAGGTCAGTTGTCATTGGTCAGGTAATGTTTGAGGTTGTTGCCTGGTCCCAGGGAAGATCAGGTCACGATTGGTCAGGTAATGGTTGGAGGTTGTTGCCTGGTCCCCAGGAATGTCAGGTCACAGTTGGAGGTTGTTGCCTGGTCCCCAGGGAATGTCAGGTCACAGTTGGAGGTTGTTGCCTGGTCCCCAGGGAAGGTCAGGTCACAGTTTGGTTGTTGAAATGGTCCCCAGGGAAGATCTGGTCCCCAGGTTTGGTCAGGTAATGGTTGGAGGTTGTTGCCTGGTCCCCAGGGAATGTCAGGTCACAGTTGGAGGTTGTTGCCTGGTCCCCAGGGAAGATCAGGTCACAGTTGGAGGTTGTTGCCTGGTCCCCAGGGAAGGTCAGGTCATGGTTGGTCAGGTAATGGTTGGAGGTTGTTGCCTGGTCCCCAGGGAAGGTCAGGTCACAGTTGGAGGTTGTTGCCTGGTCCCCAGGGTTGGTCAGGTCACAGTTGGAGGTTTTTGCCTGGTCCCCAGGGAAGGTCAGGTCATGGTTGGAGGTTGTTGGCTGGTTGGTCCCCAGGGAATGGTCAGGAAATGGTTGGAGGTTGTTGCCTGGTCCCCAGGGAATGTCAGGTCACAGTTGGAGGTTGTTGCCTGGTCCCCAGGGAAGGTCAGGTCACAGTTGGAGGTTGTTGCCTGGTCCCCAGGGAAGATCAGGTCACGATTGGTCAGGTAATGGTTGGAGGTTGTTGCCTGGTCCCCAGGGAATGTCAGGTCACAGTTGGAGGTTGTTGCCTGGTCCCCAGGGAATGTCAGGTCACAGTTGGAGGTTGTTGCCTGGTCCCCAGGGAAGGTCAGGTCACAGTTGGTAAGGTTGGAGGTTGTTGCCTGGTCCCCAGGAATGTCAGGTCACAGTTGGAGGTTGTTGCCTGGTCCCCAGGGAAGGTCAGGTCACGGTTGGAGGTTGTTGCCTGGTCCCCAGGGAAGGTCAGGTCATGGTTGGTCAGGTAATGGTTGGAGGTTGTTGCCTGGTCCCCAGGGAATGTCAGGTCACAGTTGGAGGTTGTTGCCTGGTCCCCAGGGAATGTCAGGTCACAGTTGGAGGTTGTTGCCTGGTCCCCAGGGAAGGTCAGGTCAATGGTTGGAGGTTGTTGCCTGGTCCCCAGGGAAGATCAGGTCAGGTAATGGTTGGAGGTTGTTGCCTGGTCCCCAGGGAAGGTCAGGTAATGGTCAGTTGGAGGTTTTGCCTGGTGCCTGGTCCCCAGGGGTTGGTCAGGTCAATGGTTGGAGGTTGTTGCCTGGTCCCCAGGGAAGGTCAGGTCACAGTTGGAGGTTGTTGCCTGGTCCCCAGGGAAGGTCAGGTCATGGTTGGTCAGGTAATGGTTGGAGGTTGCTGCCTGGTCCCCAGGGAATGTCAGGTCACAGTTGGAGGTTGTTGCTTGCTGGTCCCCAGGGAAGGTCAGGTCACAGTTGGAGGTTGTTGCCTGGTCCCCAGGGAAGGTCAGGTAATGGTTGGAGGTTGTTGCCTGGTCCTCAGGGAAGGGTCCACAGTTGGAGGGTTGGTCAGGTCCACAGGATGGTTGGAGGTTGTTGCCTGGTGCCCCAGGGAAGGTCAGGTCATGGTTGGAGGTTGTTGCCTGGTCCCAGGGGGAAGGTCAGAGGTCATGGTTGGTCAGGTAATGGTTGGAGGTTGTTGCCTGGTCCCCAGGGAATGTCAGGTCACAGTTGGAGGTTGTTGCCTGGTCCCCAGGGAATGTCAGGTCACAGTTGGAGGTTGTTGCCTGGTCCCCAGGGAAGGTCAGGTCACAGTTGGAGGTTGTTGCCTGGTCCCCAGGGAAGGTCAAGTCAGGTTGTTGAGGTTGTTGCCTGGTCCCCAGGGAAGGTCAGGTCACAGTTGGAGGTTGTTGCCTGGTCCCCAGGGAAGGTCAGGTCATGGTTGGAGGTTGTTGCCTGGTCCCCAGGGAAGGTCCGGTAGTGGTTGGTCAGGAAATGGTTGGAGGTTGTTGCCTGGTCCCCAGGGAAGGTCAGGTCACAGTTGGAGGTTTTTGCCTGGTCCCCAGGAAGATCAGGTCACAGGTGGAGGTTGGAGGTTGTTGCCTGGTCCCCAGGAAGGTCAGGTAATGGTTGGAGGTTGTTGCCTGGTCCCCAGGGAATGTCAGGTCACAGTTGGAGGTTGTTGCCTGGTCCCCAGGGAAGGTCAGGTCACAGTTGGAGGTTGTTGCCTGGTCCCCAGGGAAGGTCAGGTCATGGTTGGAGGTTGTTGCCTGGTCCCCAGGGAAGGTCAGGTCATGGTTGGTCAGGTAATGGTTGGAGGTTGTTGCCTGGTCCCCAGGGAATGTCAGGTCACAGTTGGAGGTTGTTGCCTGGTCCCCAGGGAATGTCAGGTCACAGTTGGAGGTTGTTGCCTGGTCCCCAGGGAAGGTCAGGTCACAGTTGGAGGTTGTTGCCTGGTCCCCAGGGAAGGTCAGGTCAGGTCACAGTTGGAGGTTGTTGCCTGGTCCCCAGGGAAGGTCAGGTCACAGTTGGAGGTTGTTGCCTGGTCCCCAGGGAAGGTCAGGTCACGGTTGGTCAGGTAATGGTTGGAGGTTGTTGCCTGGTCCCCAGGGAAGGTCAGGTCACAGTTGGAGGTTGTTGCCTGGTCCCCAGGGAAGGTCAGGTCATGGTTGGTCAGGTAATGGTTGGAGGTTGTTGCCTGGTCCCCAGGGAATGTCAGGTCACAGTTGGAGGTTGTTGCCTGGTCCCCAGGGAATGTCAGGTCACAGTTGGAGGTTGTTGCCTGGTCCCCAGGAAAGATCAGGTCACAGTTGGAGGTTGTTGCCTGGTCACCAGGGAAGGTCAGGTCAGGATTGGTCAGGTAATGGTTGGAGGTTGTTGCCTGGTCCCCAGGGAATGTCAGGTCACAGTTGGAGGTTGTTGCCTGGTCCCCAGGGAAGGTCAGGTCACAGTTGGAGGTTGTTGCCTTTGTCCCCAGGGAAGGTCAGGTCCAATGGTTGGTCAGGTAATGGTTGGAGGTTGTTGCCTGGTCCCCAGGGAATGTCAGGTCAGTTGGGTCACAGTTGGAGGTTGTTGCCTGGTCCCCAGGGGTCAGGTCACAGTTGGAGGTTGTTGCCTGGTCCCCAGGGAAGGTCAGGTAATGGTTGGAGGTTGTTGCCTGGTCCCAGGGAAGGTCAGGTCATGGTTGGTCAGGTTGTTGCCTGGTCAGGGGGAAGATGGTCCCAGGGTTGGTCAGGTAATGGTTGGAGGTTGTTGCCTGGTCCCCAGGGAAGGTCAGGTCACAGTTGGAGGTTGTTGCCTGGTCCCCAGGGAAGGTCGGTTGGTCAGGTAATGGTTGGAGGTTGTTGCCTGGTCCCCAGGGAAGGTCAGGTCAGTTGGAGGTTGTTGTTGGTCAGGGAATGTCAGGGTTGGAGGTTGTTGCCTGGTCCCCAGGGAAGGTCAGGTCACAGTTGGAGGTTGTTGCCTGGTCCCCAGGGAAGGTCAGGTCATGGTTGGAGGTTGTTGCCTGGTCCCCAGGGAAGGTCAGGTCACAGTTGGAGGTTGTTGCCTGGTCCCAGGTTGGAGGTTGTTGCCTGGTCCCCAGGGAACAGTTGGAGGTTGTTGCCTGGTAATGGTTGGAGGTTGTTGCCTGGTCCCCAGGGAAGGTCAGGTCACAGTTGAGGTTGTTGCCTGGTCCCCAGGGAATGTCAGGTCACAGTTGGAGGTTGTTGCCTGGTCCCCAGGGAAGGTCAGGTCACAGTTGGAGGTTGTTGCCTGGTCCCCAGGGAAGATCAGGTCACTGTTGGTCAGGTAATGGTTGGAGGTTGTTGCCTGGTCCCCAGGGAAGGTCAGGTCACAGTTGGAGGTTGTTGCCTGGTCCCCAGGGAAGGTCAGGTCACAGTTGGAGGTTGTTGCCTGGTCCCCAGGGGGAAGGTCAGGTCATGTTGTTGGTCAGGTAATGGTTGGAGGTTGTTGCCTGGTCCCCAGGGAATGTCAGGTCACAGTTGGAGGTTGTTGCCTGGTCCCCAGGGAAGATCAGGTCACAGTTGGAGGTTGTTGCCTGGTCCCCAGGGAAGGTCAGGTAACAGTTGGAGGTTGTTGCCTGGTCCCCAGGGAAGGTCAGGTCACAGTTGGAGGTTTGTTGCCTGGTCCCCAGGGAAGGTCATGGAGGTCAGGTCAATGGTTGGAGGTTGTTGCCTGGTCCCCAGGGAAGGTCAGGTCAGGTAAGTTGGAGGTTGTTGCCTGGTCCCCAGGGAAGGTCAGGTAATGGTTGGAGGTTGTTGCCTGGTCCCCAGGGAAGGTCAGGTAATGGTTGGTCAGGTAATGGTTGGAGTTGTTGTTGTCTGGTCCAGTTTGAGGTTGGAATGGTCAGGTCACAGTTGGAGGTTGTTGCCTGGTCCCCAGGGAAGGTCAGGTCACAGTTGGAGGTTGTTGCCTGGTCCCCAGGGAAGGTCAGGTCACTGTTGGTCAGGTAATGGTTGGAGGTTGTTGCCTGGTCCCAGGGGGAATGGTTGGTCAGGTCACAGTTGGAGGTTGTTGCCTGGTCCCCAGGGAATGTCAGGGTCACAGTTGGAGGTTGTTGCCTGGTCCCCAGGGAAGGTCAGGTCACAGTTGGAGGTTGTTGTTGCCTGGTCCCCAGGGAAGATCAGGTCATGGTTGGTCAGGTAATGGTTGGAGGTTGTTGCCTGGTCCCCAGGGAATGTCAGGTCACAGTTGGAGGTTGTTGCCTGGTCCCCAGGGAAGGTCAGGTCATGGTTGGAGGTTGTTGCCTGGTCCCCAGGGAAAGGTCAGGTAATGGTTGGTCAGGAAATGGTTGGAGGTTGTTGCCTGGTCCCCAGGGAATGTCAGGTCACAGTTGGAGGTTGTTGCCTGGTCCCCAGGAAGGTCAGGTCACAGTTGGAGGTTGTTGCCTGGTCCCAGGGAGGATCAGGTCAGGTAATGGTTGGAGGTTGTTGCCTGGTCCCCAGGGAAGGTCAGGTCACGGTTGGTCAGGTAACAGTTGGAGGTTGTTGCCTGGTCCCCAGGGAAGGTCAGGTCACAGTTGGAGGTTGTTGCCTGGTCCCCAGGGAAGGTCAGGTCACATGGTTGGAGGTTGTTGCCTGGTCCCCAGGGAATGTCAGGTCACAGTTGGAGGTTGTTGCCTGGTCCCCAGGGAAGATCAGGTCACGGTTGGAGGTTGTTGCCTGGTCCCCAGGGAAGGTCAGGAAATGGTTGGAGGTTGTTGCCTGGTCCCCAGGAAATTGGTTGGAGGTTGTTGCCTGGTCCCCAGGGAAGGTCAGGTCACAGTTGGAGGTTGTTGCCTGGTCCCCAGGGAAGGTCAGGTCATGGTTGGAGGTTGTTGCCTGGTCCCCAGGAAGGTCAGGTAGTGGTTGGTCAGGTAATGGTTGGAGGTTGTTGCCTGGTCCCCAGGGAAGGTCAGGTCACAGTTGGTGGTTGTTGCCTGGTCCCCAGGGAAGGTCAGGTCATGGTTGGAGGTTGTTGCCTGGTCCCCAGGGAAGGTCAGGTCACAGTTGAGGTTGTTGCCTGGTCCCCAGGGGAAGGTCAGGTCACAGTTGGAGGTTGTTGCCTGGTCCCCAGGGAAGGTCAGGTCACAGTTGGAGGTTGTTGCCTGGTCCCCAGGAAGGTCAGGTCCACAGTTGGAGGTTGTTGCCTGGTCCCCAGGGAAGGTCAGGTAATGGTTGGAGGTTGTTGCCTGGTCCCCAGGGAATGTCAGGTCACAGTTGGAGGTTGTTGCCTGGTCCCCAGGGAAGGTCAGGTCAGTTGGAGGGTTGGAGGTTGTTGCCTGGTCCCCAGGGAAGGTCAGGTCATGGTTGGTCAGGTAATGGTTGGAGGTTGTTGCCTGGTCCCCAGGGAAGGTCAGGTCACAGTTGGAGGTTGTTGCCTGGTCCCCAGGGAATGTCAGGTCACAGTTGGAGGTTGTTGCCTGGTCCCCAGGGAATGTCAGGTCACAGTTGGAGGTTGTTGCCTGGTCCCCAGGGGGAAGGTCAGGTCACATGGTTGGAGGTTGTTGCCTGGTCCCCAGGGAAGGTCAGGTCACAGTTGGAGGTTGTTGTTGCCTGGTCCCCAGGGAAGGTCAGGTCACAGTTGGAGGTTGTTGCCTGGTCCCCAGGGAAGGTCAGGTCACAGTTGGAGGTTGTTGCCTGGTCCCCAGGGAAGATCAGGTCACAGTTGGAGGTTGTTGCCTGGTCCCCAGGGAAGGTCCGGTAATGGTTGGTCAGGTAATGGTTGGAGGTTGTTGCCTGGTCCCCAGGGAATGTCAGGTCACAGTTGGAGGTTGTTGCCTGGTCCCCAGGGAAAGGTCAGGTCACAGTTGGAGGTTGTTGCCTGGTCCCCAGGGAAGGTCAGGTAATGGTTGGAGGTTGTTGCCTGGTCCCCAGGGAAGGTCAGGTCACGGTTGGTCAGGTAATGGTTGGAGGTTGTTGCCTGGTCCCCAGGGGTTGGTCAGGTCACAGTTGGAGGTTGTTGCCTGGTCCCCAGGGAAGGTCAGGTCAGGTAATGGTTGGAGGTTGTTGCCTGGTCCCCAGGGAAGGTCAGGTCAGTTGGAGGTTGTTGCCTGGTCCCCAGGAAATCAGGTCACAGTTGGAGGTTGTTGGAAGGTCAGGTCACATTTGGAGGTTGCCTGGTCCCCAGGGAAGGTCAGGTCACAGTTGGAGGTTGTTGCCTGGTCCCCAGGGAAGGTCAGGTCACAGTTGGAGGTTGTTGCCTGGTCCCCAGGGAAGGTCAGGTCCATGGTTGGTCAGGTAATGGTTGGAGGTTGTTGCCTGGTCCCCAGGGAATGTCAGGTAACAGTTGAGGTTGTTGCCTGGTCCCCAGGGAAGGTCAGGTCACAGTTGGAGGTTGTTGCCTGGTCCCCAGGGAAGTCAGGTCAGGTCACAGTTGGAGGTTGTTGCCTGGGTCCCCAGGGAAGTTGTCAGGTCATGGTTGGTTGTTGTTGGTTGCCAGGGGTCCCCAGGGTTGGTCAGGTAATGGTTGGAGGTTGTTGCCTGGTCCCCAGGGAAGGTCAGGTAACAGTTGAGGTTGTTGCCTGGTCCCCAGGGAAGGTCAGGTCATGGTTGGTCAGGTAATGGTTGGAGGTTGTTGCCTGGTCCCCAGGGAATGTCAGGTCACAGTTGGAGGTTGTTGCCTGGTCCCCAGGAAGGTCAGGTCATGGAGGTTGGAGGTTGTTGCCTGGTCACCAGGGAAGGTAATGGTTCAGGTTGGTCTCCACGATTGGTCAGGTAATGGTTGGAGGTTGTTGCCTGGTCCCCAGGGAATGTCAGGTCATAGTTGGAGGTTGTTGCCTGGTCCCCAGGGAATGTCAGGTCACAGTTGGAGGTTGTTGCCTGGGTCCCCAGGGAAGGTCAGGTAACAGTTGGAGGTTGTTGCCTGGTCCCCAGGGAATGTCAGGTCATGGTTGGTCAGGTTGTTGAGGTTGTTGCCTGGTCCCCAGGGAATGTCAGGTCACAGTTGAGGTTGTTGCCTGGTCTCCAGGGAAGGTCAGGGTTGGTCAGGTCACAGTTGGAGGTTGTTGCCTGGTCCCCAGGGAAGGTCAGGTAATGGTTGGAGGTTGTTGCCTGGTCCCCAGGGAAGGTCAGGTAATGGTTGGTCAGGTAATGGTTGGAGGTTGTTGCCTGGTCCCCAGGGAATGTCAGGTCACAGTTGGAGGTTGTTGCCTGGTCCCCAGGGAAGGTCAGGTCACAGTTGGAGGTTGTTGCCTGGTCCCCAGGGAAGGTCAGGTCATGGTTGGAGGTTGTTGCCTTGTCCCCAGGGAAGGTCAGGTCACAGTTGGAGGTTGTTGCCTGGTCCAGGGAAGGTCAGGTCATGGTTGGAGGTTGTTGCCTGGTCCCCAGGGAATGTCAGGTCACAGTTGGAGGTTGTTGCCTGGTCCCCAGGGAAGGTCAGGTCACAGTTGGAGGTTGTTGCCTGGTCCCCAGGGAAGGTCAGGTCACATGGTTGGAGGTTGTTGCCTGGTCCCCAGGGAAGATCAGGTCATGATTGGTCAGGAAGGTCAATGGTTGGAGGTTGTTGCCTGGTCCCCAGGGAATGTCAGGTCACTGTTGGTTGGAGGTTGTTGCCTGGTCCCCAGGGAAGGTCAGGTCACAGTTGGAGGTTGTTGCCTGGTCCCCAGGGAAGGTCAGGTCATGGTTGGAGGTTGTTGCCTGGTCCCCAGGGAAGGTCAGGTCACAGTTGGAGGTTGTTGCCTGGTCCCCAGGGAAGGTTGGGAGGTTGTTGCCTGGTCCCCAGGGAAGGGTAACAGTTGGAGGTTGTTGCCTGGTCCCCAGGGAAGGTCAGGTAACAGTTGGAGGTTTTGCCTGGTCCCCAGGGAAGGTCAGGTCATGGTTGGTCTGGTAATGGTTGGAGGTTGTTGCCTGGTCCCCAGGGAATGGTCAGGTCACAGTTGGAGGTTGTTGCCTGGTCCCCAGGGAAGGTCAGGTCACAGTTGGAGGTTGTTGCCTGGTCCCCAGGGAAGGTCAGGTCACAGTTGGAGGTTTGCCTGGTCCCCAGGAAGGTCAGGTCACAGTTGGAGGTTGTTGCCTGGTCCCCAGGGAAGGTCAGGTAATGGTTGGAGGTTGTTGCCTGGTCCCCAGGGAATGTCAGTAATTGGTCAGGTAATGTTGGAGGTTGTTGCCTGGTCCCCAGGGAATGTCAGGTCACAGTTGGAGGTTGTTGCCTGGTCCCCAGGGAATGTCAGGTCACAGTTGGAGGTTGTTGCCTGGTCCCCAGGGAAGGTCAGGTCACAGTTGGAGGTTGTTGCCTGGTCCCCAGGGAAGGCGTGTAATGGTCACAGTTGGTTGGAGGTTGGTCAGGTCAACAGTTGGAGGTTGTTGCCTGGTCCCCAGGAATGTCAGGTCACAGTTGGAGGTTGTTGCCTGGTCCCCAGGGAAGGTCAGGTCACGGTTGGAGGTTGTTGCCTGGTCCCAGGGAAGGTCAGGTCACGGTTGGAGGTTGTTGCCTGGTCACCAGGGTCATCAGGTCATGGTTGGAGGTTGTTGCCTGGTCCCCAGGGAATGTCAGGTCACAGTTGGAGGTTGTTGCCTGGTCCCCAGGGAAGGTCAGGTCACAGTTGGAGGTTGTTGCCTGGTCCCCAGGGAAGATCAGGTCCCCAGGATTGGTCAGGTAAGGTTGGAGGTTGTTGCCTGGTCCCCAGGGAAGGTCAGGTCACAGTTGGAGGTTTTTGCCTGGTCCCCAGGGAAGGTCAGGTCACAGTTGGAGGTTGTTGCCTGGTCCCCAGGAAGGTCAGGTCATGGTTGGTCAGGTAATGGTTGGAGGTTGTTGCCTGGTCCCCAGGGAAGGTCAGGTCACCGTTGGAGGTTGTTGCCTGGTCCCCAGGGAATGTCAGGTCACGGTTGGTCAGGTAATGGTTGGAGGTTTGTTGCCTGGTCCCCAGGGAATGTCAGGTCACAGTTGGAGGTTGTTGCCTGGTCCCCAGGGAAGGTCAGGGTCAGTTGGTTGGTCAGGTAATGGTTGGAGGTTGTTGCCTGGTCCCCAGGGAATGTCAGGTCACAGTTGGAGGTTGTTGCCTGGTCCCCAGGGAAGGTCAGGTCATGGTTGGAGGTTGTTGCCTGGTCCCCAGGGAAGGTCAGGTCACGGTTGGAGGTTGTTGCCTGGTCCCCAGGGAAGGTCAGGTCACAGTTGGTGGTTGAGGTTGTTGCCTGGACCCCAGGGAAGGTCAGGTCACGGTTGGAGGTTGTTGCCTGGTCCCAGGGAAGGTCAGGTCACGGTTGGTCAGGTAATTGGTTGGAGGTTTGTTGCCTGGTCCCCAGGGAAGGTCAGGTCACAGTTGGAGGTTGTTGCCTGGTCCCCAGGGAAGATCAGGTCACGATTGGAGGTTATTGCCTGGTCCCCAGGGAAGGTCAGGTCACAGTTGGAGGTTGTTGCCTGGTCCCAGGGAAGGTCAGGTAATGGTTGGAGGTTGTTGCCTGGTCCCCAGGGAATGTCAGGTCACAGTTGGAGGTTGTTGCCTGGTCCCCAGGGAGGGAAGGTCAGGTCACGGTTGGAGGTTGTTGCCTGGTCCCCAGGGAAGGTCAGGTCACGTTGGAGGTTGTTGGTTGGTGCCAGGGAAGATCAGGATTGGTCAGGTAATGTTTGGAGGTTGTTGCCTGGTCCCAGGGAAGAAGGTCAGGTCACGGTTGGTCAGGAGGTTGAGGTTGTTGCCTGGTCCCCAGGGAAGGTCAGGTCACAGTTGGAGGTAATTGCCTGGTCCCCCTGGGAAGATCAGGTCACAGTTGGAGGTTGTTGCCTGGTCCCCAGGGAAGATCAGGTCACAGTTGGAGGTTGTTGCCTGGTCCCCAGGGAAGGTCAGGTCACAGTTGGAGGTTGTTGCCTGGTCCCCAGGGAAGATCAGGTCACAGTTGGAGGTTGTTGCCTGGTCCCCAGGGAAGGTCAGGTAATTGTTGGAGGTTGTTGCCTGGTCCCCAGGGAAGGTCCGGTAGTGGTTGGTCAGGTAATGGTTGGAGGTTGTTGCCTGGTCCCCAGGTAAGGTCTGGTTACAGTTGGAGGTTGTTTTCTTGTCCCCAGGGAAGGTCAGGTCATGGTTGGTCAGGTAATGGTTGGAGGTTGTTGCCTGGTCCCCAGAGAATGTCAGGTCACAGTTGGAGGTTGTTGCCTGGTCCCCAGGGAAGGTCAGGTCACGGTTGGATGTTATTGCCTGGTCACCAGGGAAGATCAGGTCACGATTGGTCATTTAATGGTTGGAGGTTGTTGCCTGGTCCCCAGGGAATGTCAGGTCACAGTTGGAGGTTGTTGCCTGGTCGCCAGGGAAGATCAGGTCACAGTTGGTGGTTGTTGCCTGGTCCCCAGGGAATGTCAGGCAATAGTTGGAGGTTGTTCTCTGTTCCCCAGGGAAGGTCAGGTCACAGTTGGAGGTTGTTGCCTTGTCCCCAGGGAAGGTCAGGTCACAGTTGGAGGTTGTTGCCTGGTCTCCAGGGAAGGTCAGGTCACGGTTGGTCAGGTAATAGTTGGAGGTTGTTGCCTTGTCCCCAGGGATGGTAAGGTAATGGTTGGAGGTTGTTGCCTGGTCCCCAGGGGTGGTCAGGTAATGGTTGGTCAGGTAATGGTTGGAGGTTGTTGCCTGGTCCCCATGGAATGTCAGGTCAGAGTTGGAGGTTGTTGCCTGGTCGCCAGGGAAGATCAGGTCACAGTTGGAGGTTATTGCCTGGTCCCCAGTGAAGGTTAGGTAATGGTTGGAGGTTGTTGCCTGGTCCCCAGGGAAGGTCAGGTAATGGTTGGTCAGGTAATGATTGGAGGTTTTTGCCTCATCCCCAGGGAATGTCAGGTCACAGTTGGAGGTTGTTGCCTGGTCCCCAGGGAATGTCAGGTAATAGTTGGAGGTTGTTCTCTGTTCCCCAGGGAAGGTCAGGTCACAGTTGGAGGTTGTTGCCTTGTCCCCAGGGAATGTCAGGTCACGGTTGGTCAGGTCATGGTTGGAGGTTTGTTGCCTGGGACCCAGGGAATGTCTGGTCACAGTTGGAGGTTGTTGCCTGGTCCCCAGGGAAGGTCAGGTCACGGTTGGAGGTTGTTGCCTGGTCGCCAGGGAAGGTCAGGTCACGGTTGGAGGTTGTTGCCTGGTCCCCAGGGAAAGTCAGGTCACAGTTGGTGGGTTGTTGCAAGACCCCAGGGAGAGTCAGGTCACATTTGGAGGTTGTTGCCTGGTCCCCAGGGAAGGTCAGGTCACGGTTGGTCAGGTAATAGTTGGAGGTTGTTGCCTGGTCCCCAGGGAAGGTCAGGTCACGTTTGGAGGTTATTGCCTGGTCACCAGGGAAGATCAGGTCACGATTGGAGGTTATTGCCTGGTCACCAGGGAATATCAGGTCACAGTTGGAGATTGTTGCCTGGTCCCCAGGGAACGTCAGGTCACAGTTGGAGGTTGTTGCCTGGTCCCCAGGGAAGGTCAGGTCACCGTTGCAGGTTATTGCCTGGTCACCAGGGAAGATCAGGTCATGATTGGTCAGGTAATGGTTGGAGGTTGTTGCCTGGTCCCCAGGGAATGTCAGGTCACAGTTGGAGGTTGTTGCCTGGTCCCCAGGGAAGGTCAGGTCACGGTTGGATGTTATTGCCTGGTCACCAGGGAAGATCAGGTCACGATTGGTCATTTAATGGTTGGAGGTTGTTGCCTGGTCCCCAGGGAATGTCAGGTCATAGTTGGAGGTTGTTGCCTGGTCCGCAGGGAAGATCAGGTCACAGTTGGTGGTTGTTGCCTGGTCCCCAGGGAATGTCAGGCAATAGTTGGAGGTTGTTCTCTGTTCCTCAGGGAAGGTCAGGTCACAGTTGGAGGTTGTTGCCTTGTCCCCAGGGAAGGTCAGGTCACGGTTCGAGGTTGTTGCCTGGTCTCCAGGGAAGGTCAGGTCACGGTTGGTCAGGCAATTTTGAGGTTGTTGCCTTGTCCCCAGGGATGGTAAGGTAATGGTTGGAGGTTGTTGCATGGTCCCCAGGGGTGGTCAGGTAATGGTTGGTCAGGTAATGGTTGGAGGTTGTTGCCTGGTCCCCATGGAATGTCAGGTCAGAGTTGGAGGTTGTTGCCTGGTCGCCAGGGAAGATCAGGTCACAGTTGGAGGTTATTGCCTGGTCCCAGTGAAGGTTAGGTAATGGTTGGAGGTTGTTGCCTGGTCCCCAGGGAAGGTCAGGTAATGGTTGGTCAGGTAATGATTGGAGGTTTTTGCCTCATCCCCAGGGAATGTCAGGTTACAGTTGGAGGTTGTTGCCTGGTCCCCAGGGAATGTCAGGTAATAGTTGGAGGTTGTTGCCTGGTCCCCAGGGAAGGTCAGGTCACAGTTGGAGGTTGTTGCCTGGGTCCCCAGGGAATGTCAGGTCACGGTTGGTCAGGTCATGGTTGGAGGTTTGTTGCCTGGGTCCCCAGGGAATGTCAGGTCACAGTTGGAGGTTGTTGCCTGGTCCCCAGGAAGGTCAGGTCATGGTTGGAGGTTGTTGCCTGGTCCCCAGGGAAGATCAGGTCACAGTTGGAGGTTGTTGCCTGGTCCCCAGGGAAGGTCAGGTCACATTTGGAGGTTGTTGCCTGGTCCCCAGGGAAGGTCAGGTCACAGTTGGAGGTTGTTGCCTGGTCCCCAGGGAAGGTCAGGTCACAGTTGGAGGTTGTTGCCTGGTCCCCAGGGAAGATCAGGTCATGATTGGTCAGGTAAAGGTTGGAGGTTGTTGCCTGGTCCCCAGGAAAGGTCAGGTAAGAGTTGGAGGTTTTTGCCTGGTCCCCAGGGCAGGTCAGGTCAGAGTTGGAGGTTGTTGCCTTGTCCCCAGGGAAGGTCAGGTCAGGTTGGTTGGTCAGGTAATGTTTGGAGGTTGTTGCCTGGTCCCCAGGGAAGGTCAGGTCACAGTTGGAGGTTGTTGCCTGGTCCCCAGGGAATGTCAGGTCACGGTTGGTTGGTCATGGTTGGAGGTTTGTTGCCTGGTCCCCAGGGAAGGTCAGGTCACAGTTGGAGGTTGTTGCCTGGTCCCCAGGGAAGGTCAGGTCACAGTTGGAGGTTGTTGCCTGGTCCCCAGGGAAATGTCAGGTCACAGTTGGAGGTTGTTGCCTGGTCCCCAGGGAAGGTCAGGTAATTGTTGGAGGTTTTTGCCTGGTCCCCAGGGAAGGTCCCCAGTGGTTGGTCAGGTAATGGTTGGAGGTTGTTGCCTGGTCCCCAGGGAAGGTCAGGTCACAGTTGGAGGTTGTTGCCTTGTCCCCAGGGAAGGTCAGGGAAGTTCAGGTCATGGTTGGTCAGGTAATGGTTGGAGGTTGTTGCCTGGTCCCCAGAGAATGTCAGGTCACAGTTGGAGGTTGTTGCCTGGTCCCCAGGGAAGGTCAGGTCACGGTTGGAGGTTATTGCCTGGTCACCAGGGAAGATCAGGTCATGGATTGGTCAGGTAATGGTTGGAGGTTGTTGCCTGGTCCCCAGGGAATGTCAGGTCACAGTTGGAGGTTGTTGCCTGGTCGCCAGGGAAGATCAGGTCACAGGTGGTGGTTGTTGCCTGGTCCCCAGGGAATGTCAGGCAATAGTTGGAGGTTGTTCTCTGTTCCCCAGGGAAGGTCAGGTCACAGTTGGAGGTTGTTGCCTTGTCCCCAGGGAAGGTCCGGTCACGATTCGAGGTTGTTGCCTGGTCTCCAGGGAAGGTCAGGTCACAGTTGGTCAGGTAATAGTTGGAGGTTGTTGCCTTGTCCCCAGGGATGGTAAGGTAATGGTTGGAGGCTGTTGCCTGGTCCCCAGGGGTGGTCAGGTAATGGTTGGTCAGGTAATGGTTGGAGGTTGTTGCCTGGTCCCCATGGAATGTCAGGTCAGAGTTGGAGGTTGTTGCCTGGTCGCCAGGGAAGATCAGGTCACAGTTGGAGGTTATTGCCTGCTCCCAGTGACGGTTAGGTAATGGTTGGAGGTTGTTGCCTGGTCCCCAGGGAAGGTCAGGTAATGGTTGGTCAGGTAATGATTGGAGGTTTTTGCCTCATCCCCAGGGAATGTCAGGTTACAGTTGGA